>OX465291.1:48675963-49105963 GCA_949987695.1 Merzomyia westermanni | reverse complement strand
CGACATATTGCTAATTATAAGGTCAACACTGTACATAATTACATATTATATAGTAATTAAAATTCTAATAGTGACTAGTCTATAAGGCCTATTCGTGAATACTATATTTTTTATACCCAACTGAACTAGCGCACGGGTTTGTAATGGTATAAATTAGTCGAGGCAGATATATAGCTCCTCATATCAAATGACTTAGAATAAATAGGGGAAGAGTTTGAGTCTTGCCCGCCCGTTTGTCTATCTATGAAAATTTAAATATTTAAAATTGCGTATCCAGCTTAGCTTACGGCCAAGGAATTTTAAAAATGAAAATGACTGAATTCGATTAGTAACCACGTCTGTTTTTGTTGTCAAAAATTTTGAAAAATATATGCCATGAGATAATGCGTTGTCTGTAGCAACCTATTGATATTTTTTTACAAAATTTGTGTTAAAATGTGTCGCATCGCCCACTGCTAATAACTTTGGCACCGTTTACCAGTGAATGACGAAACTTGGTACAGGGCATACCACGGTTGTAGCGAGTACAGTCAATGAAATTAAGCTGATAACCACGCTTACGTATAAGTTCTTTGAAAGCACTCACAAGCTGGGTGTTTCATGTGCCGCTTCATTCGTGCTTAGGCTTTCTTATGTGTTTGATAACATTTCACGTTGCCACCTGTCACTATTTAATCCAACCAAATGTCACAAAAGTAACTTGCTCGGCCAAAAAGTGAAACACTAATTTAACGAGTTGAATGCATACTAATTTTAATCGCATGAGACTTAAATTGTCAGCTTGGTTATTTCTGAATGTCTAACTGAACGAACAAGAAGGTGAACGTTTGTTTAATGTGGACAATTAAAATTGATTTTCATTCTTGGCAAAACATTAAGAACTTGACATTTTCACATTTGATTTGTTTTGCGTGCAATTTTCTCAATGGCTGAGGGTCAAGGTAAGTACATTTTGTTACTTATTTTGGAGTCACGTGATAGTATTTCCATTTATTGAGTTGATTTTGGAGCCTCCATCGCTATTAACCAGGCCTGTTAAAAATGATTAGTAATCGTAATGATTACTGGTTTGATTAATTATTTTCGTGAGAATCCATTTAATGACTGATTAGCAATTACTTTAAATTTTTAATGACTATTTTCCAATTATTAAAAAACGGTCTGCGCATTTTACATATTTTTGTAAGTTTTTCGAGTAAGTTTTACCTTTAATCAAAAATAATTATAATTGAGTAGGAATTAGTATCAACTGATCTTTAGCTTGTAAAACTTACAAAAATATGTAAAAATTATGATTTACTTGAGAAAATAACAAAAAATTAAAAGTAGTCAAAACAACTATATTTGATTATTTTGAACTTTTTTTGATTATTTTTTTTGTGATTTTTTTTTGATCAAGAATTGCTTTTTCTTGAAAAGCCATTAAACTAAATCTGCTATTAACGTTTTTAAAAACGTCAAAAAAAAATTTATTATAAATATATAAAAGTAATCAAAACAAATTTGTTTTTTTTTTGGTTTTTTTTTCTGTGTATTTGTTTGATTATTTTTTATTTTTATGTTTTGATTTTTTCTAATCGTAATCAATTAATAATTGCGATTTATTGAAAAATTAAACAAATTAAATCTGCTATTAAAGTTTTTAGAAGAAGCAGAAATCTGACTTGGCCACAGTGGTGTGGCGGTAGTGTGGCTGGACTACCGCACCGAAAGTCCAAGGTTCGAGTCCCAGCACAGGTCACATAAAAAGCGGGTTGGAAACATTTTTTTAAAACGAAGTCGTCCCTCGGCAGTGGTTTGGAAAACTCTCCGAGTGTATTTCTGCCAAAAATTCATCTGCTTTGTTGTTTGGAGTCGGCAAAAACTGTAGGTCCGCCAATTTGAAGGAAAAATTAGAAGCAGCACACCTCAAATTGGTGGAGAGCTCAGAAAATCTCCCAGCAGGTTTATAATAATGTCCTTTTTGTATGTTGCGCCACACATTTATTTATTTATTTAGAAATCTCACATTAAAGAATTCAACAGCGCCCACCCATCATCTATTTTGACCGTGAAAAACGTAACTTTGGCGTGTTAAGGACAATGTATGATAGATATATAGACAAATTTATTACTGAATATATTAATTGTGAGTTATTTAAAATATATTCAAGCACATCTGGGGCAAATAAGCAAAAAATATAGCCCATAAAGCAAATCAACAGCAATAACCACGTCCCCCTAAATGACAACTATCAATCAAAAGCGCCAGTAGCTGCTCTAACGTGTCTGAAATGAATGCAATTAGCACTCGTCGTTTAGGCAGTCGTTTAATAAATAATTTGCATGCTGCACTTTGCCAACTGTATAGGTGTCAGATTGATTAGAAATGTTCTCAAATAAAATTATCTATTTGCAAATAAAAACTAATCACATATTTTTTCGATATCCATTTTGTTATATATACATATATACCTATGGGCAGGCACCGAGTTGTTTATAGTTATTTTTATTTCTTACAAAATAAAAAAGTCTCTTGGTAAGTTATTGTCTGCTTGGTATTTATATATGTATTGTAAGGCAAAGATTTTAAACTAAGAAAAGTTGATCTAAAATCATTTATATATTCCGCAAAAGTTAGAAAATAACTTTTAGCTGAATATCATTATTTTAGTCAGAAATAAAATAATAACCGTGACTTTTTCTAAGCAAAAAATTAAAGTTCAAGATTCGAATCTATTTTTATTTTAAATTAATAGAATTTATTTAATTTCATGGAGTTCAAGACCGGTTTTGTTAATTTTGTAAAATATTTATTTTTGGATTTTTATTTTAACTAGAGTTCGCCCAGTGGTTGAAATTCAGCCAATAAACTTTATTTTATTTTATTTTTTTGCTGTAGGTATGTTTTATCCGCCTTTTTTTCTTCCTTTCTATGTCGTTCCTTTCCTCTAACATATCTTAATTTTCCTTGATTTCTTTTTTTACTCTCTTATTTTATTTTTTCCCTTCCTCAAACTTTATTTCCTTTCCCTTCCCTTCCTTTTATTTTCTTTCTTTCCCCTTCGTTTTCTTACCTTTCCTTTAATTCCCTTTCCCTTCTCTTCCTTTCATTTCCTTACCCTTCCTTTCTTTCCTTTAATTTTCCTTCCTTTCCTATCCTTTCCCTTCCCTTTCCTTTCTTTCCTTTCCTTTTCCTGTTCTTTCCTTTCTTTCCTTTAATTTTCCTTCCTTTCAATTCTTTTCCTCTCCTCTATTTTCCTTTAATTTTCTTCGGTGTTTAATAATCTTTATGAGTAATCATTTATTTTATTTTTGTAAACCCTGTTTATAGGTATCAGCAATGAAGTTTACATATTTGGTCATATTTGAAATTGCGTGTTTATGTCTCCAACAAAGCAACTTTTCGTGCTCTCAGGAGAGCAGCTGACACTGGGCATCGTAGCCAGTAATCAATAAAATAACAACAACTAAAGCAAAAATGCATGACACAACAGAGTATCTATAGTGCGAATTCTTATTTTTCATTGGTCCACTACCAACTCTTCGCACTCACAGTGAGAGCCGACCACACGAATAACACAAAAACATGCATGGCAAGTCTACTCACACTACTACGGCTCTTAATTTTTTCCTCCAAAGCAACTCCTCGGCCATGCTCACGATTCAGCATAGTATACAAAAAGCAAGTACACACACACACAGCGTGTCTATAGTGTGAATAAGTGAATGTGTAGTAGTGTGACTTTTATGTTAAATTATTTATATTAAAATGATTTTTTAAATTTTTTTTATTTACGGATAAAAGTACACCTCAAAATTTCCTATCTATACATATATAATTTGTATACCTTAGAATTATAGTTTCTACATTGCATTCATCTTGTCTATTTATATATAAGATACTAGAAAACCCCGCCACACTTCGCTGCGTCTCAGAATTTATAACAGACCGATTCCGATTTTAATCATTATAACCCTGAAACCAGTTGAGATGTGGAACTTAATCACATCGCTTATTGCAGCACACATTGGCACCATTCATTGCAATACCGATATAGTACTAACATATTTTGGGTCACTCTGGTCCACATATTGGTCGATAACTCCGAAACAGGTCGAGTTACCGATATAGAAAACAAAAAGGTAAAAATAAAAATGTTTGGCTCGAAATACCTCCGAGGAGATCAGGGCCGCGCTTCTCTGCCAACTTGTGGTGTGCTGCTGTTAATAACTTCGAACGGCATCTACAAAGAAGATGAATTTTTGCAGAAATAGACTCGGAGAGTTTGCCAAACCACTCCGTAGGGGCGACCCCATTTGGAAAAATCTTTTTCACACTAGTTTTGAAAGAATATGCAGACACACAGAGAGACAAAAATTGTTAAAAACTGTTGATTTGGTTCCTATTGCCTTAATAATGATCTTTGCTTGAGCGGATTTTGCTACTTTAAATTTTAAAATGGCTTATTCATGTCGCACAAGGATGTAGTCATATTTTTAACGTTTATTGGTAATAAGTTATTACTATATAATTATTACTAATAACAAATATGTGTAATTACAGTAATAAATTTATCGATAATTTCATTCATTGCTAGGCGGTTTCCCATCCAAGCATTTGTGCTTATTACTCTCTAATCTGACGGGACTTCTAGTATTAAAATCAAATTTTAAATATGTTACAAAAAAAATAAAACCTGTCTTGAACTCCAAAAATTTACTCAAGAATATAGAGAATGAAGGCTTTATGATGCAAATAATTGTTTGACTTAAAAAATTTTCATTTCTCAAAGTCAAATTGTTATGGTCCCTGTTAATGACTTTATTAAATAGTTTTAAGATTTATGAATATGTGCTTGTTAAGATTTATTGAAAACCAGTTGGCCGTAATATGCAAGGCACCCAAATGAAAACAGTAAATGAAGCAGAAACGGAAAAGTGTGTCCTATACTTCGATATAGTTATAAAGGAATTTATTGACAAAGACAATTTTTAATTCCATGCAGGAGTTATTAAGTCATTCAGGCGGAAAATTCAAGGAACTCCCGATAATGATTATTTTTATATTTTTAATGGCTTAAAGGCTTCTCAGTATCGGAGGACAGTTTAAAGTATATGAACGTGCATGTCTCATCATACTCAATAGAAATCTGCATTGATTGAAGAAAATTTGAGCGAAACCTATATAAATTACATATAATCAATCTTTTGTGACAAAAATTGTTGGTATAAAAAAAGCAATAACAAAACCGAAAGCACGCGGTAAGGCAGTTCTGATCACACTACTAGCTGTCATATGGCGAAAGTGGTTCATGCATATGGTAAAGAAAAATAGAACTAGGAGTTTAGGTGACATCAAAACCAGCGTATTGTTAGCTTAATGGTTAGCAATGCGGGCCAAAATTTCTCTGATGAGTGAAGTCTAGCAGCTTCCGAAATGGATCTATAAGAAAAGCTATGGCGGTTGTCTCTTAACACTTTTCCTACTCTATTCAATTGAAAACTTTAAATAATTAATTAAAAATGATTATTAAAAAATAATAAATTTCATAAAAATTCAAAAAAGTTAAAAATTATTATTCTTGGCCTTGAGCTCCTTATCTGAATATTTTTTTGATCAGATATAATCATCATTTTTTGAGTTTTATTTTTTTTGCTCGAAAATAAAACTCATGTTTAATTTTTATTGTTTTTTGATAAATGTAAAACTTATTCCTTGAAAGGTATTTTATCCTTCATGAATAAAAATTAAATTTTAAGTTTTAATTTTTTTCACAGTTCGAAAAACTCAAAAAGCCTTTTTGCATGCCAACCTATGTACATATACGAGGTGTGTTCAAAAAGTATCGCGAATTTTGTGTTTTTTCAAAAATTATTTATTTATTCATGAATATCTATTTTGTCCCCTTCAAAGTAATCCCCATGAGATATTATACACTTGTGCCAACGGTTTTTCCAATATTCGAAGCACTTCAAAAAATCATTTTTTTGTATCTTGTTCAGCTCCTCCTTCGATACCGTCTTTATCTCGTCAAGAGAAGCGTAACGTCGTCCTTTCATGGGCCTCTTCAGTTTAGGGAACAAGAAAAAGTCACAGGGGGCCAGATCTTGGGAATACGGTGGCTGCGGCATCATTAGTGTGTTGTTTTTGGCCAAAAAGTCGCGCACAAGCAACGATGCGTGAGCAGGGGCGTTATCGTGGTGCAAAAGCCAATTTTTGTTCTTCCACAAATCCGGGCGTTTCTGGCGGATTGCTTGGCGCAAATTGCGCATAACTTGCAGGTAATATTCCTTATTTACCGTTCGTCCCTGTGGCAAGAACTCATGATGCACCACGCCCCTGCAATCGAAGAAAACTGTCAGCAAAACTTTCACATTCGACCGAACTTGGCGCGCTTTTTTCGGTCTTGGTTCGTGCGGCAGCTTCCATTGAGATGATTGAGCTTTGGTTTCCACGTCATAACCATAAACCCACGATTCGTCACCAGTTATGACCCTCTGGAGCAAATTTGGGTCGTCGCGGACAGAGTTTAACATCTCATTAGCAGTGTTCATGCGATGCTGTTTTTGGTCACAATTTAGCAGTTTTGGTACGAATTTCGCGTAAAAATCGAAGACGATCCAAAACACGTGCAAGCAAAGCAGCTGTCAACAATTAACTGAACATTCAAAATGGCCGAGCTTGTTGGCATAAGTGAGAGACATGAGTACCAACATAACGCCACAAAAAATTCGAAATTCGAATATACGTAACCAGCGAAAATTCAAAATTCGCGATACTTTTTGAACACACCTCGTACATATGTAGGTGTCTATAAATAAGTTTTATTATTGAGTGCATATGTTGCCGAGATTATACCAACCAATATATATGATCAATTACTTGCCAAAAAGGCACAAAAATCAAAATTGAATTTTTATTATTGAAGGATAAAATATCGCTCAAGAAATAAGTTTTACTTTTAGATCAGAAAAAAATAAAACTCAAAAAATAAATACTATCCCTAATCAAAAAAATAAAACTTGAAGTTACCTATTATTGTTGATTTTTATTAAATAAAATCTGAAAATAATGATCAAATAGCGAGTTTTATAATAAAATTCATCACAATTACGGTCCCTGGAAAATTCAGTATCCACTACATATCCTACACTTTTATTTTATTTCTTTTTTATTTCTTTGCAATTCTTTTCAAAAATCTAGCGTTACCTATTCCTTTTGAAGAAGACCAACTATATGAAACTTCATTAGTTACCGATTTGTTAGTAAGCACTTAGCGACTTATGTATAAAATAACAAAATTAAATTTTCTTTCAAAATTTGAAATTTATTTTGAAACTCAAACGGGAACTTTAGAGCAACAAAAATTATATCGAATAAATTAATTGTGTTTTCTAGGCTAATCCGATTTAATTCCCATTTAGTGCAAATAAAACATATTCATTTCACTCTTCCATCCCAAGGTTTCGCTAATGGTTATTAGCCTCTTTTGGCATTTATTTCATCCTATGACAACAACAAAACACAAATACGAAGTTAACAATCAATAAATATCACATTGTATCGGTTCCTGCAAAAACCCTTTAAGTTCCAAAAATTAGAATTTTACAGGAGGCAATAAAAACAGCTTAATTCGCAAATAACGGTGAATTTGATAACTTTGCTTAAACTTATATATTTACTGAGTGTCCAAATATTGAAATACCAAAAAATCACAGTTTACTTTTCTGAACTGCGATAAAAGCACAAAAACTGCGATGGACATATGGGGCTTTAGCTTGAACTACGATTGATGGTCACCAAATTTGGGCAAAAAAGTCACACAAAGCATGTTTTTATTGATATCAGTATTAAGAATTATTTATAACACTTAAGATGGTTATATTTTTCATTTTTGCACACATTTATGGTATGTAATACTCCTCATCATTGTCACCTTCAACATTTGCTGTCGGGAAACTAAATACAGGGTGGCTGATGAATTTTGCTACATTAAGAAACTCAAATAATTTTTTTTCAGTGTATGGAATTCATTTTTCTTTTATTCATGTTAAAGCTCATTAAATTTTATTAAATATAGCTTAATTAGTTTTAAAAATAATGGAATTTAAATGCCCCCCCTGCTCGTCGATGCATGTGCGGCATCTTACCAAAAAGTTGTTCATTACTGCTTGGAGAGTTGAGACAGGAATAGCCGCAATTGTTTCTCGAATGGATTGCCTTAGTTCATTCAAATTTGTTGGTTTTGCTTTGAAGACTTCCTGTTTGCAATAACCCCACAAGAAAAAGTCAGGTGCAGTAAGGTCAGGCGACCTGGGTGGCCAACGGAATGTGGAGTTTCTGGATATCAGCTTATTGGGAAATTTTCGTCGCAATTCTGTCATAACAGGTTGGGCTATATGAGGAGCTGCACCATCTTGCTGAAACCACACAGAGTTGAAAGAAATTCTCATTCGGCGTAATTCTGGATAGAAAAACTCTCTCAACATGCTCAAGTAACGGTCTCCAGTAACCGTAACGGTGTGACCGTTTTCTTCGAAGAAGTAGGGCCCGACAATGCAGCGTGATGAAACTGCACAACACACTGTGACACGAAGTGGATGCAATTCCGTCTCATGGAGTATCTGTGGGTTGGAAGCACTCCATATTCGACAATTTTGTTTGTTTATGTTGCCGTTTAAATCGAAATGGGCCTCGTCAGACATGAAAAGACAGTTCAACATGTTTCCATCCTCTTCCACCATTTGAAGCATCTTCTGGCAAAATTCCAAGCGAATCGGCAAGTTTGCAGCGTTCAGTTTGTTGGCCATTTGAATTTTATATGGGAATAAGTCCAAATCTTTGTGCATAATTGACTGTAATGACTGTCTGCTTACACCCATTTGAGCAGATAAGCTTCTTGTCGAAACACGTGGATTGTTTTGTATGGCAGCAGCTACAGCAGCGATTGTTTCCTCCGTTCGAACTGAAGGGTTTCGATGGTAAGGTCTTCTGTTGACTGTCCCATGCTCGGCAAAATTATTTACAAGTCTTATTATGGTCCATCTGCTCGGAGGATTGCCGCCAAACGTGCGCCTATACTCTCTTTGAACCGAAACTACGGACAGTGTCCCAGTTATCCATTTTTGTTAAATGTAAAAGTCAATCTGCAAAATAAAAAAAAAATAACCAGATTCATTAAATAGAAAAAGAGTTATTTAATTTTTTTTTGGTAGCGGCTTTCATTAGCCACCCTGTATGTCCTGGTGAAATGGAATATACTCTTCGAATGCAGGCAAGTTCAAGCCTTGGACCATTTAGTTTTTTGCTATTGATTAGTACCATTACACCGTACGATTTATCTGATGGAAGTGATAAATTAGTTGTTAGTTTCTTTATTAAAGTGAATGAATGTTTGTTGAGTCCATCGATAGATCACTCGGCTTGGAAATTGCCCTTATTACAGATATTAAAATGAGATCCTTTTTTTTTGTTTTTTTTGTTTGGATACTTTTTCCGTACTCCTAGACGACAAACATTTTTGTTTGTATTTATTCCCACAGCTCAAAACAACGTCATTATTCAATTTTATCACAGTAATTGCTGAGCTGGATTTCAAAACCAGATTAATGTATTGTTGAGGTGCGTTTAAGCGATCATACTTTCGGTAAACAATGAAACTGATGATAAGTGCTGGACTTGTGGAGTTTTTTACGGAGCATTTTTTAAATGGGAAGGAATCCAGGCATAGATGGTAACTATCCAGGATAGGTAACTACAGTTAAGGTAACGTTTAGTGGGAAAAAACATTTTCGGAAAAAAGTGCGACTTATGGTGTTTTTGCACAAACCGATTCAATTGTAAGCGCTTAAATTTTTTCTGCTTGCTTATTTCTTTTTTGTTTTCTATTCAAACATTTGTTTAGGCAAGTAGAAAAAATGTATCTTCACCTTTTCCATATGTACTTTATAATTTATCAAATGTACTTCAGAATAGTCAGATGTACTTCAGAAATTTTTTAATTTATTTCAGAATTGTCAATTGCACTTCAGAAACTATAAAATAACTTTCAAAATACATAATTGTAGCTCAGAAACGAAACATAGTACATCAGAATAATCAATTATAGTTCAGAATTTATGGTTTCTAAAGTAAAACTGATTATTCTGCAGTACATTTTACGGCCTCTCAAGTACAATTTACTGTTTATGAAATGTATTTTACAGTTTCTGAAGTAAAATTATTTATTCTTAAAAATATTTTACGGCTTCTGAAGTGCAATTGACTATTCTGAAATACATTTTATAGTTTCTGAAATGTAGTTGACTTTTCTAAAATTAATTTTACAGTTTCTGAAGTACAGTTGACTTTTCTGAAATACATTTTACGATTTCTGAACTACAGTTATTTGTTCTGAAAATTATTTTATGGTTTCTGAAGTGCAATTGACAATTCTGACAGTATAGAAATGACTACACCTTTTAAAGATTGAAATCAGAAAACTCAAATTCTATTTCAGGAATGTGGAATTTCGGAACAGCTAATTGGTTTTTAGAATTTGTCATTTCAATTTAAGAAACGACTATTATATTTCAGAAAACTAAAATTGGATTTCAGAATATTCAATTGGAATTCAGCATGTGTGAATTGGAATTCAGAAATCGTCAAATGAATTCAGAAAATATATAATATGAAAAAACTATTTGGTATGGAATAAATCAATTCCTAAATTTTATGCCGTTCAATTAAAATCGAGTTGTCTATTTCTAAAATCCAATTCACACATTCTGAAATCCAATTTTAGTTCTCTGAAATCCAATTGCCTATTTTGAAGTCTAATTGACAAATTCTGAAATCCAATTACCTATTCTGAAATTAAATTGACGTTTTCTGATTTTAATATGAAAGAGGTGTAGTAATGATTAAAAGTTTTGAATGTTGAGTATTTTTTTTTAATTAAATTTTTTAAAATTCTCTAATATCAATTAGCAATTCTACCTCCATGCTAAGCGCAAAAAATCAGCCCTAATGCGCATGAGTAACTGCTTCATTGTTATATAATTTATGTCTGAGTAAAATAATAAAATATACACTTTTTTGTTTTTTGGATTAAAATCTGGCTTATACGGCCCAAGTACTCCTTGATGGATTTATTATGTTCATGTAAAACCATTATGTTGCCACTCAGAACACACAATTGCTGCTGATATTCTTGCGTTGATAACGATCGGCTTTAATTGCTCCAACTTCCCATTTATGCGCATTTAATGTTTGTAAGTATGTGCGCATTGGCACGCAGTTAAAGTGGCAAAGAAACTGGTACTTATGAAAACCCAGCAGCAGGAAAAGTTCTAAAAAGGGTAAAATTAATATGTTATGCTGCGACTTCTGAGTTTGTTTTCGCTGGAAAGCTTATAGGTATGGCTTTGCCCAATGATTTTGAACAAGGTTTCACATAAGACGACTCTAAAATTTTTACAGTTTTTCTTTGCTAATAACAAGAACTTCAAATGTTTTTAGTCCTTACTGTAAAACTACTTAAGTCATTAGTGGCAGACTAGTCGCTATGATTCCTAGGGTATATACGCTGGTATAAATATTATAAACTTGTGCCAACCAAGCACACACATGCGAGCGATAGGTTTGATTAATTTATTTATTTATATCGGCATTACGCTTGAGTTGATAAGTAAATCAAGTGCAAATATATTTAATTTTTAAGCGCTCTGTTCAAACTTTAAATACAATAACAACAATCTTAAAAACAATACAAAAATATTTATGTAAGCTTCGAAGTAAGTACTTCAATTAAATATAGATTATTGGCTGAAGTGTTGTGGGCTAAGTTCAAGTTCTGTTTTTGCAAAGACCCGCTGTCTGTCATTATGATAGACATACTAAAAGAATAGCAAATATTGCATGCAATTATTGTTGTTCTTACAATTATTGGTATGCTCTTTTATTTATTGTTGCCATTTTTTCTATAATTAAAATTGCTTAACTCCCGGCTGACGCATGCAAAGTATGGCACAACCGGAATGAGCGAGCAAACATTTCGTTAAACAAAGTCAAAGACGCCATACATGTGATATTTTTGGTTTTGTTTTTGCTTCCAAAAAGTTTACATAACACTTAATGGCAAGACATTTATACAAAGTGGTTTTGACTTTGACGATTTGTAATCGTTGTTAATCGCTATAAGTTGATAAGTTGATTAATGGACAAATTTTTTTGTATCGATATGTAAGTGATACATGAGAACGTATATGCATGTATATGTATTGAAAGATATATAGCTGTGTTCACAATAATAGTAGTGAAATTAAATTGGATATCGTTCGACGAAATAAGAAGCTGTATTTTTAATAATTTTCATTGAAAATATAGCGAATTCCATAAAAGGAATTTCAAAGTCTACTCAGAGCTAAGGAAAGTTAATTAAACTTTAAAATATGGTCATCAAAATCTTAAAATTTTTTGGCAGAACTTCTAGAACATTTTTGTAGACCAATCAATTTTAGTATAAAATTGTGCAAGTTAAAACACGCTCAAAAATTTCCCTGAATTTTCAGAATTTTTTTCGTTAGGGTGTTAAGTGATTTCTTTCATACAACGCTCGAAGAAAAATTTATTTTGTATGGAAAAAAAATACTCAACATCCTTGAGGAAAATTTCTAAAAATGCAGGGGCAATTTTGAGGTACGTCTAACTTGCACATTATTATCTTAAAATTAAATAAGCTATAAAACTGCGTGCTGAAAAATTTCCTAAAAAATCTGCCCAAAAATACTGAAATTTTGATGTAAATAAAGGGTGTTTTTTTTAGGGGTATAGAACTTCGAATTGAAATAAAACACAAGAAAATCGTTTTAAGGTCCATCAATTTGGCTTTATTGGAAGGATAATTTTATGCCATTAATGTTTAAATATGATTTCGGGCATGTGGCCGCCGCGGCTGGCTCGAATAAAGCCAATTCTACAGGTTCAATTTTCAACCACTTTTTCGAGCATATGGGGCCGTATGTCGGCAATAACGCCACGAATGTTGGCTTCCAATTCCCCTAACGTTTCTGGTTTGTTGGTGTAGACGAGCGAATTCACATATCCCCAAAGAAAATAATCCAATGGTGTCAAATCACACGACCTTGGTGGCCAATTGACAGGTCCATTCCGCGAAATTATGCGCTCATCGAATGTTTCCTTCAATAAATCGATTGTGACGTGCGCTGTGTGGCATGTAGCGCCGTCTTGTTGGAACCACAACTCATCCACATTCATGCCATCCAATTCGGGAACAAAATAGTCGGTTATCATGGCTCTATACCGGTCTCCATTAACGGTAGCTGCCTCTCCAGCATTATTGCGGCAGAAGTATGGCCCAATGACTCCACCAGCCCATAGAGCACACCAAACAGTCAGTTTTTGTGGATGTAATGGCGTTTCAAGGGTCTCATGTGGATTCTCTTCACTCCAAATGCGGCAATTTTGCTTGTTGACGTAGCCATTCAACCAAAAATGAGCCTCATCACTGAACAAAATTTTGCGATGAAAATCAGCATCGAAATCAATCTCATTTTCGGCCCATACACCAAAATCACGACGCATTGCATGGTCTCGCGGCTTTAATTCTTGCACCAGCTGGATCTTGTAAGGTCGCAAGCCAAGATCTTTGCGCAAAATCTTCCATAAAGTTGATGGACAAAGCTCCAATTGCTGTGCACGGTGGCGAATCGATTCATTCGGTTCCTCTTCAACACTTTGCTCTACAGCGGCAATTGTTTCTTCGGTGCGCACTGTTCGACGTCTCTGCGGATGCGTATTATCACATAGAGTAAACGTAGTGCGAAAACGATCCATGGTTAACCGAATTAATTGCTCTGATGGACGATTATGTCGACCATAAAATGGACGGAGCTCACGGTAAACTTCGCGAACTGAACCATTATTTTCGAAATAAATTTGCACGATTTGCAAGCGTTGTTCTTTTGTCAACCTGTTCATGATGAAATGGCAAACCAAACTGAACATAAATGGCATTAGAGTTGCCAGATTTGACCACAAAATGCCAGTTTTATCTCTATTCGAAAAACAAACCTGTAAAAAAAACACCCTGTATTTATATGCTTAACCCTCTAACCGGCAGGATCGCCTTTAGTCGGGGTTAAGTTAAACAAATATAACCTGCACACCTCTACTTTTCGCCAAATATTTTATCTATGTCGTGACCTTACTTTCATAGTTTTAATTGGGGGCAAAGTTCCGTTATAATCATTCTCGTTGAAAAATTTAGTGCAATTTGTGAAAAAAAAAATGTTTTGACAGAAGTGTTTTTGGTAACTACAAAAAAGGGATAAAAAGGATTTCTGTAGTAAAAAACCACAACTGTTGGTAAGTGAAATAATTGTTAAGGATCAGAAATTATGAAGATGTAGATTTATAATTAAATTTATAGAATTATTGGCCAGAAATAATACCCCGCCTAAAGGCGTAGTGGGCAGTTAACAGGCAAGTCCGGCTATAGGCAGCGTGGGGGTTTCAGCCCCTAGAGCAAAATTATGAACCCTTTTGGATATACGACTTTAAATTCGAGTTTATCGTATTAGAATTACTAGGTATGAGTTTTTTCATTTGCAACCAAATTTGGCCTGTTAGAGGGTTAATTAACTTTTTTAAACTATGTAAACTTATAGAATTCACTATATTTCAACAGAAAATTATTAAAATCACAGCTTCTTCTTATTTCGTCGAACGATATATATTCTGCGGCTGCAAATGCACCCAGACTATGTGGCCTCCCAAAAATCCATAAGAAAGATACACCATCAAGACCAATATCCTCGTCCACAAATGTACCATGTTACAAATTATCCAGATTTATAGGGAACATTCTAAAAAAACATCATAACTCTTTTCAGTTAAAAAATAAACTTAAAAACATTTCAATTGAAGAAGACGAACTCCTAATATCATTCGATGTAATATCTTTGTTCACAAACATCCCCACAAGTTTAGCTATACGTACAATTATGCAAAATTCGAATGGATTAAAGCAACATACATATAAAGAGAAAAGTCAGTTTCAGACGATACTAGAATTTTCTTTGCGCGACAACAATTACTTTACTTGCAACTACACCCTATACTAAGAAATTTATGGAACTAAATAGCCTTCCTAGACGTTGAGGTGCATCGTAGAAACAGCAAATTGATTTTAAATTGGTACGCTAAATAAATAGCTTCGGGCAGGATTATCGACTACCATTCGAATCACCCATGAAAACAGAAAATAAATACCGCTACAAGCCTCATCAGTAAAATATATTTACTTCATGAAGAATTTGCAACGGAAAACAAAATCAAAATTCAAAATAAAAAATATATTATTCAAAAACAGCTACCCATACAAACAAATACAAAACCTTAGGCTACAACACTGATCAAAATCAAAAATCAAAACAACAAATCAGACGCGGATAACACGAATAAAAAATATATCGGGATCTCATACATGCCAGGACTAACCAACAATCAAAAATTACGGAGAATAATTAAAAGCGAAAATATAATTTACGCATACAGACCACAAAATACGCTAAATAATATATTCACAAAAACCAAAGATAAAATTCCAAACGAACAACAACACAGTGTGGTCTATAAAATAGAATGTTTAGGGAATGAACGGGAAAATTGTTCCAAATGTTACCTGGGTTCAACAAAAAGAGCCCTGTTTAAAAGAATCCACGAACATGAAATGAATGCAAAAAATAAGGAAATGACAATGGCGCTAGCACAACATCTGACCACCACATCTCATACCGCGAATTTCGCTAAACCACGAATAGTAGATATAGCAAGAAAAGAACAACGAAGAATGACATTGGAAAGTCTCCGCATTCAACAACAGCTGAGCCATGCGATGAATTTTAAAGACGATGTGAAGGGTTTAGGCAATAATTACATAGCAACAATAAAACAAAATATGTATGCAAGAAAGTAGTGTGAGATGTCAAAACGAATTAAATATGTCTGTGATATAAAACGTTGTATTTTTATAAAATGTTTAACAAATGTTCATAAGTCTGAATTGAATGTAAGTTAAGGTTAATTATTATTGTTTGATTTGCAAAAACTTTACATAATTCATGTTTATTGTTTAAATAAACACAGATTCCCTTGAAAAAGGCGCGGAAGACGCCGAAACGCGTAGGAAAGAAATGCAAACAATTTAGTTTTTATTAAATATCAAACGGTCGAAGCAGCTCAACCCAGCGAACGATATCCATTTTTATTTCACAACTATTATATTGAACACAACTGTATGTATTGAAGTATATACATCATGGCTAAGATATATGCGTTTTGAACTTTAATATCACAACCTCACTAAATTATTTTAGTGTTATTTGTCTAAGAATTTTGTGAATTATTTTTGGTAGATTACGTATTATTTAGCGAATATTGTTGGCTTTTACTCCTTATAGGGCAATAGTTTCCAACCAGTGGGGCACGTCTTCCACAGGGCATAGAGAGCTGTCAAGTGGGTCGGGATGCGTTTTTATTTTCCCTTTATTTTTTTTTATGACACTGAGAAAGCAACCAGCAAGAAAACACAAACAAAGAAAAATTAACAAATAGTCCCGTCGATATGGGGCTTTCTTTTTTGGACCTTGAGGTACTACCTCTGAAGATATATTTAATTCAATGTCTAATTTCGTTAAAAAAAAAATATTTGTATTGGAAAAGCTCATTGGTTTTTGCACAGATAGCTCATATGGAATGATATGTGCACGAGTGAGCTTAACTAAAAAGCTCAATGAGAAAACCCGGCAATGGCTAGTAAACATTACCTCCAAAACATTGCCACAGGGCTATAAAGCTTGTAAACTACATCATGAGCAGAGCTTTGAACAACCAAATATTTTCTTTACTTTGCGAAGGTCTCGATTCGAATCACAAAGTTCTTCTGTCCTTTATAAAGGGTGTTTTTTTAGGGGTATAGAACTTCGAATTGAAATAAAACACAAGAAAATCGTTTTAAGGTCCATCAATTTAGCTTTATTGGAAGGATAATTTTATGCCATTAATGTTTAAATATGATTTCGGGCATGTGGCCGCCGCGGCTGGCTCGAATAAAGCCAATTCTACAGGTCCAATTTTCAACCACTTTTTCGAGCATATGGGGCCGTATGTCGGCAATAAAGCCACGAATGTTGGCTTCCAATTCCCCTAACGTTTCTGGTTTGTTGGTGTAGACGAGCGACTTCACATATCCCCAAAGAAAATAATCCAATGGTGTCAAATCACACGACCTTGGTGGCCAATTTACAGGTCCATTCCGCGAAATTATGCGCTCATCGAATGTTTCCTTCAATAAATCGATTGTGACGTGCGCTGTGTGGCATGTAGCGCCGTCTTGTTGGAACCACAACTCATCCACATTCATGCCATCCAATTCGGGAACAAAATAGTCGGTTATCATGGCTCTATACCGGTCTCCATTAACGGTAGCTGCCTCTCCAGCATTATTGCGGAAGAAGTATGGCCCAATGACTCCACCAGCCCATAGAGCACACCAAACAGTCAGTTTTTGTGGATGTAATGGCGTTTCAAGGGTCTCATGTGGATTCTCTTCACTCCAAATGCGGCAATTTTGCTTGTTGACGTAGCCATTCAACCAAAAATGAGCCTCATCACTGAACAAAATTTTGCGATGAAAATCAGCATCGAAATCAATCTCATTTTCGGCCCATACACCAAAATCACGACGCATTGCATGGTCTCGCGGCTTTAATTCTTGCACAAGCTGGATCTTGTAAGGTCGCAAGCCAAGATCTTTGCGCAAAATCTTCCATAAAGTTGATGGACAAAGCTCCAATTGCTGTGCACGGTGGCGAATCGATTCATTCGGGTCCTCTTCAACACTTTGCTCTACAGCGGCAATTGTTTCTTCGGTGCGCACTGTTCGACGTCTCTGCGGATGCGTATTATCACATAGAGTAAACGTAGTGCGAAAACGATCCATGGTTAACCGAATTAATTGCTCTGATGGACGATTATGTCGACCATAAAATGGACGGAGCTCACGGTAAACTTCGCGAACTGAACCATTATTTTCGAAATAAATTTGCACGATTTGCAAGCGTTGTTCTTTTGTCAACCTGTTCATGATGAAATGGCAAACCAAACTGAACATAAATGACATTAGAGTTGCCAGATTTGACCACAAAATGCCAGTTTTATCTCTATTCGAAAAACAAACCTGTAAAAAAAACACCCTGTAGAAGTACGCTTTCTTTCCAAGGGCAACATGTTGGCTAGCTTTTATGAATATAAAGACGAGGTATTTATTTTCTTTAAGTCCAAAGATTTCAAAGGAGATAAGGTTATTTAACTGAATTATTTGGCCCCTTTAATGAACTCAACTTGAAAATTCAGGCCAGAAACATCACTATATATAAGCAATATGATTGTATACGAGAGGTCAAGTTCTTCTGCTCACCACTTTCTTATCCATAAATTTTTCGCATGTGAAGCAGATACCAGGATTTTTGCAAAACTCTTGATAAAATCCTTATCCTCGTTTTCAATCCGAGATCAACACAATCCACGTTCTTTGTCCTCTAGGATCAGTATAGTTGGTCAGCGCAGGGGCTGAACCATGAACCTGTCAAATCAATGCATTATTTCCGTGATATGAGTACGGGACATCGTTAAATACACAACAAGACATTGTTCATGAGTTGGACGGGAGCGGATCGAAACGAAACAGGCCCTTGCGCCCTGAGAATTATGAGCTGTATTATTCTTTAGCACTGGGTTAGCTAGTTTTGTAATAGGTGGAAACCTTTGCAGACCTACATAGTGTGCCGGTGGCCTTTTCTTCAACTAAATACGACGAATCCTTATAATTTGTGCTATAACTCAGCTGCTACGGAACATTTGCTATGCGATTGTGCTGTGATTGGATTTTTTATAAAAACGAAAAATTAAAAAATTTTTTTTTACATTTCTTTTTAGGAGCTTTTCACCTCTTATATGGTGAACTAGAAAAGCTTTTCCGTTGTCATTGTTGGCTGTGCATACCTGTAACAATTTCGAATGACAAATTGTGTCTATTGAAGTATAACAAATTGGGAATAGGGCTGTAGAACTTGTTATCAAAATTGAGTGCATTTTTGCCATAAAAACTTGCTCGTCTGCCATAGCAGATGCCATTCTAAGTCGGAATAAAAACCTTTAAGCCTTTTCAATAAAAAGAGTAGTTTATTCTTAACCTTCACGAAGGTATATCGCTTCAAATTATTGTAATTTGTGTAAAGCCTATTGCCTAATAAATGAGGTCAATCACAGTTCGACTTTATACTTTTCAACAGGGACCGGACTGACAAGTTGTAGGTACTCCGAGTTTTATTTGATGAAAGCACCTACTTCTTGTTTAATTCTCATTCCCAAAGAAGCAAATTCTCTGCTTCTTTATCCAGACCAGAAAAGATAAGGAATTGAGCGCTTTTGTAATGGATCTTATCAATGTGGCGTAGCCCTGTTTCTTTTTTTAACTTCCCCATCATCGGGCTTAAGAAATCGCATAATATGGAGTCGCCTTGTTTTCAGTTTTTGGCTTGTCCTAAAGATCGTATTTGAACCACAGAATTGCACTGGGCCTCTTTGCCATATCTAACGCTAATTGCTAACACGAAGATATATAATATTATCATTCACATCGCAACGAATCAAGGACATTCTACATTTCTCTGCCTTTTTGATATATTTTTTGTCAATTCTGAGTAATTTTCTTACATTTTGTAAAAAGTTTTTAAAAAAAATCATTAGATTAATGATAAAGATTATTATGGAAAATGTGGTGAATATTTCCCACAATTAATTTAAAAAAAAAATTTTCGATTTTTTTAGGTAATCGAGGACTATAAATGGTCTGAATAGAGAGTATAAACTTACTTGCTTTAACCTGATTTTGCTCGCAAGTGAAACTGTACGATGTGCTTTGCTTTCCTTGTAAAAAAAATGATAAAACTTTCACATACGCAAATAGTATGTGCAAAGTACTATGAACCAGTTTTTTTTCTCTCCTAAATACTTAAAAACAGAAAAAGTTTTTTGTGGGCGCAGCGATGATGTACTAATTTCTGCTCCCCACTGCATGAATTTTAAGGCCAAAAAAAATATTTTTCAAAATAATAATTTTTCATTTATAAGTCGGTTTCTGAGTTTTACTGGCACAATTTGTTATTCTTAACTTTGATAATACTCTAATTTTGTTTAAACAGTTACACACAGTTCTTTTCTGTTTCAAGTTCGTTTCTTAAGTCTTTTGTTTAAATATATACTATAATTTGAAAACGTTGTTAAGTTAATTTCTAAGCAAACAAACACTTTCATTATTGACGAATCAATTCAAATAATGAGTAATTGTATTGCAGGAATACAAAAAAATTCTAGGAAATAGTATGTAGATCTCGAAAATGTGGCAGCTGCAAATTAAAGCAATAAAAATACCCATAAGCGTGACAACATTAATAGCTACTTAATAATATGTGCACAGTCAACACGTTATATAGGTGACTACTTAGTTAAAAAAAAAAAAAAAAAACAATAACTTATTTTTAGTGAAATAAAAATAAAAAAATGGAAATAGTCTACGAAACCATAACACCGCGTTACACACATTCTGTCCTATGAACCAAATATACTTTTTCGAAAAGGCGAGAAAAAATAAAAATACAAGTGTATCGGTTTTCATGTACACGTCAATATTTTTTTCTTATGTATAAAGTATGCCTTACCAGTTCCATGTAGATCACCTAGAATCAGTTCAAAAACAATTTTTACTATTTGCCTTAAGAGATTTTCATTGCGATCCCTTGTATAATCTGCCACCCTATAGGAATCGTTTAAAACTTATTAACCTTCACACACTTTCTGGTCGGAGGGAAATGCTTGAAATTGTTTTTATGATTAAATTGCTAAATGGTTCACCCTCCAGCCCGTTTCTTCTAAGTGAAGTGAAGTTCAATGTACGTCCTCGTCCATCAAGGCACTTTAAACCTCTACTCTTATAACAGTGCCGAACCAATTTTGAGTTAAATGTGCCTTTTCGCTGTTTGTGTCAAGATTATAATTCTCTTTCTGGTATATTTGATATTTCAGACTCGCTTTTCAGCATAAAAAATCAATTCTTTCTATCCTAAATACATGGCAACTAATTGTTTCTTATTCTTTGCTATTTATATTAACTTCTAGCAATAATTTTATTATGCTAACTAATTATTTCTTAATGTGTATAATCTATCATATATCTAGTTTACTTAGCTGATGAGGTTTTCTCTGTAGCTGAGCAGTTTTAGATCTCGACGATTAACAAACCAAAGCCTTTCAAGGACTCGGCACGAACGAACAATCCAAATGCGCCCCTCGCGCCGGTCGAGCGGGATATGGTGGGTAAATCCGTTTGGAAATTATTATTATTATTATTAAAGGAGAGCGAGAAATTCTGAAATAAGTTTAAATAAGTTGTCGGTGGTATGAATCAAGGTATGGGAACATAGAAAAGCAGCAGAAGCAAAAAAGAAATAAAGCATTGTCGTTACCTGAGTCAATTGTTTTATATTTGTATTGTATTTGGTAATTGCAATTGTTAAGTAAATTAGCATTCGAAAAGATTACATAAACAATTTTAGTGAAAGTTTCAATTTTAAGCAAAGTGTTGTTGGAGTTTTAGCACGAGTACTTGAATTGAGATGTCTGCTTTTAAAAACCCCGTTCCTCTTTGATAAGCAAGTATGAATAGCAAAGCAGGGCTTCGTAGTCCAAACTCGTTTAGTAGCTGGACTAATTTTGCTAGTTGGATTAATTTTTAGTTTGCATAATAATCGAAAAAAATCAACAATCCAGACAATTAATTTCTGAAAACATTTAAAATAGTCATTAAAAATAAAAAAATCATTTAATCAGTGGATTTCTAATCCTAACTCGAATTTAGCACCAACGCTCAAGGAAAGGCAAAACCAAATTCACATCCGCATTTATCTTAAATTCTACATCCGCCACATCCCCAATTTAGAATGTGTTGTAGCAGGTGTTAATTATAAAATAATTATCTGTTTACTTAATTAGAATATATGCTAATAATATTATAGATAGTTAACTAAATGGGTATTTAATAGGATTGAGCGAGTTACACTTTCGGGCAAAAAAAAATTTAATATTAACTTCCACGTGGAAGAAAAACAACTTTGTTAAAAAAATTTATGCATTTAATACGAATGTTGATCGAGAATGCTTTTAAAAACTATACTTCAGGTACCTAGACATTACCGATAGTTATTGTAGCACTTCACGTCATAGACGGTTATTTTGATAGTTTTCAAAAGGTAATATTTTTCTTACTGAAAGTTGCAGCTATAGGTTGTCTGTACCTAGTTTAATAAAGTTCCCATAAAAGCTAAAGAAACTTGGATTATCTATTGATGAATGAAAAAGAAAAGGTTCAATAAGTGGTTATAAAAATACTCGCTCACTTCACCAGAAACTCATTCGTTGCACAAAAACTATTTACAGGTTGGCTAATGAAAGCGGCTACCAAAAAAAAATTAAATAATCTATTTAATGAATCTGGTAAATTTTTTTTTTATTTTGCAGATTGACTTTTACATTTAACAAAAATGGATAACTGGGACACTGAAACAAGAATTTGGATTGTCCGCCGCTATCACGCACTGGAGTCCGTAGTCCGTAGTTTCGGTTCAAAGAGAGTATAGGCGCACGTTTGGCGGCAATCCTCCGAGCAGATGGACCATAATAAGACTTGTAAATAATTTTGCCGAGCATGGGACAGTCAACAGAAGACCTTACCATCGAAACCCTTCAGTTCGAACGGAGGAAACAATCGCTGCTGTAGCTGCTGCCATACAAAACAATCCACGTGTTTCGACAAGAAGCTTATCTGCTCAAATGGGTGTAAGCAGACAGTCATTACAGTCAATTATGCACAAAGATTTGGACTTATTCCCATATAAAATTCAAATGGCCAACAAACTGAACGCTGCAGACTTGCCGATTTGCTTGGAATTTTGCCAGAAGATGCTTCAAATGGTGGAAGAGGATGGAAACATGTTGAACTGTCTTTTCATGTCTGACGAGGCCCATTTCGATTTAAACGGCAACATAAACAAACAAAATTGTCGAATATAGAGTGCTTCCAACCCACAGATACTCCATGAGACGGAATTGCATCCACTTGGTGTCACAGTGTGGTGTGCAGTTTCATCACGCTGCATTGTCGGGCCCTACTTCTTCGAAGAAAACGGTCACACCGTTACGGTTACTGGAGACCGTTACTTGAGCATGTTGAGAGAGTTTTTCTATCCAGAATTACGCCGAATGAGAATTTCTTTCAACTCTGTGTGGTTTCAGCAAGATGGTGCAGCTCCTCATATAGCCCAACCTGTTATGACAGAATTGCGACGAAAATTTCCCAATAAGCTGATATCCAGAAACTCCACATTCCGTTGGCCACCCAGGTCGCCTGACCTTACTGCACCTGACTTTTTCTTGTGGAGTTATTGCAAACAGGAAGTCTTCAAAGCAAAACCAACAAATTTGAATGAACTAAGGCAATCCATTCGAGAAACAATTGCGGCTATTCCTGTCTCAACTCTCCAAGCAGTAATGAACAACTTTTTGGTAAGATGCCGCACATGCATCGACGAGCAGGGGGGCATTTAAATTCCATTATTTTTAAAACTAATTAAGCTATATTTAATAAAATTTAATGTGCTTTAACATGAATAAAAGAAAAATGAATTCCATACACTGAAAAAAAAAATTATTTGAGTTTCTTAATGTATCAAAACTCATCAGCCACCCTGTAGTTATACAAGAAACTCGCTCGTTATATAAGGAACTCGTTCGGTGCACAAGAAACTCTTTAGTTATACAAGAAACTCGCTCGTTTTACAAGAAATTTGCTCGTTATATAGAGAACTCTTCCGCTAAACCAGTAACTCGCTCGTTTACAAGAAACTCGCTATTTTAGTTTTAGGTGATGAATTATCAAAGTTTTTTAGAAATTTTCGATATAGAAAACGTGTGTGTGGCTGCAATCGGTTCAAATTAAAATCTGGTTAAGAGACATATGAATTTTTATTCAGTGCAACTTGTGAACCGATGGACGGACAGGCATAGCTCAATCACATTGTTTTCGAATATGGCTACCCTGGCAGAAAGTTGTACGAAAGAAATTTAAATGAAATTATAATTTTTTTACTAAAACTTTAAATGAAATATGGGAGCGATAAAAATTATTTTTTAATTAAATTGCTTCCTGAAACTAGCTGATAAGATACATATGTATGGTAATCTTTATCTTCTTCGATACATTCACTTATGAGAACCAGATTATGCCAAGCTCAACTGGGTATAAAAATGGTAACTACGACAATAATGTTTTATTAAATATCACACTATTGAACTCAATGAAATTATGCTGCCAATAAGGATATTACTGGAAACTTATTTGCATAATAAATACGAAGCTTAATTAGAATTGCTATAGTGTATATAGATCACTCACAATTTTACCTGTAAACTAATAAATATTTAATTTTGCAACTTCAACGAAGTCAACCACTTTGGTTAGTTTATAAAACTAGTTTTAGTATATATTCTTAATATATATGATTTTATTGATATACTTACATGACTTAAACTTAGGAATGTGTTCTACATTTGTACATATTTATGACGACAAGCAATTCATGTCTGGTATGCAAAATTATTAGAAAATATGCATATATTTAATTCAGGGCATACTGGATTATGTAGAGATAAGCTAAACTGATTCCAATTATGAAGATATTGTGTAATTATATAGAGTAAAAAGATACAGAGTAAAAAAATTTTTTAGAAAAATGCCGTGTTAAAATAATTCAGTAAACTTGCCATATGGGTATATTTAAGGTCAAAATATTGATATCACAACCCGTTTTCATTCAACTGACTGGTTGAACTAAGCAATTCGGAAGTTCGCTAAATATCGATGAAGCTATCAATACCCTTACGTTATCGAATAGATTGTTTATAGCTAAAACAATAACAAAAACATAAGTCGCAAATAGCTCCCACAGTTCACGGTCTATGTGCCGGCATGTCAGTCCTTTTCCAGTTGTCAATCCATTATGCTCACGTATCAGCCCAAATGCCGTGTGAACAATTTAATATAACCACATTTATTCTTCTAGTTTATCAAATCCCTCCAATATCTCAAATTACCTATCCATTCACCATGTAATACTCAGCTTCTACAAAGAATTCTGCATTTGACTAGTAAACACTGCGGTGTATGTGTTTGGCTAATGTGCAAGTGTGTATGAGTCAAATAGATTAATAAAACGAGATATCATAGACTCTTAAATATTTGAAGCATTAAAATAGAAACTATTAAATATGAAATATTGCTATTCAAAGTGTTCTCTATGTAAATACAAATATTTCAATATTTCTTTCCAACATTTAAGCTTTAAAATGAAAGGTAATCATCAATTAAGTTGCTATAAGCTACTGAATAATAAATAAAAACAATATTTATTACAACACTTCTGCATTACGCTAATGCATTCTACACATACATATGTATGCACATAAATACTTGTACATAATCACGCTGCAGTGAAACCAACTAGTTCCAAACTACCTGACAATTAGACAACTAGTCAACCAACTGTATTTTTCCATATAAGCACTGTTATTTATTTATGTTGATATCAATTGTTACATTTAAAATAGAGGGTCTGGTAGATTGTGTCGAAAATTGAAGTGCAAGAACTAAGAATTCCAAAAATAAAATCCCTAATTATATATGCTGGAGGCGCGACACCGTCCACTTTTCCAAAAAATAGATATAGCCTGTGTCGCACCCAGCGAACTCCTCAATCTATCGTGAAAGTTTTATAAAGACCGACAATAAACTTTGGACATTAATGCCACACAAACAAAGCACAAAAATATTTGGGTGTGGCAATGCCCACTTTTCCATAATTATGTAAATTTTGACTGAAGAACACATATATCCAAATATCATGAATCACCAGTTGTTGATTTTTTACAAATCGTAGAGGAAAAGTTCAGGAGAAGTTCAAAACACAAAGAAGACTTATCTAAGCTTTATGGAGGGCGATTAGTTTTTTTAAGTTATTTTATTCAGGGACCCCCGATAATGCTTATTTTTAATGAAAAAATCAAAGGCTTCCCAGTATCGGAGGATATTTTAAAGTATATAAACTTGCATGTCTCGTCATGCTCAACCAATTATATAGCTGTTGGAAAAGCCCCCAGATTATATAAAGCAGCAGTTCGGTATAGCTAGGAGTTTATTTGGTTCAAGTTAATGACATTTTATATATAGATGTGTTCTATATATCAAAATGTTAAAACAACGTCTACCGGGTTTTGCTATTATTTTATATATAAATAGACAAGATGAATGCAATGTGGAACCGTTTTCTGCTAAACTATAATTCTAAGGTATACAAATTATATATGTATAGATAGGAAATTTTGAGGTGTACTTTTATTCGTAAATAAAAAAAATTTAAAAAATCATTATAATATAAAAAATTTAACATAAAAGTCACACCACTACACATTCACTTATTCACACTATAGAGCCGCTGTTGTGTGAGTAAATATGTCATTCACGACTTTGTATTACTCGTGTGATCGGCTCTCACTGTGAATGCGAAGAGTTGGTAGTGGACCAATGAATAACAAGCATTCGTACTACAGCGCAGTTGTTGTGGAGTAAACGTGTCGTGCATTTTTGCTTTAGTTGTTTTTATTGCATTGATCACTGGCTACGCTGCCCAGTGTCAGCGGCTCTCCTGAGAGCACGAAAAGTTGCTTTGTTGGAGACATAAACAAGCAATTTCAAATATGAGCAAATATGAAAACTTCATTGCTGCTACCTACAAACAGGGTTTAAAAAAACAAAATAAATGATTACTCATAAAGAGTATTAAACGCCGAAGCTTGATTTGTATTTGTGGTTGGGTTTGTGTAAATTGAAATAAAGTAAAATAAAATAAAATAAATTAAATAAGATTAAAAAAAAATAAAACAAAGTTTATTAAAATAAAGTGAAGGGAAAGACAGTAAAGGTAAGGAAAGGAAAGGAAAGGAAAGAAAACAAAGGGAATGGAAAGCAAAGTAAAGAAATGTAAAGGAAAGGAAAGGAGGGGAATGGAAGGGAAGGAAAAGGAAAGGAATGGTACGGAAAGGGAAGAATAAAATAATTTCAAAATAGAGACTGCAGAGAGTAAAAGAAGAAATCAAGGAAAACGAAAATATGTTAGAGGAAAGGAACGACAGAGAAAGGAAGGGAAAAAGGCAGATGAAAAGTACAGCAAATAATGAAAATAAAATAAAGTTTAGTGGTTGAATTTCAACCACTGGGCGTTCTCTAGTATTATTAAATGGCGAAAGCAAACAACGAATTTCAACATTCTTTTGTATAACTGAGAGACTAGTTTGCGTTCAAATAGACAGACGGACATACAGACAGACAGACAGACGGACGGAGAGACGGACATGACTAAATCGACTCCGCTCATCGTGCTGATCATTTTAGTGAAATTTTCTCTTCTTCTTCTCATACTTGGATACATTTAATGTTTATGAAAGTTATGAAAATCAAAAAAGATATATAACTTTGCTATAGCAGTGGGCTATTAATTACGTGCCGGAATATTTTGCTCGAGTTTTTCTTAAAAAGCTTATTAGTGTGTAAAATCTGATTGATATTAGTTGCTTAGTTTTAGAAATATCGCTTTTAAATTTTACAAAAAAAATTTTCAGAACTATGTTAAAAAACTGGGCGTGGATATGAACCGATTTCGCCCATTTTTATAACAAACAGTTACCTTTATATATTGAACATTATCACCAAATTTCGTTTTGGCAAATCAATTTTTAGCGGAGTTATGGCATAAAAAGTTTTGTGTAATAGTCCACTATAAAAGGAGCGGGCCACTCCCATTTTCGAAAACTTTTATTTTTTGGATTTCTTTGTTTACGGAAACTTTAAAAGTGAAATATAAATGATGTAAAGCTATATTACGCAAAGTGATTGGTTATTTTATATACCTACGATCCCCTTCAAAATCTTTCATATAAAAGCGGGCGTGGTCCTTAACCGATTTCGCCCATTTTTTCCGTCACATTCTCTCTATTAATAAAAATATGTGTGCTGAATTTCGTTTCGATATCTGGAACCGTTTTTATTTATGATTAATATTATTTTTAAATTAATATTATTTTTAATTTTTTGTTAAAGTTAATGTACACACCAAATTTAATTTTTATAAGTGTATTATGTACTGAATAATCACTTTTTTTTTTGGGTTTTCGAAAATATTCTATATATATAAAGTGGGCGTTGCTATCATCCGATTTCGCCCATTTTAAATAGCGCTCGGAGATGAGTGCAAGGAACCTGCATACCAAATTTCATTAAGATATCTCAAAATTTACTCAAGTTATCGTCTTAACAGACGGACGGACGGACGGACGGACATGGCTTAATCAATTTCTCTTTTTGTCCTGAACATTTTGATATATATAAGTCAATATCTATCTCGATCCGTTTATGCCGTTACGCGACTAATGTTAATATACCTTGTGTGCGTAGCACTACTAGGTATACAAATGAATGTGATTTCTTGGGAAAAGCCCTCAAGTACATACGCTCCATCATCCATGATACAGCAGTCGAAATGCTTGATGAAATCAAGGTGAAGTCGTTTTTCATGATCTTCCTACTGAAATTCAGCCGGTATTCCTATTCATACTATTTTCCCCTCAGTTGGAAAATTCTAGTTGTAAAATAGTATTTTTTCTGGGTAGTTTGATGTTTCACTGCAGGGTATGTGCAGCCGTTTAATGCGGCATAGTAAATTCTACATATTTATGAAAATTTATTAGCTCTAACTTGTTTTAAATATGTCTTATGACAAGTTCAATAATACTTATGGATATTAATTAAGGCGCTTTTCAGAACAACCGTTGATATATGATGAAGCACTGGTGAACAGATGTTATCAGATTAAATCGATTTTAATTATTTCATGCATTTACATATGATAATAATACATACACACATAAATACGAGTATGTTTTGTGTCGATCGACTGGCAACAGTTTCTCTATGCAGGCGTTAAGTGAGCGCCTTTTTTTTGTCACTTCCCAAACAAAAAGAGAACAAATTTTCATCGGCTCACAGGCCACAAGTAGGACTTTAGCCAAATCAAGTTGGGCCAGAGGGACTCTTGTCCCCATCGAAAGGTCGCGTTCATCAGTGTCAACAGATGGTGATTGTGTCTGAATGACGGCATACGCCGGGAGTTGCTTGAGCTTTTCCCACCTCGCGGAAATGCACGCTGTGAAGGCTGTTAATTCATTATAACCGAGTTCAATACGCATCCATGTGTGCAGATGATTTCAACACGAGAACTTCTCTGTAAAAAACGGAAATACTCCGTTCCATCACCCAAAGAATACTCCTCAAGGAGTATCAGAGTACTCCAACACTTATCCTCATTCATATCAAAAAGGTGGTCCAATTTACATGGCGATGTTCGCTGATTGCATCACCTAATCCATCTCGAAGTACTCCATTTCTTTGGTTTTTAGTACTCCAAGGCTTACTCCGTGAAGTATTCAACAAAAAATCGATAAAAGGAGTAGGTGGTCCTCAAAACTACAGTTGTATTTACAAGCAAAGGAACGCTCTCTAATTAGAGATGTTTGGAATAATAATGTACTGAAATCAAGTACAGTACTATCTCGTTTTTGCGGACACTCAGTTTTCCGGACTTCCCAGTAATGCGGACACCTGCACACTCCGGACATTTTTCATATTTTACCTCTATAATTCGGACAGAAAAAACTCTAGCATGTTTTGTTTTCAAATTAACTGTCCGCTTTTACATCAAGTAGGCTTTGATTTTCAAATGCATGTATGTATGCACATATGAATAGTTAATTCCAAGAAGATGAGGATGGAGAAGAAAGCGACTGCTCAACTACTCAGCACGTAACAAATATTGAAGCTATTGAATTGTTTGACAGAGCTATTCAGTGGGCAGAACAGATAAACGAAAGTCAATCAAAAATTTTGCTTTTAAAATGTCTTAAAAACAAGGCTGAAAAGTTGCACTCGGAAAAGTCAGTTCAGAAAAAAATTCAAAATTTTTTCACTTCGTACACTAAATAATACATAAGCGTATATTTTATTATTTATGTACATATACGTAAGTTTACATTTACACATGAACATATGTAAAGGTATTTTTGGAAACGATATTAATTTCTTATTATTTATGTAATATGTACATATGTTTATGTACTTGAAACCTATATACAAAACATTTTAATAAAAGCTATTTAATGAATAAAGCTCAAATATGAATTTTACATATAATTGTGTCAATAATTGCACAGCTTTCTATATTCCGGACAAATCCAGTATTTCGGACACACCCCGGAACTATATGTGATGTGTGAACGAGATAGTACTGTATTTAAAAATAACCGGTTTTTTCAATTCTTGACAGATATCCAATTAACGGGACTGTCTACAATGCGCACGAAAACTACTACAAGTACAGGGTGACGGCCTATTGATTGAAGAGTGTAATGATGATGGCTTGTGCTAAACGTTTTTTTTCTCATTTGTAGGTCGCGCCATAGACCAAAATTGTGCTATAAAATAAAACCCAAGAACGATGTAGCGCAACTTAAGCTGTTATCATGACTGCACAAACATTAGCTTTGTTCCGGTTATAGCAAATTTTACAACCTTTTGCAATGCGCCATCTAGAAGTCAGTTGCCATACGCTCTCTTTTCTAAAAAAGACGTTTAGCACAGACTCTCATCATTACACTCTTCAAGCATTGCGATATCACCCTGCTCTGGAAGTAGTTTCCATCCGTACTGTACACATTGTTTTATTTTTAGTTCAACTTGCCAAAATATACGCAGCCTTTTTGTTTTAAAATAGCCTAAGCGATGTAGAAGCTTGGACACTTAAACATCTGAGCTCTGATTATTGGTATATATACGCACTCGTAGTATTTTTGCTCTAGTTACTATCAGATGCAACAGAATTCCTAACTGTAAATCACCTTCCGACATCGAGATAAAAAAACAAAAAAAGCGGATTCTCATCAGAGTTTGTTGCCTCATCATATGGAGTTGAAATAAATACAGTTCTTATGGAAAGACAATAAGGGTGTACCATTAGCATCAACATACATACATTTTAACTGATACATTTTTGAGGTCAAACCCAACCCGTCACTAATCAAAGGCGATGCTGTTGTTGTTGTTTTTGTTGTTATTAACAGTGCTTCGCCCTGCCTAATGAGCACGATTACGCTGAGAATCGTCATCAAGCTCTTTTAACGGGAGTCCAAGGAAACGCGCAGTTTCAACGGGGTTGGACCAGAGTGAAATTGGGGTTAGAAGAGTAGATTCAATGGAACAGGAACAGGGGTTCAGTCTGGATAAGTAAAAGTTTAACCTATTACAATATCCAGAAGGAAGTTGTGCTAGGATGACTCTAGTCTCCCGCGGAAAAATACGCTCCTCATCAGCTATTTCAGGTGGTTCGATGTCAATTACGTGTTCACCGGACGAGAATTGAGGGATCGGTTTACCGACTGGAGGTCATTTAGAGCCAGCCCATGGTTACGCAGATCAAACGGAAAGGTAATGTGATGCCGGATCTTATCATAGTGCTACATCGAGATGGACTGTCTGGATAACACGGAAATATACATAATAGGCATATGGGTGGAGTTGATCTAATGGACGGTCTTATGGCCTGGTACCATATTCGAGCTAAGACACGAAATTCAATGGTCAGAATATTTTATCATCTGATGGATATGACTGCAACTAAATCATACATTTTACACCGTCGAACGCGTTCTGAAAAGTCAAATAATTCTAGCGTAGTACAAGTGGAGAAACTACTCAAATCGCTGCGTGTCTAGTAGCTTACAGGGAGAGAAGACCTCCGGGTCGAGAAGCAAGAACACTTCAAAGTGTAAAACAGGGAATCCATATCGGGATTGATGATGATTATTACGATAGATATAACCACGTTTCAATGTGGCTTGAAAGAAGGAAGGACAAGAAAAATTGCAAGTTTTGGGAAACTTCAAAAACGGAATGTATTTGCCAAAAATGCGAAATAAACTTGTGTTGTACGAGTTCAAAAAACTGTTCCGAATAAAACAGCAAGAAATAAAATGAAACCGCTTTTAATGCGGATTGTGTGAGAATAAAATGAAATTCGTAACTTTACTGCACTTATGCCTTTATTCATACATTATTTCTCTTTTTATGCAGGAATGGATATATTTTTTCCTTGAAAATCGTATCTAAGTTAATTATCAGCCTATATTTGAACATAAAAAAAAATACTTAAAATTTTTTTTACAGCTACGTAGATTTGACGGTTTGAGGGTGAATTGCCGCTAGAAAATTCAAAGGATTGTGAGCAGATCTTCTAGTTATCTATAATTTATTTTTTATTCATAGTTGTATCGTTAAAAATATATATAAATACATACATAAATAAATAAAATCAAACCTAACTGTACGTAAATAAATAAGATAAAAATCTTTTGGTAACATTATTTAATTGCAATTATGTTAAGTGGGGACGTTCCCAATTTATATACAAATTGTTTGTTATCAAAATCGAAGAGAAATAACAAAATTTTTTTTGCACTTAAAATTGAAAATCTTTATTGACTATTTTGTGGCACTTCAGTTGCAACTGCGACATGAAAATTATATCCTCACAATGATCTGCAGCAGCATTCATTACACTCACAAGGCACCGCTGGGCTTTTGCTCAATGAACATCATCAGTCTTTCGGCAAATTGCTGTCACTCTTCCCTCGACTGTACGGTCGCGCACCGCCCAGCATACGTTCCAATAGGCTTTGTTTCGATTTTCGTTTCGACGCCAGCACCTCCTTGCATAGTTCGTGAAATACTTCGGCCACCTGATCGACATGATCTGCTGCTGATACTTCACTAAATTTACATTCAAAATCTTTGGCTAAAATTTCACCCTCATCTCGGCTCACTTGACGTAAATGTACCATATCCACTTTATTCGCCACCAACTGCAGCGGTGTATCAGATTGCAGATCCGATTTGGCACGTCGTATATAATTAAAAGAACTACGATCTGTAATTGAGTAGACGAGTAGTAACCCATCGGCCCATTGTATTAATTCGGCTGCATTTGGAAATTCGTCATCCGCCTGGTTTGTTGTGCGTTGAAGGTGAAAGCAGTTTTCAATGACATATTACATCAGCGTTGTTTTTGTTTGTAGTTGTTGTTGTTGGTGATGTGATGTATGATGGTGACATCAGCCCAGAATAAAAACGTAAGTTGAAACCAAGGTTAAAATGAAACGAAAAGAAAAAGAAAACCACATTAAGTGTACGAACATAAAAGCAAACAAAGAGTTTAATAACCCTGCAAATAATTCGATTAGTCTAGGATGCGTTCGAGATGAGTCGCGAAGGAGGATGCGACTAATGCCAAAATTGTATTTGCTCGACTGTTCACATTTTTTGGAGCATGTCCTATGGAGAGACCAATTGTACCCATTTATACTCGAACGGGTGCTAAAGCACTACCCCACTTTCTACCCAAATGGGTCCTTCTAATAATAATAAGTATGCTACAAAAATTTAACTTGACTTTCATCCCTATAACTATGCTACACAAATAAAAATTTACTTACGTAAATTGAATTATAGCTAACTGTAGGCTGAAAGGATTAATCACAGGTCACTCTCTTTAGAGATTAATCGCACAATTTTTTGCAAGGAAAGGATATGGAGACAGTAGCACTCATACAGACACACAGACTGTTTGGCGCTAGTCGTCATGGCAAGCGGAAAATTAAGTTATTATCTCAGTGATGGCACGCTCATAAAGCCGGGTGAACTATTGACACACAAACAACAAGAACTCACTTTCAATTATTTTCCTGCAGCCAAACCAAGGAGTTAGCCAACTTCCCCTTATCCATAAAAAGAAATGGACGATGAATATCACAAATCAAATTGTCATCAGAAAGTTATGGAGGGAAAAGTGCTTCTTATGGCAAAATGTCGAGTTATCTGACGAATGCGATATCTCAGTCCCTGAAAATGGCAAAAGTAACAGACTATATACCGGAAAAACCTATTAAAGCTGTTCAAAATGCTGAACTATCGCGAGTTAAAACATGGAGTAACAATTTTGATAAAAATCGTTTATAAACTCGAATGAAATATATAATCGGACGTTTGCAAGCCTCCAGATTTTACTTAAATGAGATTTGCGTCCCTATCAATAATTTTGCTTAATGCCGCATATAAGGTTCTAGGGCCTTGTTGACCGGGCTTTGCTTCTTTGATAACCATTTTGCCAAATCTTATTTCATAAAAAAAAAATTAGATAGGTGACAGCCCTTTAAAAGCAGCCTTAGTGGTAGTATGTAAGTAGGAGAGCTTGAAATGCAGCATATTACCTATATTCAAAAGTTCAGCCAGATGGATCAAGTCATATTCGAGATAGTAGCATAAATAAAACAAATATAATGGCATTAAGTGGCAAGGCTATGCAGTTAACCTCCAAAAAAATATTTCTGTGGGTGTACTATGCCGTTATTTTTATACATATGGTCGCCTATCTCAGTTCAATTTCTTAGGCGGCAACCCCGAAAAAACATCGCAAGCGGTATCGCTTCAGTATGTACAAGAGTTTGCATTCCAGCAGATAGATTCCTAAAAAATTTCATAGAAATTTGGCAAGGTGTTTTCGAGATAATGACGTTATGCATAGCAATAATTTTGAAGGATGGGGTGGTAACCTTACCTACAAATATTTTTGTTGAAATGCGAATTAAATAAATTTTGTGTATTTGTATAAACCATTTTGCCAAGACTCACTTAAGTTTTGAAATGTTTGAAATAGGTGGCAACTGTGCAAAAATATAATAAGTGTCTTTTAGAGCTTTAAATATAGTACAGTGTGTTTTTTTTACAGGTTTGTTTTTCGAATAGAGATAAAACTGGCATTTTGTGGTCAAATCTGGCAACTCTAATGTCATTTATGTTCAGTTTGGTTTGCCATTTCATGATAAACAGGTTGACAAAAGACCAACGCTTGCAAATCGTGCAAATTTATTTCGAAAATAATGGTTCAGTTCGCGAAGTTTACCGTGAGCTCCGTGCATTTTATGGTCGACATAATCGTCCATCAGAGCAATTAATTCGGTTAACCATGGATCGTTTTCGCACTACGTTTACTCTATGTGATAATACGCATCCGCAGAGACGTCGAACAGTGCGCACCGAAGAAACAATTGCCGCTGTAGAGCAAAGTGTTGAAGAGGACCCGAATGAATCGATTCGCCACCGTGCACAGCAATTGGAGCTTTGTCCATCAACTTTATGGAAGATTTTGCGCAAAGATCTTGGCTTGCGACCTTACAAGATCCAGCTTGTGCAAGAATTAAAGCCGCGAGACCATGCAATGCGTCGTGATTTTGGTGTATGGGCCGAAAATGAGATTGATTTCGATGCTGATTTTCATCGCAAAATTTTGTTCAGTGATGAGGCTCATTTTTGGTTGAATGGCTACGTCAACAAGCAAAATTGCCGCATTTGGAGTGAAGAGAATTTACATGAGACCCTTGAAACGCCATTACATCCACAAAAACTGACTGTTTGGTGTGCTCTATGGGCTGGTGAAGTCATTGGGCCATACTTCTTCCGCAATAATGCTGGAGAGGCAGCTACCGTTAATGGAGACCGGTATAGAGCCATGATAACCGACTATTTTGTTCCCGAATTGGATGGCATGAATGTGGATGAGTTGTGGTTCCAACAAGACGGCGCTACATGCCACACAGCGCACGTCACAATCGATTTATTGAAGGAAACATTCGATGAGCGCATAATTTCGCGGAATGGACCTGTCAATTGGCCACCAAGGTCGTGTGATTTGACACCATTGGATTATTTTCTTTGGGGATATGTGAAGTCGCTCGTCTACACCAACAAACCAGAAACGTTAGGGGAATTGGAAGCCAACATTCGTGGCGTTATTGCCGACATACGGCCCCATATGCTCGAAAAAGTGGTTGAAAATTGGACCTGTAGAATTGGCTTTATTCGAGCCAGCCGCGGCGGCCACATGCCCGAAATCATATTTAAACATTAATGGCATAAAATTATCCTTCCAACAAAGCCAAATTGATGGACCTTAAAACGATTTTCTTGTGTTTTATTTCAATTCGAAGTTCTATACCCCTAAAAAAAACACCCTTTATATTATATATGAAAGTAATTGTATAACCTTAAACGAGCTCTTCTTGTATATTTGTATGTTTGTGTATTTGTATATCCAGACTATCATGAAAACCGCTCAACCGTCTTTTACGGGGTTGCCACCTATCTGAACATTTTTAAATTAAATGAAACAAGTCAATATGGGTATCAAACGCAAGGTAGTTTCCTGCGTATTGGAAAAAAATGACTTCTAAGTAGGGTGGCCACTTATTGTTGCCATCTGAGCTTATTATATCTTATAACTTTTAACGAGCTATTCCTGTATATTTGTATATTTAGAATATCTCGAAAATGGCTTAACCGATTTGGCTGAAATTTAGTATGTACATAGGATAACACATTCTTAGCATTTTTATCTAGGTGTTGCCTCATACGATGTGTTTGCGGAGTTGACACCAATCTGATTATTTTTTAAAATGAAATGAAATGAAATATGCCAGTATCTGTATCCAACGAGAGGTGTTTTCCTGCATATTAAAAAAAACATTTCTAAGTAGTGTTGCCACTTTTTGCAACAAAAAAACATCCTACAAAGAAGTACGCATACCAACGGCATCGATTTCCAGTAAGGCCAATATTTGCCATGACTGCGCATAAAGCTAAAGGACAAACTTTTGAGCTTAATTCATCAATGTTCATGCATGGTATGTTATATGTGGCGTTTTCAAGAGTTAAGCGACCAAATACGTTAAAAGTAATGCTTCCGAAAGAAAATCAGAGACGTACTCGGAGTATGGTATGGATGGAAGTGTTGTATTGGAGTTCATATATATTAAAATAAAAAGTTATGGATAATTCTTTCTCGAAAAATAAAGCAGAAATCCAAAAATTGTAACCGTTATATTGACGACTAACCGACGAATATACACACGTCACGATATTCATACTCGCTTTTACTATTTCATAACAACCGACAGCCTCTTACTATACAATTCAGCAAGATATCTTGTAAAGACTTGTCGAAACTATAGGGAAAACTCTTTTGAGCAGCCACCAAGGAGTAATTATGTGTATTCAGATTTTGTTACTAATAAAAAAAATATTGAAAATCTTTCTATTATTACGTAAGCACTGTTTGTGGTTAGTGTTCGATATGTTTTTAAAATGTATTTCTAAAAACACAAACACCCAGAATATCTTTACTGATGAGTATCTAAAGCAAGCTAAATTGTACAGCAACCTATGAAAAGGCCAAGCAAAGCTCGGTCGCTCAGGTACTTAAATATTATGCTAATGCAGTGTATTCATAAGCTATACTCGCTACTAAGAGCTTTATTGAGCTTTCTCACATATAGCCTGACATAGGTAGTACAAAAGCTCGTTGCATAGTAAATAATATTGTCATTTTTAGTTGGGGTCCAGTGTTGTTACTTCAATAGCTGGAAACCTTTAGTAAGCAAGCTTGTGGGTTGGTTTTCTTTTTTCTTCTTATCAACTTTGATATTTTGAAAATAAAAGTTTTTGAGTTTTGAGCTTTCGTTGATTTTTGATTTGTACCGGAGCTTTTAGGTTAGGTTACGTTGCGAGGGCTAAGCTGAAACCTTAAAGTAACAGCTCGACACTTAGGCCGCCAATGGGCCCGTTGTTATACCCTATACGGTCTCAAAAAGACCCCTTCCATGCCTAGAGCGGAGGGTCAAACCGCTTCGTGGAATTAATAAATTTCGCTAAAGCCTTAACTTCACATCTTGAGACCTCATAAAGGTCATAAAGAAACGGTTCGCCCTAGAGTGGCCAACCGCCGCCTGCTAAGTGCTGGACACTGAACTGGACGCTCTTCCCCTCTTCGGTACATCTGCAGCTGCGACAATAATCAAAGGTCGTTACCCCCATTCTGGCTCCGTGACCGCCTACCGGAGCTTTTACAACATGCACATTTTGTCAATATATATGTGTGGAAATCATTGTTCTAGATTAGCTAAGTTCAGCAGTATCCCATTCTGGTCTTGATGATGTTCTTTTGTGTATTTGTATAAACCACTTATAGAGCGGAAAACAAATTTAGAAAAAGTGCCATATAGCCAGCCTTTTTTCGTGCCATCGAACGAAAGTAGGCTGTTGTCCTTCCATTAACGACAAGAACACTGGACGCAGGTTTTGGGGAGTGCTTTCACTGCAGTATTTTTTGCGCATATCAAACCGGTACGCTAAAGTACGCCTGTCCTGCAAAGACGTCGAACTCGTTAAATGATCTTTCGCTTGTTTGTCAACAAAATAACGATAATGATTTCTTCGCCATTTCTTAGCTTTGTTAAAAAGGGTAACAACAAGACAAAATTTTGCTTTCTGTTTTAGATTTTGTTTTTGTTTTTCCAAGTTTGACCCACCTTAATAAAAATATATAACAGAAAACTGTATTGATTGCATTTGTCTCACATTCACAACGAAGTCAACATTACATAGATATATTTCACTTTCTACCCAGCAAAAGAAATTAGTCTGGGAGCAATCCGAAATGAGTCCCAGAGGGGCATACACGACAAATGCCAGCTCTGATACCCTCATACGGGCTTAACTGTTCACATTTTCTAGAGCATGCCCTAGGTACTTAAGGACTTTTTATGCCTGTAGTATTTAGTGGTCCACTTTGTTTGGTCGTAGTTGGGATTAATTATAGCCTTCAGTAAATGATAAAGATTAATTAGATACATACGCATTCACAAGTACCGACGTATGCATTAGACTTTGATCAGTTCGGGATGACTCCAAAAGAAGCATGACACTTATGTCAGCTCTTTTCTCTTTATTGGGCTGAACTGTTCACATTTGTTTGAGGATGTCCTATGAAGAGCAATATTGTACCAAAAGTTTATTTGTGCCTGTAAATGTGAGTTATTGTACATGTCCTTGCCATCCCATTCGTCCTTGTTTTGGCGTCAGTCATACAAACTCACAGGATAATTTACTTACCTTGGGGCATGTGTCTAGTAATTCGAATAGGACCGGCTCGCCCTCCACCATCGTTTCATATTTATATCGATTTTCTGTAATATAAACAAACGTACAAATGCTGTTATTTCAAATACAAACTCGAAAGTGACTACAGCAATGCGCGTTTTTATAAAAAAAATATTTATATGTATATAGTATGTGTGTATGGATATTGTGTATGTGAACTAAATCCTGTCACTTTAAAATGAAAGTGAATAGGGAATAAAAACACACAAACTGCCAGTGGGCTAGCGTAGTCTGGCCGGATTAAAATTACTGAAACAGAATTGTATGAGCGATTCGTTTATAGGAAGGAAGTTGTAGAAAAACAAGAAATTTTTACTGTTCCTAATTTAGTTGCGAGCGTATGTTTTAATAGCTAAAAAAATTAATTATTAAATTTAATATATTGCCATTTTTTATAAATTTCCATTAGTCATTGAGTTGAATTATTTTTTTGGGTTGGCATATTTTTATGGAGTATCGAGAGAGAAATTGAATTGAATGTGTCAGCCATTCATTAAAGCGGACATAAGTGCTATAACAATTCGATTATTTAAAATAAATTGAAAAATAAGCATAAAAGTATTCCAGTGAGACCTTTAGTTTTACATAACAGTGCAGTGCAAAATTTGTATTGAATATTTGTATGAGACATATATGAGATACAGATGGGTATTTTCCATTAGGGTTGCGAATAAATAATCGATTTGTACTGTTTTCGATTTTTATTTTAAATTATCGTTATTTTGTATTGATTTGATTAATTTTAGGCATCGATTTTTAATAAATCGCTTATAAGAATTACACATACTAAATCGACTTTTGTAAATAGTGCCATCTTTTCGGTAGAAGAAAAAAATATTTAAAACAAACTATAGCTGAAACCACATAGTTTCGCATGAATCACTTCTAGTTTATCTAGTCCAATGCTGGTCCCACTGAACTTATTTATTTAGGCAGACCTGTTAAATAATGATTACTAATCGTAATGATTATCGGTTTGATTAATTATTTTTTCTAAGAATCCATTTCATGATTTATTACTATTAATTAAAATTTTGAATAATTATTTTCAAATTAATTAAAAAAGTAATCAAAAAAAAATTTAGTTTTTTACGATTAATAAAAAAAAATAAATAATAAATAAAAGTTGTTTTGATCATTTTAAATGATTATTTTTTAATTATTTTTGGTTGTTTTTTTGGTATTGTTTAAGAAGCACATAAATATACACATCAACAATACTACAAAAAATCAAAAAAAAAATCAAAACGGTAAAAGAAATTTGAATAATCAAAGCAACTTGTTTTGATTATTTTTGATTTTTTAAATTTTTTTATAATAACTGTACCAAATCATGATTTTTTTTTGATTATTTCTGATTTTTTCTAGTAGCTATCAATTAATAATTGTCTTTCCTTGGAAAACAAATAAAATAATTATTACCAATTAAAAAAGCCGTCTAATTAATTGATTACTAATTACTAATCAAATTTAGCAGGAGTTTATTATTTAATTTCAAAGTTTAAGGTAAACTTTATTGTATTTCTTAGTTTTAAGACCAAACGGTTTCCGCTTTGTTTATTTTAGTATTAATCGGATAATTACATTTTTAATTTAGTCAAATGTTAAACAATATCTAATTTTTTATTCTTTTTAGTATTTTTATTGCGGTCAAATATTTAACATCTGATTTCACGTAAGAAATTTATATGAAAAACGATTTTTTTAGTCGTATTTTATATGAAATCTGACGGTAGAAAAAATAATTGTTCACTATAAATTTAGGGAACGGAACTTTTATTCCTTTTAAAGTAAAATTACGGAATACAAAAAATTTCTGGAACTGTGAAATGAAAGGTATACGAGGCTGTTTTTAAGCTATTGAAAAGGTGTTTTATTCTGTCCTTAAAAAATAATTGGGCGTATTATAGCTAAATTAAATTAGCAATTAATACCAAACTAATTTATTTAGGACTGAAGATTTTTAGTTATCAATAATGACTTTTATTCTGTCCTTAAAAAATATCTCGCCAGATATCTTTTATTCCTGGTGAGAAAAATAAAAGTCCGGATTTTTAGGCTTTTTCGGACTGTTTTCAAAAAAGTCAGAAAAATTAATTGTAGGCAGGGTTTCCATCCTGGAATGACAAAAAAGTGTAAACTTTTTTTTAGAAGTTTAAACTTTTTTTTAGAGACTCTCGCTAACCCCGTACTTTTATAAAAGTGAAAAAAAAAAAAAAAAAAAAAAAACGTTTACTATCGGTTCCTGCCTAAATTGCGTTGTGAAACTGTCTGTAAGAATATTGAAAATTCTGTTGATTCGAACTCAGCATTTAATTCCCTTTAAGAATAAAATTTTTTTACCAAACTAAAAAAAAAACCTTGAAACATACCAATGTTATGATTAGAGTGGGCTTCGCTGTTATTTCCAATTGGCGTCCGAAGGGAAAGAGAGATGAGAAGATAAAATATCTAAGTCGACATGATGATTACTTTAGGATAAGATTTTCGAACCGTGACACGATGTCACTGAACTTTCTAAATATATTTTAATTTCTATTTCAGTTCCAGTATTTCAGTTCGGCTTAATTGATAGAAGGGTGATTAATTTCGGCAAATATTTTTTTTCTTCTTACAAATTTTTAGCCCTTAATATTAATTTTCAGTACTAGCAAACTTAGTTGCAAGTTTTTGTTTTTATTTTTTTTTTAAATTTCGATTGCTTGGCAGAGAATGCCAGTTTTGATCTGTTTGTGTGGGTTGAAGTGACAAGTTTCCCTGTGGGGGAAATCTGTAGTTCTGAACTGGTGCGCATTTAGGGCGTTTCGAGCCACAAGTAGTTCGCCTTTAATCTCTTTCACATGTAATCAACTGGCGAATTTCACTTGGCGAGATCCTAGGCGGTGGAAATTGTCCCCGGCTGCATTACCGTTTCGACATTTCCGAACTAGTTTAAAATTCGACAGTTGGGATGTAGTTAGTTTAGAATTAAAAAAAAAATATTTGGAGAAGCCTTCCATGGTGGAACTACACTCGGAGACTTTTTGCCAAATGACTGCCTGCGGTCACGACCCCCGTTTTGAAAAACGTTTTCAAACCACTTTTGATGTTACCTTTCTTAGGACTCGAGCGTGGGACCTTCGGTGTGATAGTACAGCAACACTACCGCCACACCATTGCGGTTAGTTTATGCACGGCTTATAATTTGAGCCTACATTTTAAACCATTCTATCATAATGTATACATAAGTAACCTTTTATCACAATATTGATGCGTGCGCCATAGCTGAGTAAGTAGAACACTCGACTCTGATGCGGGACGCGTCGGTTGGAATCCTACCAAATGATAAATTTTAAAATTTTTTTATTTATGATTTAAAATTTTAACCTTTCTTTAAAGAACGTTGTAAGAACAAAACATTTTTCGAAATACAAATCTTAATTTTATTTAATTTTAATGATTACACAACTGCCGTTTTCGAACTAGTGAAAATCTAGTTACTATCTCACTAGCTCTTATTAGCCACTTTATCTCTAGTTCTGAACCAGAAATTATTTTCTCTAGTTACTGACTTCCCCACAGGGTTACTTTCAACACCTAAAAGTAGGCAACGCACGCCGGAGATTAGTCAACCGATTTTTTTTTTGCAGAGCTGATTAACCACCTTTGTACAAGGTGGCGCAAAAGTAAGCTTCCGATGTTCAGCATATCGGTTGTGGCACGTGCAGTGTGTGCTGTTGCACCGTCTTGTTGGAACCACATGTTTTCCAATCCCAATTCATCAAGTTGCGGCAAAAAGAACTCGTTGATCATTGCTCTGTAGCGCTCACCATTCACAGTAACCGTTTGGCCCCGACAAATAAATAGTCAGCAATATTCCGCGTTCTGGAGCAGTGTAGCGTAACATTGTTTATTAACGTGTATTTCGCATGTGTTTACTACACAAATGTCAAAACAGAACTGACTTTAGGGGCCAATCGCAAAATTTATAGCATTTTCTGATAGGAGGATTACTTTTGCGCCACCTTGTACAAACAGAGGTATATTAAGTATGTAAGTCGTCTCACTTGAAGATATCAAAAATGTTTTCAATCTTTGACGGACATAACAGTGCACACGCAAGGCGTCCTTATAAATAATATTTTGTGAATATTTAAGCAATTATAACAGCATTAAATTGCAAGACTACACATGATATTTCATACATCCTTCAAACATTTTCTTACCTGTTTGATGATCATATTCGCCGATATAACGTTTGGTGAGGAAACGGACAATCAAAGCTGAAAAAGAGGGATGTCAGTTCTTAATAATTTCTGTATACTTAATTAATTAGTGCAATGCTTATATGTGTAACTCAAAAGTACATAAATAATTAATGCAATGACATGATATATGTAGTCTTGTTCGCTTATCGTCAAGAGAAAATCATGTTTTCGTGTAATTTAAATTAAATGGGCAATAAAATGCGCGAACGCCCAGAAAAATTGAGTTGCCACGCGAGCACTGACTCACCACCTGCCTGTGGTTCGTTCACCTTCACCAAAGGGGGACATTTTGTTGTCGTCAAAAGGAAAGTAAAGTGGTTACTAGGAATTCAGGTGAACCGGTGTGAAGTTAAAAAAAAAACATGCTAAAAGAAACATTATAAGGACAAAAAAATTTATCTTAGTTCTTACGGAACTGAAGTGCGAGTTTTGGCGCTTGACTTCATTATAAATAGACTGTATATATTTTGCCCTACATATAGACAAGATTACATATGTATACATTAAGATATTGTAAAAGTACAAATAAAACAAAAAATTCAAAACTAACAGAGGAATAGAAAAACCTCCCACACGTTCAAGCAAAAAGGATATGGCATGCACATGAAAGCGCACACCTCAAACGGGTTAAATATACCCTCTAGGAAAGATACAATTTTTCTTGATACGAATTTACAAGGACAAGTGATGCTTCAAACCCAAACAAATTTTCTTTTTGAGATTGTGCTTAGCAAGAATATTGGTTTTAGCCAGCTCAAAAGTCGCCCTTCGCGTTGAATTTAAGGAATGCTAGTTTCTTTCCCACAAATTGGACTTGGTTGTCCAAAAAATATAATGAGCTATGGTCTATCTGCAGCCGATTAACAATGTTAGGTACAGTTCGGGTCGAAGTTCGGCTTCGAGACGCTGTATATAAACTTCAGCACCATGTACCCTTGAAGGCGCAGTATAGAGAGTGGCTGGTTATCCGGGACTGGAGACTACGTTGTCAACTAATATATCAGAGCTGGATGAGAGAGGGACTCGGAGGCTATAGAAATTTTAGGCTATCCGACCACTGCAGCATGTCCCATTAAAGAGCTGAATCCAACCAACTGAACGGTTAGAGACTGTCTGACATCAGCAGCTAGGTAGGGCGAAGCATCGCTACAACAATATACCTGATTGGATTGCTAGCTGTGCTGTGACCGACGGTGCTGCACGATTTGCAGGACTCTCGAATCTTCAGATCGACTCACCATCGTTATCTGTCCTTTAAGAGAAGTTTGGAGTTAGCAGTGCTACTTAACATGAACAGAAGCAAGTTATTGGAAGTGGAAGGTGAACGGTTTTATAGCCACCGAGCTGTACGTCACTACTCTCTGTACCACCCACAAGTGAGTTGCATCAATCTGCACGATGAGCCTATTTTGTGAGGCGCCAATAGGATCATCAAAGGAATTCAAACCATGTTTAATTTTTTAATGTTGTGCTCGCCTGCTGCCTTCTCTGTTGGCGCCGACAGGTGACGATAGGAATGCCATTTGAGTGTTTTGATCCATACAAATAAAGTTATATAGTCAGAGAAAGGATTGTTCTACTCATCATTAAATCTTCTCCATACTCGCAATGCAAAATAATCTCTCTTCAGAAGGTTTGCTGTTTCGAATACACCAGAGGTTATCTCACCTGACTTGAAGAGAACAAACAAGCTTAGGGGGCTTTCATAAAATCTAGCGGTTCTAGTTGCATTTGTGAGCCAGCAGACTCACTTCTATAGCCGGTTTATGTAAACCAGAGAGGGCAAAACATGCGGATGAAATTAGGAGGTGCCAGATAAGAAGAAAAAAAATATTCACACAACATCAGTCCTATTATAGCAGCAACAGGATAGGAAATTCTCTTTGTATTTTTTTTAAGTTTTTCCTACAAAGCCTAAACCCCTTTAGCTGTGTGTTTACCTGAAAGCGAAAGGCATTCATTCTCTCTTGGAAACAGCTGCTATTGTTCAACCAGCAGCGACGCCGTTCACGTTGAGGTTGTTAAACTTGCAACCTAAAAAAGGACTCCCGTTTTAAATTTATACAGAAATGCGGGGGCAGGGGTTGACGTTAGTGAATTTCATATTTAAATTTGCATGTCTGTATGTATTGTTGTATGTGCAGTTCATTGTGAATTGTTAGTGCCGGTGAATTGCACCTTAATGTTGCGTGTTTGGCTCACACAAAGGGTGAACATAATACAGACGTATGCGGAGGTTACAAACATATGAACATATTTAGGACAAGTTAGTTAGGTTGTTGCATATTTTAGGGCGTTTGAACGTGCATTTGTATACACAATTTCTTTCAAATAACGCAAATACACACACATAATAGAGAGAAAGTTGCATGGAAAAGTAGCTTAAAGGCAACAAAATCAACTTGCCAAACTGAAGCCATAGCAGAAGTAGAAGTAGAATAGCCGACCAATCGAAACACATGTACGCAATAGCATAGAAAGCATATCGAAATGTACATAGAAACCTGGTCGAGGAATGAAAACCCATTAAATATTGTGAACTGGGTTCTGCTCTGATCTTGTTCATCAATCTTATTTCGACTTCGTTCTGATTTTGGTTCAGTTTTGAAATAGGTTAGGTTGACGTGGTTGCTCTCCTGGCTGAGAGGCACAGACAAGCCTTTAGTGGTGTGATATCACTCGTAAAAGCGTTCGTCCTCTACTATTCAATGGCCTATGAGAGTAAGCCCACTTGTTTAATTGACATTCCTTAGTATGTCGCCGTATTCATACAACCAAGGTCTGTTAGTCAATCGAAAAAGCATTGTTCAGCCTCAGGACAGCGACAAGTAAAGAATTTGACAACATCTATCTCTATCTCGTGATACTAACTGTAGCGGGGCCAGAAGTAATTTTTGTGTAGTTCCATTTACACCCATTGGATAGTGACCCGTTTACAATCCAATCAGCAGTCTAAAATTTGATAGACATGATGGCTTAGAACTCAAAATAAAGCCCACAGCGTCGGTTGTCTGGTTCTCTCCAATTGCTGTCTAAAATTTGGATAACAAAACTGCCGGCCTTATAATAATACTCTGCCCAGTTGCCGTCTGAGTGGACACAGGGTCAATTTAACAATCGTTTAGCTGACACAACCGTTTATTGGTTGTTCAGATCCTATAGCAGAAACTTAGTTGATAGTCTACAGTCAGTAAGAATTATATATTTCTGCCAAAGAGCCTCGAAATGTGGACTACAAACGTTACAATTTTGATTCTACCGTCTGCTACTTTCATCATTTAAATACCTTCGAAGGAGCAGTGGAAGAAGAGCTCGCTTATAGTACAGCACAGTCGACACCTTATTAACTTAAGGGGGGTGCGGTGTTAGGACCTATATTTATAACGTGAAGAAAATCGTGGAACTTAGTGGACGCTAACTCGGGTTTCTCCCCTACGAGTTATGGGTTAAGACTATGCCCGAGCTAGGCGTACCAGTCGAATGAGGCGCCTAAAATACAATTCGATGGTTGATCTGCCGATGAGAGGCCTTTCACCTCTCATAACTTTTCTTCTCCTTCCTTTCCGAAGGAGGGGTGGCATGACTTAAAAGGTTGCACTGGTCATATCAAATCGCTCCAGCGACAGTTGGGCATGTACCGCAAGGAACTACCGGAGCGTGCCGGCTTCATATTCGGTAAATGACTTTCGGGGAGTGCTTTTTGTCGTTACAAAGAACAACAACTACCTCGGAATTTCTGACCAGTTACAGTCTATTCCCAAATATATGGGCTCGAACCATCTCGTGTAGGGTATGCAGGTCTTTTAGCGTCCCTCCTTAAGTTAAGCTTTTCAAATTCACTAAGTCACATAGATCCCTACTTATTGGTGTTTGGAAAAAAAAGCTTTTGTCATAGGAAGCCATGCCAGGAACTTCAACATTCTTCACAATTCCTTCTGTGTCAGCTGTGTTAAGGATAGCTAGGACCGATTTAGCCTTAGCCTTAGTCAACCTGAAGTATTCAGCTTCGGTTACGCAAAATGAAGCATTTTCAAACGGGTTTGCGTGGGTTTTTCTTTTTCGATGTGCTTCCTTGCGTCTAATATTGTTTAGTATCTGTGAGAACGTGCATGCATGAGTCTAGTACAAATCGTTTTTTCCTTGAAGCCAAACGACAGCGTGGGCAGTTACATTTAGCATACATAGATAGACAATCGCATGTGTGTATGGGTGTCGCTGCTGCTTTTATGCAAATGACATTTTGTCCACTTGATTTGAGTATCTAAAAGTTCAGTATGCATCGACTTACCTCCTACATGCGCACACACGTACATAGGTTACACACACATATGAAGTTGCTTATTGTACGCCTTGTGGGCAAAATTTTTTGTCCATGAGAAAAGCGTATGATCGGAAGAGTAGGTAAATGCAATTTCCAATGAGGTAAACTATTTCGGTCGAAAATTGCTAAAAACCTGTTGTAGTTGGATGTATATATGTACACATGAACATTTGCAAAAGGAGAAATACTCGTACAAAGTGTAAACATATTCTTTCATTGCCTGCATTTAGGCTAATTGTGGTTTTGTGCCAAAGAAGCATTACCTAAGGGGAGGAACTGAATGCATTTCCGATGTTTGTATGTTGTTCAGATTTTAAAGAGTAAAATTGCATGTTTAATGTATCAACAAAAGAAGTTGGACTATGTAAGAAGAAATTTATTTGAAACTTTGTAATTGAAGTGAGTTTAATTTTGATTAGGCGGTGATTTTGCTTTGTGGTTTTTGTTGTTGTAGCAACCGTTCACCAAGCTTAGTCGGCACTGCTACTTATTAATGCGATAAAATAGGGTTATATTTAAATTGAGTCCTTGATCAGGTAAAAACCGAGTCACGACGATACATGTATTGAGTTCCATGACTATTTTGCAAATATTGAATTTAAAAATTTTACCTTTCAAAAAAAAAAAACAAGAATATAAGTACATATATGGACTTTTGAACTTCCCAAACATTGTTTTTTTATGTTTTTAACTTTCTAGTAACGTTCAATTAATTAAAAACCAAAAATACCCTTTTGAAAAGTTCAGCATCTATTTAGCTATATCAGAGGTAAAATAAAAAAAAAATAGGGTCTGAAATTTAGAAATTTAGAAATGAAAATTTTTTTTTTTTCAACTTTTTCATTTTATATCTCTAAAGCGTCAAAGCTTAATTTCTTATTCACAGTAGTTTCCGAAATATTGGTAAAATATACTTTACAAAACAGGGAAAAGAGGAAAAAACGTGAAATTTTGAATTTGCATGACTTTTGAAAAAAAAAAATTTTTTCATTTATTTTCTTTGGCAGAACATCGTTTCCTGGCAAATGGAAACTCTTCAGTAATTTTCATTCAAATCGGAATAGGCCGATTCCAACAATGTGACGATTTACTATGGAAAGAACCGCAAAGTTTAGAATAGAGATTTGTACTACTCTTAAATTGGTAAAATATTGAAATTAAAAGTAAGTTATATTGTGCTAACAGATTCACTGGAATAACTATTGAACATTTCACATTTGACAAAAATTCCGAAGACCATGCGTATTAGGAAACCACACTACTTTGCAATCTATGTTAGCTCAATCAGTTAAAATAATGATTTTTCGAAACCAATAAACCTTATTTCCCAACATTTACATTTTATATGATTAAAAAAAATATATTTTGAGTATGCTATAGTTGTGAAATAACATACATATTTTGAAAAAGGGTACAATTTTTAAAATTTCCCCCCTACCAAAAATCCCAGATGTCAGAGCACACATCCATAAAGGTCAACTCAACTTATCTAGGTTTGACTATTAATTATGTTCAAAAGCTCCATAGCAAAAAAAACGTAAAGGTTTAGATTTTAGAGAAGCTGCAGCGCAGAATAAGTCTGTTTACATCATCTTAAAAAAAAAAAAATTTGAACCTATCTGAAATCTTCAGTTTGTGTTTGAAAGCCTTTTAAGTCCAATAACTCAGTGAGTTTTATAAAAAATTCAAAAAAGTGTTATTGTTGTGCTGATTAATCATTACTTATTGATAAATGCTACTAAGAATCTGCTCTATCAGCTTCAATGGTTAAAACTGAGTTCCGTTTAGTTGTACGGGCACAATGCGATCATCTAAAAAGAAATTTATATTTTGAAAGCTTTGCAAAATACTGTTATTTGAAAGAGGTACAAAAATACTGAAAATGCTGGACTAAATGTCACCTAATTGTCCAATTGCCCTTTTGGGTCTTCTAAGTAAAAAGCTTGAATTTTCCCCATTTCTTCTTAACTCAGTAAATGCAATGAGGGAATGCTAGAAAACGAGAGGGTCATATATGTCTATCTCACTTTTGAATAATGCCAAGTTTAAGAAGTCTAGGACTTCTCGTTCAGGATTTATTCAAGAAAATAGCAGAAGTATGTTTCTAATTAGCACTACATGCATTCTTGAATTCTCCACTACCACTATCTTAAACCGTATATAAGCTCTTGCTACAATCAGCAACCAGCGAAGCGATCGCCACATTAACCTCGATAGCTGCCCGCGGAAATTCTGATGTTAACAAGAAAGCGGTAAAAGTTCAGCCCCAGTCAAAAGCTTCACAACACATCAACAAAACTGTTTTTTACTCTAGATATACATTTAAAACATTGCCAGAATAGTGTAGGCAGTTTCATGAAAAAGGTTTCCTGGAGGAAGTGCAGAAAACTGGCATGGACTAATTGGCCGTGGTCTCTTTGGCGTGTAGTACAAAACCCAACCAATTGTAATGACTGCAGTGAACTTGTGATTGCGCACAACAATAAGCTTCCTGCAAAAAATCGTGGGACTGAGCTCTAAAGAGAGTGTTCCGGGTTCAATACCTTTCGTCTATAGTAGGCTACAATTGATTCCATAGGCATAGTTGGGATAGGGCTATTTTAATTTCTGTAGCCTACTTTTAGGTGTTGAAAGCATACTTGTCCAAAGGGAATCTGTCCGACACAGCCTTTTGGGCATGAAAAGGACCAATTAGTCTCTTCATAGGACTTGCTCAAACAAAAGAGCTCACTACACCCCATACAAAAAGCTCAAAACTGGTATTGGTCGGATGCTCCTTTGCGACTCATCCCGGATTCATCCTAGACTAATCGCATTTTTTGCAGGGCTTAAACATAGTAGTGCCAAACCCGGAATCCCTTATTTTTTAGGTGCCGAAAGTCCCTGGTAATTTTCGGGATAGGAAAAGTAAATATGTATATTAGGGTGGGTCGATTTGTATGGACGAAAGTTAACCGATATCGCGCCATCGATTTTTCGATAGGTTTTGGGCTCAGGAAAAACAAGTTCCACTACGCATACCTACAAAAATTAGTTTCGAGCCTGCGAAATTAAATTTTTTTGACTTCTTTCGACTTTGATATTTAAGGTTTTTTTCATGACTAACTAAAAAAATTTTCATATGATATTAAAATTTTCATGTATACCCTGTCCGAACCAAAAATGTCGGCTAAAAAAGTTGGCGATAACAGTTTTTTGAAAAAAAAAAATTTTGTTTTGGGGAGTGTTTTGGTCATAAAATTAACCCTTTCGCCATTTTTTTAAGGGTTTTTTCAGCATACATGCAAAAATGTTTTCGATGAAAACGAATTTGTCTCATATTTCCTGTCCCACTTAAAATTGTGCGCTAAAAACGTTGGCGATAACGGGTTTTTGAAAAAAAATTTTATTTTCGTGTTTTGGGACTTGTTTTGGTCAAAAAATTGACTTTTCCAAAACCCGGAAATAAAATTTTTTTTCAAAAATGACGGTCATTTTAAATAATAATACATTTTTTTAAGTCCAACTTTGTTTATATATTTAAAAAAAAGATAGTTTTTTATTTTGTATACTAACAATTCAATTGATACATTTCGTAAGGTACCATAAATGAGCTCAAGGCCAAGAATAATAATTTTTCTTTTTTTATGAAACGGACCTATAAGAAGAGCTATGGTGGTTGTCTTTAAAATTTTCCTATTCTATTCTAATAAAAACTTGAATAATTAATTAAAAAATAACTATTAAAACATAAAAAAACAATAATAATTTTCATAAAAAAAGAAAAATTAATATCCTTGGCCTTGAGCTTTATAGTCATGGCTCTTTGAAAGAGAGTTTCTCAAACAATTTATTCACTTTTTTCATTTTAATTTTCGAAAAATAGCAAATTTAAAAACTAGTGCCGAGATAGTAAAATCAAAGCTCGAAAGTCCTAGGATTGTAAAAATTAAAAAAATTCGCATCACTGGTATGATATACACTTGAACCGAAATCGTGGGCGTATAGACATCACAAGTCGACTAATGCATGTGAGACAACTATTTATAAATGAACGAATATTTTATAATAATAATTCGCTAATTAACGGCATAAAAGAATTTTGCGAAAATACTAAAATTAGATGAGCATCATTTTAAATGTTTACATTGAATTAGCAAAATTGTTGGCCAAGAAAAAGCATAATACCTTAACAAATAATAAAATTATAACAGATATTCATGAAAAATTGATAGGAGGGGTCATTTTATTGAGCCAATTGAATCCAAAGCAACATAATTTAGAATTTTTGTCTGTCAGTCTGTATTTGGGTGCGCATCACTCAAAAACTGCTGAAGAAAATTGAATGCAACTTTCACCGTTGCCTCAGTAGGCTTCCTACTTAACTTTTAAGATATACCTTATTTCGATAAGTCAACGCTTTTCGACGTTATAGACCAATATGTGGGCCAGGGTTACCCAAAATGTGTGAGTACAATAAGGGTATCAAACAAAAGCGGATAATGAGTGCTACAATAGGTGATGCAATTATGTTCTATATCTAAACTGGTTTCGGAGATACATATAATGATTCAACTTGGAGTCACTTTGGAGTCAGTCTATTATAACTTCTGAGCCGCAGCGAGGGTGACCGGGTTTTCATGTATATATTATTAATGTGCCAAATTCGTTTCTAATTGGCTATCGTTTCTGTAAGTTAAACTCTTTTACGGCATGATAAAATTTTTATTTAACATGGCCGAATGTTAATGTTGGGACCTGGCTTGAAGTAAACAATCACGGCTATCCTCAATACTACTCAATCGATATTCGATCGTAATATTTGTATACCACTTAGGCTGAATTGGACTTCCATTCAAAGCTTATATGGGCTTGCAAAATGATGTTGAGCAATAAGCTGGTTAAGTATTGCGACGGTCCTTTTTAAACTATCCGAAACCAAACGCGGCTTCAGAGCAGGCAATAACCATCATGAGGTCTCTTTAATGCCGGAGAAAATGATTCGAGAAGCAGAAGTTAATAACACTGGTAAAATTCAGTATGATTCAGGAGATAAAGGCCGAGCTTCTCTTGCAACCCCAATCCATGGCAAAAATACCCTAAGAGAGTTTTGAACCATTTTTATGTTGCTTGTTCCGGAACTTTAACCTGGGACCTTTTGCGTAATAGGCCAGCACACCGTCACCACACTATGACGCGCTTAAATGACTGTAAATATTTGTGATAAATATATAAATATAGATACTAAATTGCTAGAAGCAATCCGATTTTATAGAAAATAAAGGTTGCCGGCAAAGATCTATTTTATTATACCTTTCATGAACATGAAATGGTATATTAACTTTGGTTCGATGTTTGTAACGTTTAGAAATATAAGAGATAGACGCACCATTAAGTATACCAAAGTGATCAGGACGATGAACTGAGTTGATACAGCCATGTCCGTCTGTCCGTCCGTCTGTCCGTTCATCCCTCCGTCCGTTTGAACGCAAACTAGTCCCTCAATTTTTGATATATCTCGATGAAATTTGGCAGATGGATGTATTTTTGTATTATATTAGACATTTGTCGGATCCGGTATAATCGGGTCACTATAGCATATATCTCCCATACAACCGATCGTTCAAATAAGAGGATTATGGCCATTTATCCCTCATTTTTAAAGATTAAAACTTGAAACTTGGTGAGATATTTTCTTATGGATAGAAAAAGATTTCGTTAAAAAATCACCAAGAGCGGAGCTATATATACAAGGTGGCGCAAAAGTAAGCTTCCGATGTTCAGCATATCGGCTGTGGCACGTGCAGTGTGTGCCATTGCACCGTCTTGTTGGAACCACATGTTTTCCAATCCCAATTCATCAAGTTGCGGCAAATAGAACTCGTTCATCATTGCTCTGTAGCGCTCACCATTCACAGTAACCGTTTGGCCCCGACCGATTATTGGTCAAATAAATAGTCAGCAGTATTCCGCGTTCTGAAGCAGTGTAGCGTAACATTGTTTATTAACGTGTATTTCGCATGTGTTTACTACACAAATGTCAAAACAGAACTGACTTTAGGGGCCAATCGCAAAAGTTATAGCATTTTCTGATAGGAGGATTACTTTTGCGCCACCTTGTAGGATATATCCCATACAACCGATCATTCAGATAAGAGGATTATGGCCATTTATCCCTCATTTTGGAAGATTTAAACTTGAATCTTGGTGAGATATTTGCTTACAGATAAAATAAAATTTGGTAAAAAAATCACCAAGATCGGAGCTCTATATAGTATATATCCCATACAACCAACTTCCCTTAAACAAATAAAGCTTATTATAAAAGGAAATTAAATGTATTGCTGAAAAAGTTTTAGAGAACTTTAAACATTGCGTATTTAAGTTTGCACGTATTCATGAAAGGTATAAAGCCTTCGGCACAGCCGAAGACAGCGCCGTCTTTACTTGTTTCTTATTGATAAAGATTTCCCCCATTTTACGGGTTAACACTTATTTTGGGACTCTGTTTATTAGTAAACAACAAACTTTATAAGAGTACATAGAAACTATTTATTTTAAATATATAACTAATATTGACAGCAAAACATACCACTCTTGCCAACGCTTGGCGCTCCAACGACTGCAATTTTTAGTTCTGTCAATGTTGATTTCTTGCGACGAATACCGCGTGTGGTCATTACCGTTGAATTAATGTGAGCAATGTTAAATTAAAAAACCACAATAACAAACCACAAACAAAATCCACAGCCGATTTTCACAAACCGAAATGAGTAAATAAATTAAATGTTCGCACAAACGATAATATTAAATAATCCGCTGGCTAACAGTTGTGGGCAGGTTAGTTGAATCAAACGAGAAATACACCTGCCGCTTTAAAATGTAAAAATTATTTTCACCAAATACAATTGTTTACATTAGATTTATGCAATGTACACTTGTCTGGGTTTTCTTAACGATATGGTAGTGAAAGATGTATATTGGAACGATCGAAAATCGACACTGATGATGGCACAACGCCGAAACCGGTTTGTCTCAAAACCAAATTTGACAAGAAAGTGAAAGACTTTCAACTGTAATATTAATTAAATAATTAAATTTATTCAAAGATTTAACAGGCGCTATACATTCAAAACGCTATTTTCAGTGCTTCAGTTATAAGTTTTGTAAATTTTCAATCTTCTCTTTCACTTTTTGAAATTCATTAATTTTACTAAAGAAAATATAATAACAATATATGTATGAAATAACACCAATTTACTTATTTACTTATTTTGTTCAATTATTAGTTTTCATGTTTCCGACTTTTTTCGTTTGTTAAATTCATTTTATGCCGCATACTTTCGCACACTTGGCACTTATTTGTTGTTTATTATTTTTGTTTTGTCTTTTATTTATCCCAAAGTTGTTGTTCGATTGGAATTTTTATTGCTTGTGCATATTTATTGGCTACTGCATATTTATTGGCATTGCAAAGTTATATTTTTTTGTTATGCTCGATATATTAGGGACCATCAATAGCGCGATAGATCAAAAGAATATATTTCTAAATATTTCGACTATAGCGTCACCTATGTGGACAGTCGTAGGGTGAGTGAGTTTGCTTTTGAAAAGGGTAGTTTTATTACAGGAATTTATGCAAAGAAGGTGTAGAATTCCGGCTATTGTTTTTATGCTATAGGTTGCCCTGACGCGAAATATTGACCAGTGCCCTTTTTCTATTCCTCATTTCACTGTAATCTATATCCAGTGAAATATAATTAACCCTTCTGTACCATTAAGGTCATTTCATGACCTTTTTAAAATAAAATTGCTTATAACTTAAAAACGAAAAGCATGATTTTGCATTAGAATTTGGAATTAAAATCTCTTTTTTTTATTTAAATAAAAACAATTTGCAAACTTGCTTATTTCACCATTAAGGTTACAGGTTATTACAGAATTTCTTATGCCTAGTATTCCAAATCATGCACGTGAAGGCAGTTGCAGCAAATGGTGGATGCAATTTTTGATGACGATAATGAGATTGATGAACGTATTGACATCAATGATAATAGCTACTATATAGACGAGTCTTCGGATGATAGCAGGTTGGAGTCTATATATGACAACCAAGCTGTGCTTGCCGATGAAGTTAATTTAGCTTCATATTTTTCTAGAGATGCTTATCGCCCAGTACAACCAAAAATTCTAGTGCGACGAAGGAAAATATTATTCCAGTATAAATTGGAATCGCGCCATAAGCTGTGCATCGCATTTCTTCTATCAGGGGATCATTTGACCTTTGTTTTACAAATCAGGTGAAACAAATATATATAGGTGTATTCCGGTCTCATGGAGAAAGTCTGCGAAGTCTTTAGGTTGATAAGCATCGAAGGCCAATATCTCGAGCTATTATGTCCTGAGGTATTTTTACTAAAATAAATAGCGTTGTTCGTTTTCCCGTTGAAGAGGCCGATAAATGCTCAAGAGAACCTTCCTGACTCGAATCTGATCATGCGAGATACACATTGAAATACATTTTTATAAAGAAAATCCTTGAAGAAGGTCATATACAAACTTTCAAATAAAAATAACTTCAAATTTCTTGCTGACTGCATCCAGCCCTTTGTGTGGAAATACTCTTCTGACATCGAGAAATTCGAAGTGAAAATCAGTTTAGTATGCAAAACGTATGTTTCTTAGTTGGTTTTCATAGTTTTCTGAAATATGTTTTACTTGCATTAGGCAACAGCACGAAAGGCGTAGTAGACACAATCGATCAATTGATAGCGACTTTCTCCTGCAGGGAATTGATATATCCACTCTGAAATGGCTTTGTTTTGAGGACTGAAAGAGACCCCAAAGGAACTCGTCTAAAACATATAAAATAATACTTTATTTAGAAGAGCTTGGATTATCTCTCGAGCTTACAACGTAGCACAGACAACGTGAACCAAGATCATAAGCATCGCATCAATCGTCCAAAAAGTAAGGGCTGAGTCCAAGCAACTAAACACTTCCATGACTGAAGCTACTCGCAAACAGAAAGCGAGTCAAGCAGTGTGTCTTATTGCAGAAACCCTCCCCAATAAGGCTTAAAATAAGTAATTTTAAGATATTATACAGATCTTGTTTAATAGGAAATATATTAAAGCTGAATTTATGATTTTTTAAATAACATTTTATAGTTCTTGAACTGATATATATGGGTGGTCATTTCGTGACCTTAATGGATAATGTGAAAGTTTTTTTTTAATAGGGCAGAAGGGTTAAACTAATCCATTTTACCTAAGTATTTCTCGAAAATCAGAATAAATGATTTAAGTTAAAGTCCGAAGACAGATATTTCCAAATTTTTAATAAAAAATCCGTTCTGCTGAATTTCTATAGAAATTTCCCATCCGAGATCGGACTCATCGAAACAAGTCTCCACTTAGTCGACATGAAAACATTAAACTTTAACCATTGTCGAATAAAAATACAGTTTTATGCAGATTTTAAGGTTGGCAGGTGTTACCCGACTACCTATGCCGAGATATTTCTGGCCGACTCTTCGAAGTTTCGTGAGAACAGCGCATGGATCCTGCCTCGTTAAACATTGCAGAGAGCGATTTATTCTCTTAACGAGGCGACATCGCTGTTCTATTATTCGATTTAAGAGGCAGCGAACCAAGAAGAGCGGTTAAAATGTAAATGCTATAGAAGTCAAGCACTGTATTACCGATTGGAACACTAAGCCTCAATTCCGTGAGAGCTGGTTTTAGAAACCCTTACAGCAACTGTATACATCTAGCATGTGTAGATTCTCAGATATTATATTCAACATCGTGGATATAGCGAATACCTAACTTCGTTCGTTTACATACTTCATATGGGTTAGATCAGGAGCTAGGGTGTACAAATGGAACATGAGAAGTCTGTGTGACCCCCCACACTAGCCAATTAAATAATTTCTTTGGATGTTTTCAATCTAGCGCCCGGTGGAATCGTTTTTCGGTTCTTGTAAGACAAAGTTTATCGGAACTTTAAGCTACTCTGTTCTTCGACCAGCTTTGCCATTCTAAGTAAACAGCTTTGGCTAGAAATGCTCGTTAGTTAAAGTATTCTGTTTTAAAGTATTCAAACTCAGAGGTCGTTTAAATGTTTTGTTCTTTATTCTGCTGATTTCGGATAAAGGCAGATCCCAAAGCAAAAATTCCGCATTTCAAAGAATTGTTTTAGCGAAACCACAACAAAGATTTGAGTAATAATGCAAGCTAAGGCTTGAACTCGAATCTTAAGTCTCTGATAGTGAAATCCTCATACTTTGGCCTCAAGATTGCTTATAGTCATTTAAAATACTGTTTTTCGATTTCGAAAATTTTTCACGAAACGTGTGTTACGACCAAAATAGCATACCCAGGTAGCTTGTTTATTTGCGTATCTTACATTCCGCCAAACAGTTCTGAACACTTATATGCACTCCATATCAATAACATTTTATATATCTATGAAAATCATGAAGATGACCACTTCTGCATACTGGGTGATTTTAACCTAAACAAGATCGTATGGTCTGACTTGCTTAGGAATGGTGTCTTAACTGCCTCTAATGCTACCCTTCCACATGAGATCCATGTTCTAGATAGTCTTTCCAGCATTAATCTTACCCAAATTAATTATATTCCCAACACGCTTGGTAACTTCCTTGACCTTTTATTCATTGATGAGAACTTGATCTTTAAGTTACAAGAATGTAATTTTCCTATCTGTAAGTCTGATATGCACCATGTGCCGCTCTTTTTATCCCTTCAGTTTTGTACATTTGCCACAATCTACACAATCGATTCCCGTCTCTAAACTTCAGAAATGCCGATTACGACTCTTTAAATGCAATTTTCAACGAAATTGATTGGAGCTCTATTTTTCTTTCGCGTAATGTCGCTGAGTGCTATGAGATGTTCCTTGAACAAATTTACTTGGTCTTAAACTCTAACCTAAATCTGATCCCTCCTCGGAGACATAAGTTACCTTGGTAAACGAGAAGGCTTAAAAGACTGAAGAATAAACGAAATAAATATTACAAACTTTTCAAGTCCACAAACGATTTTAGCTTCAGAGAAAAGTATATCAGCCTTAGTAAAGAATTCAATGAACTCGATAAAACTCTCTATAACAATTATATATCTCGCTATGAGGATGAGTTAAAGTCCAATCCCAAAGCATTCTGGAACTTCATTCGGTCTAAGAAAGGATGCTCGATTATTCCTAGCTGTATGACTCTGGATGGTCTCTCCTCCTCCTCTCTGCATGACAGTGTAAATCTCTTTGCTGATTTTTTCAAGTCTAATTTTGTAAATGATGCTGACGTTAGCACTTATAACTCTTTCGGTGATGATCTTGGTTCGCATTGCGTTGATTTTGGAGCACTTTGCATCACTGATTTAGAAATACAGATTGGTATCTCCGCTTTAAAACTGTCTCATAAAACTGATTCCGATGGCCTCACCTCTTTTTTCCTTAAGAAATGCTGCTCATCCCTAGCTTTCCCTTTATCTCTGATAATTAACCTTTCCCTTTCCTCCGGTACTTTCATCGACAAATGGAAGGTGAGCTCCATTACACCCATCCACAAATCAGGTGACAAAAATGATGTCAGAAATTACCGTCCAATCTCAAAATTAACCACATTTTCAAAACTTTTTGAAAAGGTGGTAAAAGATAAGTTATTCTTCGCAGTCAAAGAAATTATTGATCCCAACCAACATGGTTTTGTCTGTAGTCGCTCCACCGTAACCAATCTTGCTGTGTTTTCAGAGTACTGTTTATCGGCCTTTAAGAGTGGATTTCAGGTGGATACCATTTACACCGATTTCTCTAAAGCCTTCGATAGAGTCTCTCATGATATTTTATTACACAAGCTCGAGCTTCTTGGTTTCCATTCAGTCTTTCTTCTGTGGTTGCGATCCTACCTCACGAACAGAACAACGTTTGTAGAAATTGCTGGTACTGCATCTTACTCTTTTGTGGTAACCTCCGGAGTACCGCAGGGTAGTATTCTAGGTCCGCTTCTTTTCGTTCTGTTTATCAATGATATCCGGTCCTGCTTTAATCACTCGCAATTTCTTCTCTATGCTGACGACCTGAAATTGTATTCTAGAGTTACCTGCGTGTCTGACGCGCTTCAGCTACAAAATGAACTCAACAATCTTACTGATTGGAGTTTAAAAAACAAATTGTTGCTTAACATAAAAAAATGCTTTCATTTAACCTTGTCGCGTACGCGTAATCGTATAAGTTCAAGTTACTCGATTCTTAACAATCAACTGTCCTCAGTCGAGGTATTTTCCGATCTAGGCGTTCTGTTTGACTCTGGTTTTACCTTTGTCAGTCATGTGAACACAGTTATCCCTAAAGCCTTTTCGAACTTGGGTTTTTTGAAGCGCTATGCGAAAGACTTTAAAGATCCCTATACAAGGAAATCCCTTTTTACTTGTCTTGTCCGGTCTAAGTTGGAGTACGCATCAATTATCTGGAACCCTTTATATAGTTCTCATTCCGACAGAATCGAGCGTGTACAGCGCAGTTTTACTCGCTTTGCTCTCTATCCACTTCATTTCGTCGATCCATTTCCATCCTATAATGCACGGTGTTTGCTCATAAACTTGAAATCTCTCTCTAGTAGGCGCACAATCCATTCGATAATGTTCATTTTCGACATTGTTAATGGCTTAATTGATTGCGTGAATCTGCTCGATCAACTTGGCTTCAATGTCCCAAATCGCATCCTACGTTCCCACTACCCTTTCCATCTTATTACAGTCAAATCTAATTACCACTATCTCGCGCCCATTACTAGGGCAGTCAGTGAAATTAACAATATTTACAAACCGCTAGATCTTGACTTTGCAATGCCGAGATCCCAGTTTGTCGATAAGATTGCCTCATTTTATCCCTAGTACTTAATTCCAGCCTATTTAGTTAGTAAGTAATTCCTGTACATTTCTAGTCTGTAAGATATTGCTATCATAGACCGAATAAAGAATAATAATAATAATAATAAGTCTTGAACTGTATATCAATTAAAATTGGTTCCCATGCCATACATTTTGATGGTTTAAAATCGGCCATATAAAATGGTCACACATGTGCCTGTATATTAAAAACAATGGATTAGCAAAAATGTGCCTGAGTTATGTCTTTCACAGAACTTCAATGTCATATTGTAATTTTTTATAATTTTTGCGTCTATGCTAGCGAAGTTGCGAATGTTGTCTTTAGCTATTGCCGATGCAAATACGAATGCGAATAGCATACATTTGGTGTCTAGCGAAGATCGTTTGTGCGCTTTGTAAAAAGCGGATCTTTGTGTTACGTTTTAATTCAAGATAAAACTAGTAGGGTCTAGGGACACGACAAACTACTTATTCTTATCTAAAGGTAATCATAGCATTATAAGACCCGTTGTGATAGTTTGGGGAAAACGTGTCTCATTGCGCGGGTACTCTACTTCATCCTAGCTCGAATTTGCTTGTTGTCAAATATATTAGGAACACAAAAAACATCAACAATAATTAAATTCAAATAAAAAAATTTTTTCAGGCGGTATTTTGGTTTTCCATCAGCCATTTTCCACTATCCGGCATTTTCAAATATAAATACGAATATTCGCAACAGCCCTAGTCTGTACATTTCTGCTCGCTTATGACATGTGCCAAAAACCAGTGCTATCATTTCCTCTTTTAATTTGTGGCATTTTAGGATATGTGCAAGTTATTTTTTGTTGTAGAGAGTGAAAGCAACCAAGTTTGTTTTTATTTTAACGCGCACAAAATATTAACTTGAAATAACCACAATGCCTATAATACACACACACACAATCACAGCTGCTACTATAAATGAAGCCGATTCATGCTGACGAACAAAATGTCACTCATACGCGGTGTTGTCTGGTATTTGAAATATTTCGCTTCAGCTGGTATAATTATTTTCTTTGACGATGAATTTTATTTTTTTAATTAAAAAGACATTTAAAAAGAGAACAAGGAATTTTGGCCCATATTGGCACCGTGTGCCGATTACTTTACTAAATATTTTGTGGTTTGTTATTTAGTCTATGTCGAATTATTTATATTGGTCTTGGTTTCTTCCAATTTCACACTCTTTATCCACATTTGAGGACGCACATATATGTATAAGTATTTGTATATAAATATGTATTTATAAGGAATAAACAGGTACATATATATGTATCTATGTAAGTGAATATTGTATGATCGTTTGGCAACTATTCGCCAATCTGTGCAGCGTATACTTTATTTATTTTTGTAAAGCGCCGCACGGTGGGGTGTTTCAGAGATATTTTTGTCTGATATCTAGGCAACGATTATTACACGCTTTTACAGAAAACAAGTAGTACTACAAACCGAAAATTTTAAAACTAAAAAAAATTTGTTTAATAAAAAAGGTCGACTAGGTTGATATTGAAAAACATTGTTTTGAATTTCAAAGGCGAAACCTTAACTTCGTAAAGAGCAAAAGTCTATCGCTTTAGGCAGCCATTGAATTTATCATAAATATTCCGTCATTTATCTTTTCACTTTTTTCTCTAGTTTTCTGTCAATTTTCTTTTAGTTTATTTTGTTTTATTTCATGTTGTTTATTTTTATTGTATATTATTCTATTGTATTTTGTTTAGTTTTATTTTATTTTGTTATAAAAATACAAAAAAATGATATACAATAAAAATAAATAAAATAACATTAAATGAAATAAAATAAACTAAAAGAAAATTCATTTTCTTCCATTTAATTTTATTTTATTCCATTTAATTTCATTTCATTTTGTTTTATTTTATTTCATTTCATTTTATTTTATTTTATTTTATTTTATGATATGCGCAGCGATGGTATGGGATGACATGTTTCGAAGTGCCCAACTTCTCATCAGACCCCTTCTCGGACACTGGGATACGAACCCAAGTGTCTGCACCAAAGCCGCTGTTAGAGTACTCTAACAACTAAGCTATGATGCCCTGTAGCGTCACGATGCATTTTTCCTCTAATGTGCCATTTGCTTATTCCTTTTATACATTCTTTAGTACATATATTTTATATGTCAACTCAAGGAAAGTGGAATATTTTAGGCGCGTTCATAGAACAGTTTTAGATACAGAAGGGCTTTTTTGCATATTAACACTTCCGTGTTATTTGTTATGCACCCGCACTGTACCTGTATCAATTGTAGTTATGGTGATTGTTGTTGGAGCAAAGCTCGAATTTTTATGTTTGTTTGTTAATTGATATTAGAGGAAAAATTACAACGATATGCACAGCGATGGTATTTTATTTTATTTTATTTTAATTTATTTTATTTTATTTTATTTTATTTTATTTTATTTTATTTTAATTTATTTTATGTTATTTTGTTTTATTTTATTTTATTTTATTTTATTTTATTTTATTTTATTAAATTTTATTTTTTCTATTTTATTTTATTTTATTTTAATTTATTTTATTTTATTTTATTTTATTTTATTTTATTTTATTTTATTTTATTTTAATTTATTTTATGTTATTTTGATTTATTTTATTTTATTTTATTTTATTTTAAATTATTTTATGTTACTTTGTTTTATTTTATTTTATTTAATTTTTTTTATTTTATTTTATTTTATTTTATTTTATTTTATTAAATTTTATTTTTTTCTATATTATTTTATTTTATTTAATTTTTTCTCTTATTTTATTTTACTTTATTTTATTCATTTTCTTTCATTTCGTTTCATTTCATTTCAGTTTATTTTATTTTTTTTATTGCTTTTTTATACCAACAATTTTTGTTGATTTACGTCAAGTATTCATGAAACGAGCTCAAGGCCAAGGTAATTTTTCACTTTTTGAATTTTTATGAAAATTATTATTGTTTTTTATTTTTTAATAATCATTTTTAATTGATTATTAAAAGTTTTTTGATTGAATAGAGTAGAAAAAATGTTTAGAGACAAGCGCCATAGCTTTTCTCGGTTTTGTTATTGCTTTTTTATACCACCATCTCTATTCAATCAAACTTTTAATAATCGATTAAAAATGATTATTGAAAAATAAAAACCCATAATAATTATTTTATTTTATTTTACTTTACTTAATTTTCTTTAATTACATTTTTCTATTTTATTTCATTTCATATTGTTTTGGTAAACATTTTAGTTAGAACAGTGCAAAAATATTTTTTCTTTAGACTTTTCTATATGAGTGAGAGGGCGATTCATGGTCTCGCGTACACCACACATACAAAAGTAAATTGGATAAAATTTGCAAGCCGCCCAGGTATAGCTCAAATCATATTTGAGTTATCGTTTTCAAAATTTTTATTCTGCGATTTTCTCCACAAAGCTACGAAAACGCTCCACTGTGCACCATATGATTTTAGTGAAAACAGAAAATGAAATTTTTGCTTTTGATTACTTTTGCACCCACACAAGCACAGTACAACTACTTTCGCTCACACATACATATACTATGAGTAGATATTTAAAATTTTAATGGAAGCATATAAAGATGTAAACAAATTAGCCGAAAAACTTTAAAAAACATTGGAATTTTTCTTGCAATAATTTCTTATAGTTCCGATTACTGTTAACTTTTATTGTTTTCAATTGAACTACACACTTCCAGAAAATTAATTGATTTTCGCCAATTTTTTAAGTTTTTCTGTTTTGTTCTTATTTTGTGCACTTTATTTATTTTTTTTTTGTTTTCCTTTCTCAACACTTTCGTCACTCGCCTTGACCGACACTATTTACCGTGCTCTACTTTTGATTCACTTCTCATTACTAAAGCAGCTCAACGTGCATGGTTCCCTCATCAGCTCTTCAACATGTTGTTGATCATTCGTACGTCTGTCTGATCTTTCGGTTAGTGCAGTTCGCACGTCTGTTTCTATTTGTATGAAACATTTTTTTAACTTTTCAAAACCATGTGTGTCTACCTATTTACAAACATATGTTTATGCATGTATTTTGAAATGCTATTTTAAAAATAGCTCAATTCGGAGAGTGAGTATTTCAAGTGATGTTCTCATTAACACTTGGTTGAGTGCAATGGATCAAATGTGGGCAGTAGGTAAGAGAAAATTATAGAGATTGATAAAATACATAAAAATTTTAAGAAAACATAACAAATTGCGCAGGATTATCTACTCTACTGTTACTTTCCTGGGTGTCTAACTATATTCGGCTTTCACCCGTAGACAATCGGCTTTAACACAATTGTCATAGGCAAAATTTTGAGTATTGCTTATGGTGTGACAATCCTTGAGGAAACAGCAGATAGTTGCTTGTGAGACGTCATAGACATCTTTTGCATCATCTCGGATTGCCCATATATTGGATCACCCATACTTCAATTACAATTCCCAGACATTCACTAGTCCGGGTAATCCGTCATTTCCTACTTCTTTTTACTACCTTTATATTAAATACCTTTTTTGTTTGTACGTTCATTGCCATACGATATGTTGGAATCTTGCAAAGGCTTTTTAGGTAATTTATGGTTGAGCTAGACAAAAAACCTCTTTTGAAATGGGCGTAACTTCCGGTGAACTAGTGACTTAAAACAATAGTAATATTTCAGAAACCGGTGACAATGGAATATTTCATAAACAAAGACCAATAGGTGGCACCTGGATCTAGGAATTTGAAAACTTCGTTTGAGATTAGGTATATTGCGATCAAATTTCAACTAAATTCCCGCCACCATAGGAACTTGAAGCTTGGTATATAGTTCAGCACACGACGACCATATAAGCCGAAGAAACTAAATTCAGCTAGGTGGCGCTCTGATCGATATAATTGAAAATTCCTGAAAAGTGGGGGGGATATTGCCATCGATTTTTGAGTAACTTCCATTAAGGTAGCTACTAGAGACTTTAATCACATTTCAGGACCCGGTCATTCAAAAAATTCTAGTAGGTGGCGGACGGATAGAGGTATTTAGAAAATTCGTGTAAAATTGTTTACTTCTCGGCGAACTAGGGACTTGAAACATGGAATACAGTTCAGGAGGCGATGACAATAAATTGGTAGAAAAGAGAATTCCGCTAGCTGGCGGGCTGATCGAGATAACAGAAAGTTTCTGAAAAACTGTGGGGATCTTGGGATCGATTTTTGAGTAATTTCCTGGTGAGCTAGATAAATGTTTTTAATGTTTTGTCAACTGCCGAACTTGCATTTGAATTTTAAGATATTAATTGCCTTAATGAGGAAACGCGCACTCCACCGCTATATTTTTATATCTATTAAATTGATTATCACTACTACTTGAGACTACCTTTTAATTTTTTTTTATTATATTTGTATTTGTTATGTTAGCATAGTCACATTTGGAGTGGCTGCATTGAGCTCATTATTCCACATTCAGTACGCAACAACGTAACCAAAATAGTGTTTCCGTGCATTACTCAAAGGTTAATAGACTCACTCAATATTAAAATTCTTGGCTAAGAAGAAAAAGTCTTGTTAGCGCGCTCACATTTACCTCTCGGAATTTTGCTGCAAATATTTATGTTTATTTTAATTATAGCAAGCAATTTAGTGGCGTTAACAAACTCCTATACACAACAGAACAAAGGGGCTTATACATACACATACAGATACGTTACATATACCACCTTCATAGTATATATTAGATTCTCCTATTGCAATTAGTTAATGAAAAAATGGTTTAGCAAGATGTGAGGACAGATCAAACCCAAATTTTTATTGAACGCACTTTGCGGTGAAAAAAGACTCTTTCGCAACGATCAATGATCAATAATCACATGCGATCTACGCTCTAACACACATGATTACACCTTGCTTTGAACACGTACCCTGCAGGGAAATCTATAACTAAGTATAGTAACTTTAGCTTCAGAAATAGAGATATGATATGACAAGTAAAGGAACTGGTTCGATAATAATAAGATCGTCAACAGGTCAAACTCAAATTAATTAATATAAAAGTTTATGGGTCTGAATACATTAAATTATTCAACTTATTTATATTTTACAATTCTATTTTAATGTTATATAATGCATAGAAAAATGTACACAAATCAAAAAGAAAACACACTGGTTATACGGCTAGATTTATTTCGGAAGCTGCAAAACTTCACCAACGTTTCGTGCCTAAAGTTAACCACTTAACCATCTGAGGACTTCACTTGGCTCTTATTAACTAATTTTTCTTTATTATTTGTTGCTTTGTTTGGCTTATTCGAATTGAATGCATCAATATGGTGCTATTTTATGAACAGTTGATGATTTTTCTTACATTCTATGCATTTCTTTATTCAACTCCGCTTTTTATACTATATAAACAATATTTATTTATTTATTTTTAAACAATATTTAATATGAAAATTATCTTGTCAACATTTCGCTAGATTTCCTTAAATAAAAATTACAAGACTGTATGACTTTTGAAAAATAATATTATGTTTCGAAATTTTCATTTATCGTATAAATAAAAATTAAGGGAGTCAAAGTTCGGGTCCAACTGAAGCTTGGATACCATTTATTGTACCAAAAGCTTTAAGATCTTCTACTAATTGGGTTCATTTGTGTGTGTTTAGCATTATTCCTTTAGCTTTGTATGGATTGTGGGCGTCTTTCAATGGCCATAAGTGCTATAAACGAGTCCAAAAAATTTTATGAAAGTGGAAATAAAACTGTATAAAAGGATTTTCCATGTCAAATCGGCCGATAGGTGGAATCGACTTCTTAGACTTAATGAATTTTGGTGGGGAATTTCCTTTTATCATAAAACGAAGTTCTGACAAGGTTTTGCAAATTTAAGATTTCACTTTTTTCCTTTTTTCCTGTTTTGTAAGTGTATGTTTTCAACATTTTGAAACCACTAAAAATTTAGTTACTTTGTGGTTAACCAATTGAAATCGAAAAGAAAAAAAAATTTTGTTTTGCCTAATTCAAAAAATCATATTTTAGAAAAATAAAAAAAAAGTTCTGAAAATTGCAGGATATCTTAAGATATATCAGAGGTATAACGTAAAAAAATTTGAGTCCAAAATTTAGTGCCTAACTCTAATTTTTACGAATCTGAAAAATTAAAAATGTTCTAAAATTAAAAATTTTAAAAGTCCTGACTACCCCTTTCTGAAAACTGAATTTTTTTTGTTTCACAAGAGAAAAGAAAGACATTTTCAAACCACTTTTGATATTAACTGTCAAAGGGCTCGAACCTTGGACCTTCGGTGTGTCAGGCCAGCAAACACTACCGCCACACCACGCAGCCGCCAATCATATTAACTATCGCTACTATTATTGGCCTATGACACTTCTATAATAATCTTTTATTTAAAGGTGGTCGTGGCCATTAATCACCATATTCTTTGTTATAAGGGAAAATTCCGTATCGAATTTCATTTTGATATCTTAAAAGATTTTAGATTTATAATTAATAATATTTATCATATGTCTTAAATAGCGATGGCAAATGGGTCCAAGGGCACCATGGTATTTCAATAAGATAACTAAAATTTTGTTTAATACTTATATGGTGTTCAAAGGCGGAAGTGCTGGCAGACGCACATGGCTTCATAAATTCAGCTATTCCGTCGGAACTGCCCGCGAAGAATAATTGTAATAGAGTTTTGTAGTCTCTATTCGACGGAATAGCTGATAGACCCCATCCTCTGTAAACTCAGCTGAATTACGAAAGTGAAAAACTAGGAAAAGGTAGAGGATGATGAAAAGAAAGAGGAATAGGCAATGTGAGAGATTAGGAGCGCAAGGCTATGCATTGTTAATTCTATTTAAGTCGAGTTTTCGAAAAAGAAGGGCTGATGGGTCTGTTAGTAATTAATATTTCCCATATTGTCAAAGATGTGATTTTAAAAATTGGGGCTAACTGCTCTAGCTCTATCCATTTAATTTTGAGGCAATATGCGTACGGAAGAGTGAACAAGATTTCTGCTCTTGTGGAAGCTAAACAGGGTTCGTTGCCTATTGATGAAAATCGCAAAATTTAAATTAAAAACTTTTTCTTGGTTTTCTCCCATTCTTGATATTAAAGTTTTCTGCAGATATGTTGTATTTGCAGTTCGGACACATTTTATTCTTCTTCTTTAAATGGTCATCTAACCGCCTGGGCGATTTTGACCGTCCAACATAGCTCGCCAGTCGTTTCTTCGTTGCGCCAACTGGCGCCAATTGGAAACACCGCGGGATCGCAAATCGGTCTCCACTTGGTCCTTCCATCGGAGTGGTGGTCTCCCTCTTCCTCTGCTTCCACCGGCGGGTGCCGATAAGAATACCTTCTGGGCTGGAGCATCTTCGCTCATTCGCACTACGTGGCCTAGCCAGCGAAGCCGCTGTGTTTTAATTCGCTGAACTATGTCGGCGTCTGCGTAAAGTTCATACAGCTCATCATTAAATCTTCTTCGGTACTCGCCGTCGCCAACGCGTAGAGGTCCACAAATCTTTCGAAGAACCTTTCTCTCGAATACTCCCAGAGCCGCCTCATCAGATGTTGTTAGTGTCCACGCTTCTGCACCATATAGCAGGACGGGTGCGATGAGTGACTTGTAGAGTGTTATTTTCGTTCGTCGAGAGAGGACTTTACTTTTCAATTGCCTACTCAGTCCGAAGTAGCATTTGTTTGCAAGAGTGATTCTTCGTCGCATTTCTAGGCTAACATTATTGTTGGTATTAATGCTGGTTCCCAGGTAAACGAAGTCCTTTACTATTTCGAAATTATTGCTGCCAACAGTGGCTTGGTTGCCAAGGCGCGAATGCGCTGACTCTTTGCATGATGACAGAAGGTACTTCGTTTTGCCCTCGTTCACCACCAATCCCATTTTCTCCGCTTCTTTTTCTAATTTGGAGTAAGCAGAAGTTACGGCGCGGTTGTTAAGGCCAATGATATCAATATCGTCAGCATATGCCAACAGTTGGACGCATTTATAAAATATTGTTCCAGCGCGGTTAAGTTCTGCAGCTTGTATTATTTTCTCCAGCATTAAATTAAAGAAATCGCACGATAGGGGGTCACCCTGTCTGAAACCTCGTTTAGTTTCAAACGGCTCGGAGAGGTACTTCCCAATTCTGACCGAGCTGGCGGTGTTGCTCAAGGTCATTTTGCATAGCCGTATAAGTTTTGCGGGGAAACCAAATTCAGACATAGCGGCATATAGGCAGCTCCTTTTCGTGCTATCGAAAGCGGCTTTAAAATCAACAAAGAGATGATGCGTGTCGATTCTTTTTTCACGGGTTTTTTCCAAGATTTGGCGTATTGTAAAAATCTGGTCGATGGTAGATTTACCAGGTCTGAAGCCACACTGATAAGGTCCAATCAGTCTGTTCACATCAGGTTTCAGTCTTTCGCACAATACGCTTGATAGGACCTTATATGCGATATTCAAAAGGCTGATTCCGCGATAGTTGGCGCAGTTTGCAGGATCGCCCTTCTTGTGGATTGGGCAGAGAACACTTAGATTCCAATCTTCAGGCATGCATTCATCCGACCAAATTCTGCATAGAAGCTGATGCATGCGCCTTACCAGCTCCTCGCCTCCGTGTTTGAATAGCTCAGCAGGCAAACCATCAGCGCCAGCTGCTTTATTGTTTTTCAATCGGGATATTGCTATTCGCACCTCATTGTAGTCGGGTTGTGGAACGTCAATTCCATCATCTTCGATTGTGGGCTCGGGTTCGGCATCTTCTCTGGTTTCTTGCTCAGTTTCTCCATTTAAAAGGGCAGAGAAGTGATCCCTCCATATTCTGAGTGTTCTCTGAACACATTTTATTAGAAAGCAAATAAATAAAATTATTAACTCAATTTAATTAGAAATGTATGTGCATTAGGGTGGGTCGATTTGTATGGACGAAAGTTAACCGATATCGCGCCATCGATTTTTCGATAGGTTTTGGGCTAAGGAAAAAAAAGTTCTACTACGCATACCCAAAAAAATAATTTTCGAGCCTGCGAAATTTAATTTTTTTGACTTTTTTAGACTTTGATTTTTAAGGTTTTTTTCATGACCTACTAAAAAATTTTTCATTTGATTTTAAAATTTTCATGTTTACCCTGTACGACCCAAAAATGTCCACTAAAAACGTTGGCGATAACAGTTTTTTGAAAAAAAAAAAATAGTTCTTGGAGTGTTTTGGTCAAAAAATTTACCCTTTCGCCATTTTTTAAGGGTTTTTCAGCATACTCGCAAAAATGTTTTCGATGAAAACGAATTTGTCTCACATTTCCTGTCCCACTTAAAATTATGCGCTAAAAACGTTGGCGATAACCGTTAACCTTTAACACTCCTCAAAACCCAAAAAATATTTTTTTTTTCAAAAAACTGTTATCGCCAACGTTTTTAGCGGACATTTTTGGGTCGTACAGGGTATACATGAAAATTTTAAAATCAAATGAAAATTTTTTTAGTAGGTCATGGCAAAAACCTTACAAATCAAAGTCGAAAAAAGTCAAAAAAATTTAATTTCGCAGGCTCGAAAATTATTTTTTTGGGTATGGGTAGTGGAACTTTTTTTCCTAAACCCAAAACCTATCGAAAAATCGATGGCGCGATATCGGTTAATAAATCGACCCAGTCTAATGTGCATATTAATGGTAGTCTCCCTGCAATGAAACGCCCAACACGTAAGTTAAATAGTAGTTTACAAATAGTATTTTTTAGCTACGCTCAAACTAGGCCGAAAAGTGACCAACTTATACAGACAAAAATTAAAATTTTTACAGTTTTCGGGAGTGCTCAGAGTTGGAAAAATCTCTGTGATGCTTATTTTTTAAATTTGCTTAGCCAGAGCTCAAACCTGTGACCGTTCTCATGTGGGCCGGGTATTTGTCCACAATAATATTAAGCCAGACCTGTTAAATTTTATTAGTAACTAGAGGACCCGGCAGACTTTGTCCTGCCTAAAGACATGAATTGAAAATACGTACATACATGGTGGCTGATGAATTTTGCTACATTAAGAAAATCAAATAATTTTTTTTTTCAGTGTATGGAATTCATTTTTCTTTTATTCATGTTAAAGCTCATTAAATTTTATTAAATATAGCTTAATTAGTTTTAAAAATAATGGAATTTACATGCCCCCCTGCTCGTCGATGCATGTGCGGCATCTTACCAAAAAGTTGTTCATTACTGCTTGGAGAGTTGAGACAGGAATAGCCGCAATTGTTTCTCGAATGGATTGCCTTAGTTCATTCAAATTTGTTGGTTTGCTTTGAAGATAATTAAATTTCGGACGTATGTACAGGGTGGCTAATGAAAGCCGCTACCAAAAAAAAATTAAATAACTTTTTTTCTATTTAATGAATCTGGTAAATTTTTTTTTTATTTTGCAGATTGACTTTTACATTTAACAAAAATGGATAACTGGGACACTGAAACAAGAATTTGGATTGTCCGCCGCTATCACGCACTGGAGTCCGTAGTTTCGGTTCAAAGAGAGTATAGGCGCACGTTTGGCGGCAATCCTCCGAGCAGATGGACCATAATAAGACTTGTAAACAATTTTGCCGAGCATGGGACAGTCAACAGAAGACCTTACCATCGAAACCCTTCAGTTCGAACGGAGGAAACAATCGCTGCTGTAGCTGCTGCCATACAAAACAATCCACGTGTTTCGACAAGAAGCTTATCTGCTCAAATGGGTGTAAGCAGACAGTCATTACAGTCAATTATGCACAAAGATTTGGACTTATTCCCATATAAAATTCAAATGGCCAACAAACTGAACGCTGCAGACTTGCCGATTCGCTTGGAGTTTTGCCAGAAGATGCTTCAAATGGTGAAAGAGGATGGAAACATGTTGAACTGTCTTTTCATGTCTGACGAGGCCCATTTCGATTTAAACGGCAACATAAACAAACAAAATTGTCGAATATGGAGTGCGTCCAACCCACAGATACTCCATGAGACGGAATTGCATCCACTTCGTGTCACAGTGTGGTGTGCAGTTTCATCACGCTGCATTGTCGGGCCCTACTTCTTCGAAGAAAACGGTCACACCGTTACGGTTACTGGAGACCGTTACTTGAGCATGTTGAGAGAGTTTTTCTATCCAGAATTACGCCGAATGAGAATTTCTTTCAACTCTGTGTGGTTTCAGCAAGATGGTGCAGCTCCTCATATAGCCCAACCTGTTATGACAGAATTGCGACGAAAATTTCATAATAAGCTGATATCCAGAAACTCCACATTCCGTTGGCCACCCAGGTCGCCTGCACCTGACCTTTTCTTGTGGGGTTATTGCAAACAGGAAGTCTTCGAAGCAAAACCAACAAATTTGAATGAACTAAGGCAATCCATTCGAGAAACAATTGCGGCTATTCCTGTCTCAACTCTCCAAGCAGTAATGAACAACTTTTTGGTAAGATGCCGCACATGCATCGACGAGCAGGGAAGGCATTTAAGGTCCATTATTTTTAAAACTAATTAAGCTATATTTAATAAAATTTAATGAGCTTTAACATGAATAAAAGAAAAATGAATTCCATACACTGAAAAAAAAATTATTTGAGTTTCTTAATGTAGCAAAATTCATCAGCCACCCTGTATTAATTTTAATTTTTTATTGTTGACGTGAATATTTATGTGCATCTACAACCATACTGAAAAAAATCAATAAAAAAATAAATAAAATAAAAAAATCGAAAAAAATAAAAAATAATCAAAAGTAATTAAAACCACTTTTTTTGATTATTTTTGTTTATTTTTTAAATAATCGTAAAAAATCATGATTTTTATTGATTGGTTTTTCATACTAGTTACGAGGTTGTTAAGCACTAGTTACTTTGACTGCAGGGCTATTTAACGTTTGTTCAATTTTGCGATGCATTTCATTCGACAACAACCACGAAGTTTTATTAAAAACATCTGTGCGGTTAATTAAAAACCTTTGACAGCATTGAAAGTGATTAATGTAAAACGACTTAAAAGTTCAGTGAATCAGTTTTTAATACTTGAGGATTTCTGTATGTTGACACTTCGTACATATGTACTTACTTGTTAATGAAATTCATACGCTCATTATAAAGCTCGTTTGTGGGTAAAAGATGTAGAGCTCTGGTTTTTCAATGGGACATTAATTGCGACTATCTTCGTTTGAAAAACGTTGCACTTGACTTTTGGCTAATAAATATTTTTTTATATGGGGCACTCTGGTTGGCATACAGATTTAAACCTTTCTTAAACAAACGCACCACTTGCCTTCTACGCTAGATATTGACCAGGGACTTGGAAAGCGTTTCTGTTTCATTATTGTTCCACAGGTAAGTTACGAAACAAAACTGTATCGTTACATGCTATACCAAAACTTGTAACGAAACTGTGATAAACGATATTCTTTTGTAACATAACAAGTAACAATTTTCTTGGAACGGTTCCAGCACAAACAAAACCTGTACCGAAACTATCTACAGATTTGATCACAACAAAAGAACGGTCCCAGCAACGCTAGGTATAGAAACAAAACTTGTAACGGAACCTTAGTAACTAAACTGTACCATGCTGTGGCACCCCTTGCCTAATTATACGTGGTTTTGATAGTTCGCCTCCGAATTCCTTCGATGATTGCCGACCACTCAGATAATTGGCGGTCCAACGCTTTAGACAGGGGGAAGAGTTGACTCTTCAAGGTCACTAATAAGTTGCGCGTGATTTACCGTGTCGAAAGCTTTCCACAAGTCAAGCGCCACCTTTGGCTGCCTCCATTTTTCTGCAATAACAAAGGTGGTTATAGACAGGTTGAAGACAGTTGTTAGATATCTTTCTCTCTCGTCACCGAGATGTTATAACATCAGCATGGATATTCCCTCTGGGCCTACGAATTTTGAGCCTTTAGACCTCCGAATGGCCTCGTGAACCTCCGTGGTGGTGATGGCAAATAGGCGATTAAGTATTTGTACGTTTGTGCGCTTTCCTGGTGGCGTTGCACATGATCGCATCCATTTGCTAGGGCTGCTACTTCTGCCGGGACGTGGGGACGTACCTCCTTAATTCTACCTGAAGGAATGTATTGATTTGACCACGCGAAGAAAATTTTTCCATTCTAGTACGTCAGGCGGGGTGGGTAGAGGAGCGAAGGATCCCTCAGTAAAGTTAAGAAAACCAACCAAGTCACCTTTTTTGAAATTAGTGACCTGTCAACTCAGTTTATGAGATCAGCGATGACGATTTGTCTATTGTGCAGCCAACTCCTGTTCCTTACCATCCACCTATATACTTTAGTACCAGATGTCATAGTATGCAATAAAGTTTCCGAGGATTACACGATTCTCGCCTCTGAGTGACGCACGAATGTCTCGGATAGCAGATGACAGGAGGTTTGTAATTATTAATTATCTCAAGATCGAAATCGCCTGCCCGAACAACCATGCCTAGACGTTCTAAGGTGTTGTCCCTCGGGTCGACATCAGGCTCAAATAGGCGGTATTGCAAAGATTGGTGAGTGATGAAGGTAAGTCCACCAACTTCAACTGCAGGACACGGAAGAACGAAGGGGGACAAATAGTCACGCTGAGAGTCAAAAGCTGGTACGTATACCTAGGTGGAAGCAGGTTGGATCACATGCGTCGTTGCAATCTAGAGACCGAGGGAACCCGACCACCCGAAGGAGGAGGGAATCCATCGACGTTGTAGGCTGCGCAGCTCGATCACATGGCGCAGCGTACGTACCAGTCCATAAATTGTGTTTCCCAGCTCAGAGAATATAAGCAGGTTCCATAAGTCAAGGCATGAGTTTAATTTTCTGATGCCGCCGGTGAACATAATCTCAACCGACAAACAGTGCACGGGGTGTAAGGGACCAGGAGCTGGTGGCCTGGGCTTACATTCGTGCTAGTGCTGGAAGAAGAAGGGGAAATTGTTAGTGGGATGAGGGTGGGCGGTCGCTCAGCATTGCTCACATCCACGAGGGAGAAGCTACGCAAAAACTAACCGTGAGCTGATGTGTGAGGTGTTGGCGCCTGGCGCAGCGAGCAGCAGCGGCGATGGCACACTACTTGCGGGGCAGTGTTAGTGCTGCTAGTCGTGGAGACTGTATCTGAAACATGTGGCGGTGCGGTACTCAAAAGTTTTGAAGAAACAAGTGGGTCTGTGTGTGGTGGGATTTAGCAGGGAGTAACTTGTTTTGTGCAGCCATCTCTTACATTTGGAACATTGAAGGAAGTGTGAACGTTTGACATACATTTTCTTCCAGCAAACGCAGCAGATCTATTCTCTTGATAAGGGGTTGGGTGCAAAAAACACTCGGAGCAAGAGAGTATTGACGCACCTACGGACGCTATGATGTTACAACAACGTCGGAAAAACTAATTAAGGAAAAGAGCGGGAAGAAAGATGTAAGTGCAAGGAGCTTGAACTGCCGGCTTTTAAACTATTAAGGAATCGTCTCCGCGGAGCTAAATAAATAGGAGTCTAGGGTAACGCGAACAGAATGAATCGAATAAACGCCCTATGAATTTGCTGCTCTGGTCATGGTATGTGACTGAAACATGTATTCCTATCGAAACTGGCCGATGCGCAAAAGTAGTGGCCTACAAGTCGGTTCCACATCTGCGGATATGACGAGTTTTAATCTCTCGTCGTTAATCTTCTCTTTTCCCTCAGTTAAGGTTGGGAGAACAGACAGCCAAGAGGAGACAGCTTAGAAGGCTGGTATGGTAAAGCTAAATAGTTCACATGAGACTTAAGCTGCTTGTAGATTCATGCCCAGCTAAAGAATGTTACTTCTACAAGAGAGTTTTGGAAGCCTCGGGAGCTTCAACGCTATCCAATGTCAGAAAAGGAAGAGGGCGACCTCCTATATTTAAAAAAGTAGCCAAAAAAGATTAATTGGTATAGGGTGAAACCCGCCGACCGAGAAAAGTCCCGTAATAGAATCCAGGTTAAGCTGAGTCCTACCTACTTATATTGACCGCTTTCTGGAAAATTGCTTCCAAATGGCATTGTTTGGTTGGTTGGTTCTAGTGGCGAGTCTCCTGCGACTCCAATTAGCGCTGATGCGCCGTTTTGATACCACAACTCGTGAATTAACCAATGAAGGATGTATTATAGAAGACTTTGAATGTGCTTATATAGTATAGTTGGAATCCCATCCGACTATATCCACCCTGTGGAGTTCAAATATTTAAGGAGGTCCCTAGGCTTCATGTCCCTAAGCTCTGAGAGATTTTCAAAAAAGGGCCTACCAAGGTATTTAGTTCTCTTCCCCCAGTGCACCGTCTCTTCCGCCCCCGGGAGATTGCAACTGCGGCACGAAACACTGTGCTCTAGCCCCATCCGCGCCGCGTGAGCCCCAATAGTCCAGTGCCCTGTTAGTACTGCTATCAGCCTGAAAATGTCCCTTCTATTTATCCTGAGAATGGATAGGGATCGTGCCTCGTTGTAAGATGGCCATATCCTCCTAAAAACTCTGCAGGACTTATTTGCCTCGCTAAACCAGTGCTGAGAGATTCTGCCCTTGATAAGTCCCAGGGGTACGAGGACCTCCTTCGCTCCTGTCACATCAAGAGGCGATCCACCCCGGGCTATTTCATCTGCCATCTCGTTTCCCTGTATATTTCGGTGCCGCGGCACCCAAATTAAGGAAACGATATGCCGATTAGCCAGCCTCGTGGCCCACTCCCTGCACTGATTTACCAGGCTCGATGTTATCGTTGCAGACCCCAGAGCCCCCAGGGCTGCTTGGCTAGCAGAAAATATTGCTATCATTTTACCTATGCCTTCCGTTTCCAGCAAAGCCTTGCATGCCTCCTGGATTGCAAAGATCTCTGATTGAAACACGCTCGCTGAGTCCGGGAGGTGCAAAGAAATGGAAAGAGCCGGGTGTGTTGCGAAGACTCCTGATCCAACTCCACAGGCCATCTTGGAGCCATCCGTAAACACTGAAATGTCGAAATTGTGAGTGAATTCGCCTTCATTCCAGTCCTTTCTGGTTGGAAAAAGAATCGAGTAATTTATATCTATCGCTGTCCTGGGACAGATAGAGTCCGATTGGGTTGCAATGTACGAGTCGTTAATATTGAAGAGTATGCGGTCGTGTCCGTACGTGCGTTCTCTCCATGGCATTATTTAATGTGCATCACGAATAGAAACCGGTTCGTCTTGAATCTGACTCAGTAAAGCAATCGAGTGAATTATGGCTGCGGTGTCTGACCTCTTTGTATTTGTTATTAAATATGATTTATTTACATTTCTAATTCAATCCCTTCTGACCTAAATCTTGTTCAGTCGGCTTACTCTATGAGCTATTGTACGCGCATTGCCATTTGTTCTATTCACGAGAGAAACAATATTCGCATATTTTATGTGGAAGTCGTGTGAAGTGATATTAAACAGGCGCCAGTACTCGACGTGTGCGCTTATTGCAGACATTTTTATGTCCCAAGGTACTTACGATGATTTTATACCCCGCAGTAGAAGCTGCTGTTTTTAAACAACCCGTCAGATGGTATGTATCGCAACTTCCAACTGTCTGTTACTTAGCGAATCAACTGGTGTTTTTAACATATCGATTTCGTAGAAGGTGTAAATTATTATATTTCGTGTAAAAATGTACCAGTCTCAAACTAGTTCTAAAGAGCCCAAAAAATCATACTACATTCAAAACGTGTGAAAATAACTTAAAGCGTATGGATTACTAATCAACTGATGTGGGAGAGGTCATGAACTAGGGGTTGCCAATTTTTCGGGTTTTAAAAATTTCGGATTTTTAGAGCTGTAATGTTACAATCAAGGGATCCCGCGATTAGTCGCAATTTTTTTTTTAATTTTTGAAAGAAAGTTTTTGAATCGTTAGTGTTGTTTTCAAAATGGGCCATCTACGTTTGTGTAAATAAAAATTTGAGAAATCTTATTGGTTGCTAGAAAGGCTCATATTACCTGTAAGTAACCAATCAACAAAGAAAGTTCAAATATTCAAAAATATTGCACATTCACAAAAAGATTAAAGCAATTTTCATAAATAAATTACACATACTTGGCTTTTAGAACTATATTTTATGTCCCGAAAAAGAGCAACCCTTCTGTTTTCGACACCTTAAAAAGCACTTCACAGCGGAAACGCGGGATGGGCAACCCTAGTTGACATCCTCATTTTGGAAGCAGCGTAACTTCAATAAATTATCGACTAATACTTTTCCCATTCTGATCACTTAATTTAAAATTTTCACTACTCCAAGTTGAGACTTTTTGGCCTAGTTTGATACCAGTCAGAAAGTATTACTTTTGTACTAAAATATCTCCTGGCTAGTTTGATGCTTCACTGCAGGGATATTCGTATGTACTAGTAGTGGGACTATTTTCGAATAATATTCGAATAAATACTTTTCGAATAATATTCGAATAAATACTTTCGAATAATATTCGAATAAATACTATTCGAATAAACGAATAAAAATATTTCTTTCAAAACATTCGAATAGTTTATCCCTTTATTCGAATAATTGTTTTGGAATTCGAAAGATGTCGGAAGCGAAATTCTCTGTCTTCATAGCTTGTACCTCTGAGCATGCATTCACGTTTTGTATGTATGTTTGCGTGTACAAATCCCTGTAAAAAACGATGGAGCACCAGAGTACTCCAACACTTATCCTCATTCATATAAAAAAGGTGGTCCAATTTACATAGCGCTGTCCGGTGATTGCATCACCTAATCCTACTCGGAGTACCATTTACTTTGCTTCCGAATAGTCTATAGAGCACCTACGTTGGAGTACTTTGAAAATGCTGCCAGAAGATTACTCTATAGAATATTCTAGACGAAAGCGACAAGGGAATATGTGTTCTATTGAGGACCACCTACTCCCACTCTCGCTTAGCTGTTGAATACTCCATAGAGTAATCCCATAGGAGTATTTTGAGAGTACTCTCACGTAGGTGGTCTATAGGGTATTCAAAAGAAAAGAAACGGAGTACTGCGAGATGGATAGGGGATCCAATCACCGGACATTGCCATGTAAATTGGACCACCTTTTTTATATGAATGAGGATAAGTGTTGGAGTACTCTGATACTCCTTTAGGAGTATTCTTTGGAGTATGAAACGGAGTATTTCCGTTTTTTGCAGGGAATGTATGCATAAGCTGTAGTAGTATTTGTTTTACTATTCGAATAAAAGTATAAATTGTTTGAAGAAATATTATTCGAATTTTTTATAGCCTTCGAATGAATGGATTTTTTATTTGAATAGTCCCATGCCTAGTATGTACACATGTACATATATGTGATAGGTCAAGCAGCTGCACACATATCCAATTAGAAACTCAGTGCGTTTACTCTGTACTCTATGAGCAAAGCGCTGTGCAGGGCAAAGGTGTGTTCGAACCATTCATTGGAAAATAGGTCAAGGCAACGTCGTATCAATTAGCGTGTGGATAAAACCAGTACATTACATGCACTGTACGTATATACAATATCATATACAAATAAATGGAAGCACAGACAAAATTATAATAAAGATTTAAGCAAATAAGTGTAATTTGTTTGCACAATATTATAATTGAAATGTTGAGCCAAACAGACTTGTGCAGACTTTACTACGATGACAACAGTTGGAAAGTCCTTAGATGGACAGTAAAAATTTTGACCCACGAACTTGGGCAGTTTGCATCAGAAATGCTCTCCGCACTATGGGGTATTTTGCAGAAAGCTATCGCAACAAAAAAAAAAATTGATCGGCAATGGTTGGAGCAATTGATCGGTGATAAGGTTTGCAAATCAAAATAATACTTTAAACATCATATATTTACTGGTATAAATAACCTATGAATATGCCGAGCAAAGCCCACGTACTGTTTTTTTAATTGTTCACCAACAAACCGAGATATACTACCATTGCTCCTAAATTCAGTGGAACCGACTTATGCTCTAAGTTAGAAAGTCTGAAAGAAGAATTGGTAAAATGAATTTTATAAATATGTTTGTTTTGATTGGGCCGCCAAAGTTTCTTGAGCTAGTATTAAGGACAGCTTCTGTACTCCCAGCAAAGGAAAAATGAAAAGAGTGATAAATTGAAAAAGAAAAAAACTTGATTCTGTGAAAATAACGAAATATAGAAAATTTGTGAGAATAATGGAACTGTAAAGCTAGTGTAACTTATTGAAGAACGGAACGATAAACAACGCATAGTGAGAATTTCTTTCATAATCAAGTATTAGTCATGGCGTTACAGCCTCTAGTAAGACGTGCCATATAACATAAATCCACAAACAAACAGACATGATCATGTCTACTGCACCGGGAAGTCGATCAACCTACATCAAATGGGTCACTTCATTGAACTTTTCAACTGCGGACCCAAATATATCATTTTGCACTACCTGCCTAACAGAATTTCTAAGCACGAACTTTATGTCATGATGGGATCTCGCTCGCATATACTTTCCAATTGTTCGTCAAATGTGTACTTTTCCATAGCACTTGAAACCAAAGTCTCTCTCTCATGACCACCAAATACATGCACTTAATTAGAAGGTCCATTACGGCAGTCTCTTTATTTTAGCTAAATTGGGATGTGCCCAGGTCCCAAAAATATGCCCCTCCGGGAGTGTCTGAGTTTTGTAACTCGTTTATACAAGATCATACTGATGACATTGATTGTGAAATCCCCTGTCAAGCCCCTAAACCGGTCACCATCAAGCTGCTGAGCCTTTTGAACATCAAATAAAATAATTGCACTGGCACTTTGGAGGTGAATGGCGATTATTAACTTTCCAACTGTTTGACGTCCTTAGAAGCGCGGATATGGGGTAACTCGAATAATAATGACAGCTTGTTCTTCTTTGAAGTTTATAATGACTGTGTACGTAGGTGTACTTTTTGACCCGCATAGTCCCAGCCGCTTGAGAGATTTAGATAGATATTATGAAGGAAATAGAATGTAACATTATGTATCGAATTGTACCATGTATAAATTCCCTTTAAAGTGGAAAAACTTAACAGATTTCATCCCCTGATGGCTATCAAACGGCACGTTATTTTAAGCAGCCGCTAATGGTCATTCTTGCAACAGCAACAGACGCTGAAACGTCGCGGATACAAGGGTAAGGGTCATTTGTGATACAAAATTTTTGGGGGTGGATTCAATATAAATGCATTTTAACTGCATTGCCAGTGCACACGGAAGCATTTATTTGTAGAAACCCAAGCAGCTGACAACTTCATTCGGTCATAGTTGCAAGTCAACGCAATATTTACAACAACGACATGCACGCGCCACAACATAAGCACATTGAAAACGCTAAAACTAAATAAATAAATAAATTCAAAAATAAATTACTATTCAAAAATGAAAAATGCACATTTCTATTACCCGGAAATTGTGTTCAATTAGGAGCGTAAGTGCCAAAACAACGAATCTAATAAACTGAGGAAGAAAGGAATACAAAGAAAAATATTTGTGTTGTGTATTTTTACTTGAAATTCCATAATAAATTCTATTTTAAATACAATTTATCAAAATGGTATATCAAAAACAATTCCAACTCAATTGTCGAAAGCAATGGATTTGCACTCATGTACAGTCACGTTTGAAAAAGTGGCATTCAAAACGGTATAGTGCAATAACACATACGGAAATATTGCCCTAAGGGATATTTTAAGCTTTTAATTTTCACTTTATGTTATGAAAAGACTTGCACTGTATGAATTTAAAATTTAAAAAATTATATATGTATGATTTAGTCTACCGAAAAGTCAATTAGTTAAGCTCGATTATTTAATGAATCAGAGAATAATCATAATCGATTTAATAAAATGACCAATTTCCCGATTATTCACATATTGATTAATTTCAATATATATCTTATTATTTTGATTATACATAAACTGAGTAACTACAGCTGATTAATAAGAAAACTTTAATGAATAGCCATTTCAGCTTTTAAAAGACTCACCACTCTGAGAGTATTAACAGTTTAACAAAAACATTTTTATATTCATCGATGTAGTTGTCTTTCTCGAAAGAAATGGAAAAGTTGTACAAATTTCAATTCATTTTTTTGGTTGAGTGAACAGAAATTAATCCGGACCCGGTTTGTAAGAGTCCAACTAGTTAATAACTAAAGTAGTTAAAAAAAATAATTATTAATTGAAAAAAAAAAAACCTCGTGATAATTTCAAACGTTTTCGAGATCATTTCAGTATTATTGCCGAATTGTGTTTTGAGCATTTTATGACCTTACAGGATCATTTCAGTATTGTTTTTGGAACCATATCGGTATATTTGTTCGGGATAGTTACAAAAATTCATCCCGAATAGTTCCGAAAACAATCCCGAAATAACACTGAAAAACTGACGAAATGATCCCTTAAAAGTCCACAAATGGTCCCGAAAAAAAATCCCGAAAACAATTTTGAAATTATCCTGAAAATATACAACAACAATACCGAAATTATCATCAAAAATCTGCAAAAACCAGTCCTAAATGATCCCAACCCTACATAATTCTGTTTCCTTTACCTATTTTCTAAATTCTATATTACCTAAATTCAACTATAATACCCTGCTACATTTTTTTATTTCCGTTGCATCGATAAAAAATGTCGATCTGTTCTAAAAAATTTCAAATTTCATCGACGCCTAAGAAGCTCACTTAAAAAATTTATTAATCGATTAATCACACATCTCCAGGCAAACTAAATATCGTAAAGTTTGGTACATGATTGAAGACCTACAAATAAAATAAAAATAAAACAAGTAAAGAAGTCAAAGTTTGAGTGGAACCAAACATTAAATACCCAGCTGTGTAAAAGTGGTCGTGGTAAATTGCTAAATTGTTGTGGAGTTATGACCTATAGAGGTTTTAACCTTTTTCTACTACCATGTGAGCAATCTTAAAAATAAAAAAATTAATGTGTGCCTGTATGTCTGGCGCCCAAAGTACTTAACCGATCTTTATGAAATTTTCACAGTAGATTCTTGGATTCACTGGTTACAGCATAGGCTACATATATAAAGGTTAGTATACCTCATATCATGTTTCGTAATTTTATTTAACACGGTTCTGAAGTTAATAACAGCTGAAATTTGACACTATGTTCATTTATATGTGGCAGTGCCACGCCCACTTTCCAATATTTGACCAAAATCATTAACAAGATCCTCAGATCATTGTAACTTTGAAATTGTAGCACTCTATCTGCATCAGTGAAGCTGCCACTCCCATTTTCCAAAATTTTGCAAAAATCGTATAAAGAATAAAAAAGAAAAAAAAAATTGAGGTAACTGCCAATTATATCATTCTACCTGTATCAGTAAATGAGATATGGGCAGTTCAGTATTTCTACCTCCTTTTCAGATAACTTTAATGAAAGAGTAGGCGTGGTCGAAAAACTATTTCGCTCATTTTCTACAGGTGTATGTACCACAACCATAGTATACCTCCTACCACGGCCACGGCGGCCGCTAGAATAAGGATTCTAGCATAAATAGTTCTGTAGTTATTAACAGTCGAACTTTAAAAATATGTTCACTCATATGTGGGTGGTACCACGCCTACTTTCCAAACATTTTGTCAAAATTGTCAATAGCACGGCCAACTTTATAAATCTACCAAGTTTCATTATTGTAGCTGCTTTTATTATATTATTATCTCTTTCTAAACGTTCTTCGAAATTTTCGATATCGAAAAAAGGGGCGTGGTTATTGATTTCGCCCATTTTAAATAGCAACCTATCTTGGCCAGAAAGCAACCTGTGTGCAAAATTTTATTCCAATACCTTAATTTTTACTCAAGTTATCGTGTCCACGAACGGACGGATGGACGGACATGTCTTAATCGATTCCTCTATTCATTCTAAGAACTTTGATATACGGAACTACAAACCACAGTTATACGAGTATGACCAAAACTATAATACCCTGTGTACTAATACACGCTGGGTATAAAAATAATTGGTGTGCTGCTTCTAATTTTTCCTACAAATTGGCGGGACCTACAGTTTTTTCCGACACTGAACGTAATCTGAAGAGCAGATTAATTTTTGTAAAAAAGTTTGCGAAATCACTGCCGAAGGGCGAACCCGTTTTGAAAAAAAAAAAAAAAAAAATTTTGCAATCCACTGTTGGATGTTACCTGTCCCAGGATTCGTACCTTGCACCTTGGGTATGGTAGGCCAGCAACACCACCAACACATCACGGCGGCCGCCAAATAAAAAAAAACAATGATATGTCATTTTGTTAGTGAACGGTATTTCCCTGTCCTTTTCCTGTCCAAAAAGAAATAATTTAAAGGTCCAAACACCTTAATTATTAGTACTTAAAACGTCTACAATGCCACTAATCCGGAAAGTATGGTCTCATCTGGCGCTGAAAGTAAGCACAATCCTGTTTGTAGGCAGTACGTTTTATTAGAGGGTAATGCAATTATTTCCACCATCACTGTACGTCGATGCAATAACCGACCCGAACATACCCAAAACAGAACTCATGCACTTCACAGCAGCGCCTGCATTCACACTTCACAGCCGTCATACACACTTATAAAATGATATACATACATATGTACATACGTCACTCTATACGCCTCCACCCGAAAGTTAGTGGCTGAGATCAGTTTGCCCTTTTCATTTAAATGGTAATATTTCTTTGTTTGTTATTATTCAACAAAATTTCATACTTAGTTTAGGGTAAGAACGTAAATAAATAAAAAATATATTCGAAAGTGCTATTCATTTTGGTTCCGGTCGACGAATATTAATAAGTGCCGCTATTCCAACACTTATTTATAATAAACAACTGGCTCCCCTCACCCTACGCCTTTAAATAATTGTTTAGACACCCAGCAGTACGTCGCTACAAACAAAAATACATACAAACGTAGTACGAATATGAATTCGGCAAGTGGCACATTTGGTCGCAGCTGCCCACGAAATAAAATGTGCAAACACAAGATTCTTTATAGAATACATTTAGGCGTTGATGAAAAATTGTTGTCGCTGCTGCCAACGTCGACTCTAAGCAAAACTTCTGCTTTTCTGTTTATTTTGAAAAACTTTATGCGAGTATGTGTAACGCTTCCCAGCTAACCAAACTCAGAGCGTTTCGAAATAATGATCCGAAAAAAGTCAGTAATTTCAGCTTTTTTGGAGTGTTATTTAGTAAACATCAAAAACCCCACTTTTTTTATGAAGATTCACGGAACTTTGGGAGTAGAAATGGATATTGTACGAATCACTTAGAGCATTGGCTGATCCTTTTTGTCGTTGCGTTAAGAGAATTGTGACAAAAAAAAAAAAACAACGGTGGAGAGTGGACAACATTCAATTTTAGGAATGTTTTAGACAGACCTGTTAGATAATGATTACTAATTGTAATTACCTTTAGTTTAGTTATTTATTTCCTTGAGAATCCATTTAGTTATTAATTAGCATTACTTTTAATTTCTAATTAATATTTTCCAATTACTTAAAAAAATAATAAAAAAAAAATCATGATTTTTCACTATTATTAAAAAAAAATGAAAAATAATCAAATAAGGTTGTTTTGACTACTTTAGATTTTTTTTGATTAATCTGGATTTTTTCAGTATTGTTGTAGAAGCACATAAATATACACATCTACAATATTGAAAAAAAAAAATAAATAAATAAATGAAAAAAACAAAAAATATAAGATAATCAAAAAAAAAATTAGATTAAAAAATTTTTTCTTTGAAATTTTTTTGTGGGTTTTTTCTAATCGTAATCAATTAATACATTCTTTTTCTTGAAAAACAATTAAAATAATTATTACCAATTAAAAAAGCCGTCTAATTAATTGATTACTAATTACTAATACAATTTAAAGTTTAAGAACATTTGTAGATTTTTTTTTTGTAGCTAGAAGAAGGTGAAGAGCATATTTTCCTGAATGTTTATCAATAGTCCAACGTTGGAAGCCAAGTAAGTGCGTTTAGAATTGAACGAAATAATATATGCATCCTTTTTTAATTGAATGAAGTTTTTCAAGTGAAAAATGTATGCTCTTTGATGTACTAACTTATACAGGGTGGCGCAAAAGTAATCCTCCTATCATTTTTACAAAAAAATGGTTCCAATAACAAAAATTACATAAATAAAATTATATAAATCATTAAAAAGGGAAAAAAGCCTTAAATGTGACTTCAAAATCCCAGAAATTGAAGGAAAAAATGTGTCTAAGACTCTAAAAAGATTTCAGAAAAGCATCCATAAAAGGCTCCAAATGACTTCGAAATTAATTTAACAAAAAGAGTCATAAAACGCTCCAAATTCATCGGATTTAGAGTTATTATGGATTTTTTATGACTCCTGCTAGGACGATTTTTAGGTTCTTTTGTGCTCCGAAAAGAGCTAATTTCTGAGGGTGAAGCTCAGAGAAATGTGCATTTAATGGCTCCGAATGGAGTCTTTTTTCCTACTTTTGGTTAGCTGGGTTTGCTGCTTGTGCTGTTTCGCTCGTTGCTGCTGTTAGCAGCGTTGGTATTGGCAACCGTAGAGCCGCATGAGTGTTGATAACGGGTAATACGAATGCAGTCGTCGGCGGCAGCATGTGTGTGGCGCTGTTTTCACTTTCACATTAATTCATTCATTGAGTTTGTTAAGACCTTTGACTAAGTAAACTTTTCAGGGTGGTTTTCGTATTTTAGCAGCGCTGGTTTGTAAGCAGCCACTGCTTGCTGGTGGTGAATTGGTTTTAAAATTAATTCATTAAGCTATAAAATCGTTAAATAAATTCCAAATTTCAAGTTCTTTACGAGTTAATGGACTATAAGAGTATAAGTAGGTTTGCCACTGATTCAAAACTTTAATTGGCGTAGAGCGTGATTTATTCGTACAAGAAAATGTGTTTCTATGAACTACCCTTGAAAAACGTTAAACGGCAGCAGGGTTCATGAAAGCAAAAGACCTTTCGGTTTATATCTCAGCTCCGAAGGTTTTCGAGTGTGCGATTCGAGACAACCCGGTCGAACCTAGGATGTAACCTAGAGTCAGAAAAGTCGATTTCTCAATAATCGATTTTCAGCTGTAATGTTTATATAGCTTTCCACATTTTTTCATCCCTTGCACAGATTGCGTTATTTACAAAAATCGATTAAGAAACTAAAAAATAATACATAATCGCTTTTTAAACTGTCGAAAACCAAAAATAATCGTTGAAAAATCGATAATTTATTCACTTCACTCGTGAAAGGGATATCGTACCCAACTGCAAAATTTGTTCATTATATATAAAACTTTACTATTTAGACATTCATTATAAGGAGACGAAAATACTACACCGAAAGGAAAAGCTGTGTCTTCGAAATTTATTCATTATAAGGAGAGTTTTATTAGATAGCAGTTAGGTATAGGTACTGTAACTGCTTACCATAAAAAAAATGAAGAAAAAAACCAAAAATAATCAATGGCAAGTAAGGAAGTCTAAGTTCGGGTGGAACCGAACATTAAATACCCAGCTGTGTTGTCGTGGTAAATTGCTAAATTGTTGTGGAGTTATGACCTATAAAGGCTTTAAACTTTTTCTACTACCATGTGGGCAATCTTATAAATAAAAATTAATCTGTATCTGGCGTCCAAAGTACTCATCCGATTTTTATAAAAATTTCACAGTAGATTCTTGGATTCACAGGTTATATCTAATTTGAAACAACGTAGATAGTATACCTCGTATCATGTTTCGTTATTTTATTTAACACGGTTCTGAAGTTAATAACAGCTGAAATTTGAAATTTTGTTCATTTATATGTGGGCGGTACCACGCCAATTTTCCAAAATTAAAAAAAAATCATTAATAAAATCATCAGGTCATTGTAACTACGAAATTCCAGCATTCTATCTGCATCAGTGAAGGAGATATGGCATTTTCCGGTTTCCCACCTCTCTTTTAGAAAACTTTGGTCCAAAAGTGGGCATGTTGCTCCACCGATTTTGCTTATTTTCCGTGAGCATGCCCTACATTTCTATAGTATACCTCGTATCAAGTTTCTCTCAAATTATATCATTCTACCTGTATCAGTCAATGAGATATGGGCAGATCAGTATTTCTACCTCCCTTTCAGATAGCTTTTATGAAAAAGTAGGCGTGGTCAAAAAGCGATTTCGCGTATTTTCTACGGGTATATGTACCACAACCATAATATAGCTCCTACTAAATTTCCTTGTTCTAGCATAAACGGTTCTGTAGTTATTAACAGTCGGAATTAGAATTTATTTTTAATCATATGTGGGCGGTGCCACGCCTCTTTTACAAAAATTTGGTCAAAGTTTCAATAGGACTATGAACTAAATAAAACTATGAAATTTTATTATTGTAGCTGCTTTTATTATTTGATTACCTCTTGTTAAACGTTTTTCGAGATTTTTGATATCGAAAAAAGGGGCGTGGTGATTTGTCGATTTCGCCCATTCTAAATAACGAATTTCATTCAAATATCTAAATTTTTACTCAAGTTACCGTGGCCACGGACGGACGGATGGATGGATATGTCTTATAGATTCCGCTCTTCATTCTAAGAAATTTGATACATGGAACTCTATATCTATCTCCATTATTTTGTGCCGTTGAAAACCACCTTTATATGACCAAAACTATAACACCCTGTGTACTAGTACGCGCTGGGTATAACAATCAAAAATTCTTTATTATGAGCGTTTTTGATTAATTTTGACTATTTTTGATATTTTAAAGAATTTTTTTTTTCTTTGTCGTATCGTTGTAAGAAACATCAACAATCTTTTTTTGCAAAAAAAAAAAAAAAATTTACAATAAATTGTTTTTTGTCGCTTCTGATTTCCCATGACGCTTTTTTGAACTTCTTAAATTTAGTTAAAAATCGTCATTAAAAATCGAAATCATTCAAGCAATCAGGGAAACAATCAAGCCAAAGTAATCACGCATTGATGGACTTTTCCAAAAAATAATCAGTCTAACTGTTAATCATTACGCTTCACAGTCATTACTTAACAGGTCTGTGAAAAAGTAAAGAAGTTTCAAGCGACATCTTCTAAAATATTTTATTGCAATTTAGCCATCCACCCATTACCCTGCAAAAAACGGGTAAAAAACTCCGTTTCATACTCGATAGAATACTCCTAAAGGAGTATCAGAGTACTCCAACACATATCCTCATTCATATAAAAAAGGTGGTCCAATTTACATGGCAATGTCCGATGATTGGATCCCCTATCCATCTCGGAGTACTCCGTTTCTTTTCTTTTGAATACCCTATAGACCACCTACGTGAGAGTACTCTCAAAATACTCCTATGGGATTACTCTATGGTGTATTCAACAGCTAAGCGAGAGTGGGAGTAGGTGGTCCTCAATAGAACACATATTCCCTTCTCGCTTTCGTCTAGAATATTCTATAGAGTAATCTTCTGGCAGCATTTTCAAAGTACTCCAACGTAGGTGCTCTATAGACTATTCAGAAGCAAGGTAAATGGTACTCCGAATAGGATTAGGTGATCCAATCACCGGACATCGCTATGTAAATTGGACCACCTTTTTTATATGAATGAAGATAAGTTTTGGATTACTCTGATGGTCCAACGTTTTTTACAGGGTAATAGCTATTCCAAATACATTTCATACACACTCACACGTCTAACAGTGCTTTGCTTAAAGTGCTGCTGGCGCCAACGCAGCAGTCGGCAGCGCCATATACGCCAATGTCGGATACGTCTTACAGTGGTGGCGAAATAAAACAAACGCCGCCAAAGCTTAAGATATTCGTGAGCAAGTTTAGGGTTTTATTTGCTTTTCTACATGTACGCACGCACACATATGTATACACACACAGACGCTTTCACACATTTACTCTCTTTAGACTTGTTTTTGGAGCAAGCGCTTTTTGCGTTCACGCGCGCTTTGTTTTCTTGCCGTTTTTACTAAATTTTTGTGTTTTCGCTTCTTTCTCACTTGGCCATTCTTTACTTTACCTTTTGTTCTACAGCTTTTTGTATGTGTTGTTGTTGTTGTAGCTTTTCGTCGTATGTACATTGTTGTCTTGATTGCTTGAATGGCTAGTTTGTTGTTTATTTCTATATATATCTGTTGTTATTTTTGTTGTTATTCTTTCTCGCTTGGCTTTTGTTTGTCTCTTGATTATTCTGTTGATGTTTATGCCATTCCGCCGGTCGTTCGTTCTATGTGTGTGTATTGCATACTCCGTAAATTGTGTGTCTACGAGTTTGCTTAGACTTTAACGTCTGAGTTGCTGGTGGTGGTGGTGCTACCGTTGACTGCCGCTAATGTTGGAGAGGTAGTTGTTGGGTTCTTATTATTGTTATTGTTGTTGGTGGCAACAAAGCAATGCCAACAATAGCTTGCGCGCCTTTGATGATGACAGCACGCGAGCAGCTAGCTGAGCAAAATACGCCAGCAAACCAACCAAGCAGCCAGCCAGCTAGCGAGCCATCGAATCAGCCATACAATGCCGCTGCTTAGCTGACTGGTTTAGTTTTAATTCTGACGGCTGACAGTTGAGTTGATTTCGTGCGCAGAACGCGGAACGTCAAAGCTAACGAAGCTGCCTTGCCTTGCTCTTTGACTGACTCTTGTCTTCAATTAGACAATGAATTTGTCTCTGTGTATGACGAAGTGTGTGTGTGTGCGTTGAGTTAATGGCTTTTGCCAAACATAAATGTTTGATTTGCGTTGTCTAAATTAAAATCAAACGATTAACGCTGAAGAAAATCCATACAAACATAGTAGTAAATAGTAGCTTCTGAGTGGTGAAGGATACGCTGTTCTGAGAGCTTTATCATTTTTGCAAAGAAAAATTAAAAACAGTGAAAAATAAAATTTTTGAAAAGAAAACTGTGATTGGAGCAGTAAGACCAGAAGCAGCAGACGAAAGAAGAAGTACGTGAAGTTCTATTCTAGTTGGTGTGTAGAAAATTGTTAATTAATTTATAATAAAGTATGTATGTAAATATTGGGTTTACAAGGAAATGGGGGAGAATTTTTTATACTAATAAAGAAGGAAACAAAAACAAAAAGAAAATAAATGAATATATAAAGTGATAAATATTTAACTGAATGAAAAAACAAATAATAAAATTAAAATTTTATAAATCGCAGAGCAACAAAAACATGAAAGAGATAAATAAAATTCTAAATTATATTAAAATACAAATATAAAAAAAAAGTTTTTTTTCTTATTTTGTAAATCCCAGAGCGACAAAAAAATTTAGAAAAAGTCAAATAACTTTCAACTGCGCAATTGGCAGAAGACCAAAAAAATATAAAAAACATAAGATAATTTTGTAGTTCGTAAAATTTAATAAAAAAAACCATTATTAAAATTAAAAAACAATATTTTTTTATTTTGCAAAGCCCAGAGCAATAAAAAAAGTTAAGACAAAAGTCAAATAATTTTTAAATGCAGCACAAATGGCAGAGCACCAAAAAAATATGAAAAACATTAAATAATTTTGCAATTCATAAAATTTTATTAAAAAACAAATATGAAAATTAATAAACTATATTTTTTATTTTATAAAGCCCAGAGCAACAAAAAAAAAAATTAAATAAAATTTTATAATTTTTAAATGCATAAATATGTATGCATATAAAATAAAACAAAAATTTTTAAATTTGTTTTATTAAAAAAAATTTACTGTTAAATGTTTAACAACATAAACATTTTTTTAACAATTTCTTTTGCCAAAAAAAAAAAAAATCGTTTCATATAATAACTTTATATAATAACAAAAAAATTGTTGGTAAAAGCAGTTGTTATTTTCGATTTCACAGTGAAGTTGAAACGTATTGGACATTTGATAGAAAAAAAAAATTTTATAAACCTAAACAACAACTAAAAAAAAAAAGACATTAAAAAACTTAAGTAAAATTTTCTTAAATTACAGAAATTGATAGGATAAGCAGATATGATATGCTTATAACAGCATGCTGAGTTACTAAAACAAAAAGAGAAAAGTTTGACGTTAATGGGTTAATTTTCTCTAAAATATCAAACCTCGACAATTATATTTATAGTGTTATTCTAGCAATATAAATAGGGTTTCAGAATTTATCAACAAACTAAAAAAGTAATTTATTTTTCCATAATTTTAACCTTTATATGTGTCCAGCTAAAAATTATATAAAACAAGTAAGGCCGTCGAAGTTCTGCTGGAAGCGAACATATATAAATAGTTGTGCGATATTGTGGCGTCCCACGCATTGTACGGTCATTTTAATAGTTTTCGAAAGACAGGTGCAGCTTGTACCGAATTAGGCTAACCCCCCGATTCTGTGTTTTTGACGAATTATCGATCTTGATAAATAATCAAGAAAAAAAATATTTTATTATGGTTTTTGAATTTTACGTCAAAAACAAGAAAAATAATTTTATTTTTGATACAGATTTTTTTTCTTGATTATTTATCAAGATTGACATTTTGTTAAAAGCACTGAATCGGGGGTAAGTTTAAGTAAGAGATGAAATTAAACTCGTAGAACTACCGGTGGCTGAAAGCGGATTAGAAGAGCTTTGTTGTAAGAGAAAATTACCCAGTAAGCTTTCACAATTTCGGCCAACGCTTACCGTTCTTAATTTCTTTTTCATTAAGAGTATTTTGGGAAGACCAACTGAAAAAGAGGCGGGGTAGCGCTAATTTGAGACATTTTGAAAATTTTCCTTTTTGGCTTTACAAAATATTAGTAAAATATCGTTGTATACCAAAAAGATATTGCAAATTGTACTATGTTAAAAATGTTTTCGAAAAAAATTGGGCGTTAAACGATTAGAGAAAATTCTTACACGGCTAAAAATTTTTAAAAAATTTCTCGGTTTAAGCAATTTTTTAAAAATTTTTGAAATAAATTCCAAACCTTTCAGTTACCTACACCAATTGTGAATTTATTGCGAGTTAGATTTAAACCTTAACTGAAAAAATGTATAAAATTTTTTTTGTTTCTTTTAATTTATTTTTGAACGTTTTTTCAAGCCATGTAATTTTTCTCAAAACAGGTTCGAATCCAGCCAATCGATACACATTTTTTTTAATTTGCCAAAACATTTCTGGTTGAAAATTTAAACTCTTTTCTTCGCGCTCATTTTCTCGAAAACTGGTAAAATTTAAATTCAAAACCAAATTTGGTTTGGACATATATGCAGTCCAGATAAGTTTAAAATTTAGGCTCAAATTTTTAGCCGTGTAGCCAGTAGAATCTAATACCAAAGTGACTTAAAGGCTAAATTTGGCTATGACACAAAAGCGTTGTTTCAATGAACTATGCAATTTTTTCCATTTTTCGCACTTTAAGATATACAGAAGGGGCGAGGCTATAGACAAATTTCGTACATTTTCAATACCTATCTACTCTGGGTGTTTGCCTCAGTCATGGGAACTTTGTGAGCAAACAGGGATCTACCTTAGCAGATGTCATTCGGAAACTATATAGTTCGACCCTCAGCCTATTCTATTTACCAGTTTTTGAGTGATACATGCCCGAACAAACAGAGAGACAGACAAAAGTTCAAAAACCTGTTGCTTTGAATACTACTTCTCATCCAATATATTTTTCTTGAATATCTGCAATGTGCAAATATCGAACAGTTACAATTTTATTATATGTATAGGTAGCCTTAAATAAATTCCTAAAGAGATTTACATATTTGAATTATAGCTTTAAGAGTACTTGGTTTTCATTTTAATCAGAATTTCTTGATTCAAACATGTTTAAATAAAATAAAAATGTAAAAAGTTCTCCGAAAGAAAATCCTGGCTACGATCCTGGACCTTGTTATATATAATTGCAAGCGCCGCTGCGAACAAACTTTCTTTCTACATTTCTCTGCAGCAACTACATTTTATTATACCAATTGAACTACACATCCCAGCTCTAGATTTTCGAGCAATTAAATTTCGATTTCAAACACAAGCAATTGGCCACCTCACATTGACAGCTGACAATAGCTCTGACATTTAATTCCTAAGGGGCAATCAAAATGCTAAAAAAAATCACACTCTATGTTCACTTTTAGCTGCAAAGTCTTGGTACAAACAACTTCCTTTCTACGAGTAGAAATGAAGTAATTTTTTTTTTCAAATTATTGGTTTGAAATGCGCTCCAAGTACCAAATGATGAAGGAATTCAACACGAAAGCACTCAGCAGTCAAAGAAAAGCGATTAACGTCCACAAATAAATAACAAAAAGAAAACTAATAAGAATTAAAGAAATTAAAAAAAAAATAAAAAAAAAAAAATAAAGAAACAAAAATTTAACAAATAAACAAAAACAAAATGCACAAACTCGTGTTAAGTCATAGTCATTTAGTGAATCAGTGCGGTTTTGCAGATTATTCACTGGCTCACGCTCTTATACGTATGTACGAGGTGTGTTCAAAAAGTATCGCGAATTTTGTGTTTTTTCAAAAATTATTTATTTATTCATGAATATCTATTTTGTCCCCGTCAAAGTAATCCCCATGACATATTATACACTTGTGCCAACGGTTTTTCCAATCTTCGAAGCACTTCAAAAAATCATTTTTTTGTATCTTGTTCAGCTCCTCCTTCGATGCCGTCTTTATCTCGTCAAGAGAAGCCTAAGGTCGTCCTTTCATGGGGCTCTTCAGTTTAGGGAACAAGAAAAAGTCACAGGGGGCCAGATCTGGGGAATACGGTGGCTGCGGCATCATTGTTTTTGGCCAAAAAGTCGCGCACAAGCAACGATGCGTGAGCAGGGGCGTTATCGTGGTGCAAAAGCCAATTTTTGTTCTTCCACAAATCCGGGCGTTTCTGGCGGATTGCTTCGCGCAAATTGCGCATAACTTGCAGGTAATATTCCTTATTGACCGTTCTTCCCTGTGGCAAGAACTCATGATGCACCACGCCTCTGCAATCGAAGAAAACTGTCAGCAAAACTTTCACATTCGACCGAACTTGGCGCGCTTTTTTCGGTCTTGGTTCGTGCGGCAGCTTCCATTGAGATGATTGAGCTTTGGTTTCCACGTCATAACCATAAACCCACGATTCGTCACCAGTTATGACCCTCTGGAGCAAATTTGGGTCGTCGCGGACAGAGTTTAACATCTCATTAGCAATGTTCATGCGATGCTGTTTTTGGTCACAATTGAGCAATTTTGGTAAAAAAATAGGTAAAAATCGAAGACGATCCAAAACACGTGCAAGCAAAGCAGCTGTCAACAATTAACTGAACATTCAAAATGGCCCAGCTTGTCGGCATAAGTGAGAGACATGAGTACCAACATAACGCCACAAAAAATTCGAAATTCGAATATACTTAACCAGCGAAAATTCAAAATTCGCGATACTTTTTGAACACACCTCGTATATCTATGTATGCAACGTGCAGAAGCAACACACTGTTGCTATTATACTTTATTATACTCATTTGTTTTTGTTTGCAATTTTTATGCATGGACATTCGATAGCTTAAAGGGTCGCGCACATGTTGCATCTGCAGGGCCAAACATAAGTGGTAAATTTAGCGGTTGTAGAGGAGATTTGCTTCGCGAGCATTGATATACTCGATCTCCCTAATATACTAGTTCTGTTGAATGGAAGAGCGCATGGCTGAATAGCAACACTATGAAACAAAAATTCAAATTTTCTAATGACCTTATAGTCATAGCCCAAAAAATCTGATTATAAGCCTTTGAAAAATGGGCGAGGCCTTGCCTTTTTAATTAATATTTCTATAATAATTTTATAACCATAACTCAAACTTTAGTGAAAACATTTGCTTTAATGTGCTGTGCAAATACATAAAATCGATTAATAACCGCCCCTACTTTTTAAAGTAAAGATGACACTACGACGAATCCATTGAAATATTCAAAACGCGATATCTCTGTAACTAAATAATCCTTACAAGAAAAAGGAGTATTTTCGAGCAAACTGCACGAAAAAAAACATTTTTTAGAAGTAGGGGTGGCACCGCCCATATTATGTTGCGGGTCCCTATCAACCTATTGTAACTTACAACGGTAAGCTAGAAGTCAGCTGTTGTATGATTCTAAAACATGTGCTCTATATTTCAGCCTAAACCACTAGCAATACATCGGTGAAGAGACTGTTCAATTTCATATACCAGTTATTTAGTAATGCTCATACAAACATTACTACATGCAGAGAGGAGGAAATTAAAAGTGTTGTCATTTTGACTTCTGTTGCTCAAATAAACACTGCCCATATACTTATTTATGTAATATCTATTAAGTATAGTAATCGCCTCGTACCAGTTTCACTGTATGTATAAAAATATTTTGAGCCAACCGTTACTGCCACCGCTGTTTGGAACGGGAATGAAATATCTAACGGCCTCAAAATAGGGCCAAAACTTTCAGTTGGACGTCTAGAAATATAACGTCGAAAGCTGCATCCAATTCTATGTAGCGATGTTTGAATGATGCGTGAACAAATAAACATACATACATACGTTCTGAGGTTTTCTTAGTTTTAGGGGTTGCTAAAATCTTTACTTAAATATGTGTCTTATAACTTTAAAATAGCTATACTTGTTTATTTATACATTTGTATTTGATGAAATTCTTTGTGTAGAATGACGTAATACATTCTCAGACCTTTTTCGAGGTTGCCACCTATTTGAAATACTTTTCAAATTAACTGAAATATGCCAATATGGGTATTAAAAGCATGGATTTTCACCTCGTATTTTAACCAAAATATTTCTTTCTGTAGTTCCCACCTAGAGCTGCCACCTCATCCTATTTTATTTATTCTTGTGTATACCCACTAGGAAACTCGAACTCGCAAAATGTGAAGCAAAGGTCGGCCTCTGTGGTACTTCTTTATTCAATAAGTGTTTATTAAGAACTAGCAGACAAATTTGGATTCCCTACATTTAACAAATTGTACTCTTTTTCTTCCCCAATCGGAGCTTCCTCTTTATTTATCCCTATATTTTCCTTCTTTTTTCTACTCTTCTGGGGGCTTGGCACCACCCACTTAAAAGAAATAGATAGGCTGTGTTGCACCCAGCAAACTCCTGAACGGATAGTGAGCGTTTCATAGAGGTCGGCATTAAAATTTGGATATTAATGAAGCACAAACAATAGAAAAAAATATGAGGGCGTGACACCGCCCACTTTTCCAAAACTATGTAAATCTTGAGTAAAGGACACATGTATCCAAATATCATACATTTAGATCAAATACGTTCAGAATTATGAAAAATTGAAATTTTTGTATAACCTGGGGGAGTGGCACAGCCCACTTCTCCAAAATTATATATAGTCGATGCTGTAACCAGTAAACCCAAGAATATACCATGAAGAGCCGTGGAGTACTGGAGACGCCTATAAAAGACACACATACACATATTCATTTTTATTTAACTCAATTTTCCATCAATCCACCCCAAATAAATAATATCACATGGCTATGCAAATTTTTTGTCTCACAGTGTAACACAGATGTAATCTATGTGTGCGTATGTATAAGAAAGTGTAGGCATATATAGAGTGAGCTTCAAGTGCTCAATGAAAGAAGCATTTGGCGGCAAAATACGATACCAGCATTATACTTGTTGCAGTTTTTTTTGACTTTTTTTTGTGTTTTCGTTTTAAATCATGTTTTTACTACAGTTAATTTGTGGATCAAGAAAAAATCAATAAAACCTTCTAGTAAGAAAATCCCGGAAACTATAAATAGTGTCAATCAATATTCTCTGTTTTTACAAGTAAAGAAGCTGCAGCCCATCAGTCAGTCAATCTGTCAGTAAGTTACTTAGCCAGTTCGTCGCCCAGCTTAGCTATCTAGTCAGCCGATTAGCTAACAGCATGCTATCGATACCCAACAACCAGTCGAACAGATGCGTTATAAAAATAAATAAACCCAGCAAGTAAAGGGAAGAAAGCAACTCAACCTATTCGCTCGCACTCCACGTTGTAGGCCATTGTTGTTAATTTTTGTGTGGCCGCTTAATTGTTTTTATGAGCAGGACACGCGTCGAATGTACATATGTATATACGAGTATACCTAGTCATGGGAAATTAATTTAGAAGCAGCAAACCACACTAAAATGTTTATTATTTATTTAACCTTTCGAATTTAACGCGCGCCCTTAGCTCACTTCAATTGTTGTAAAGAGCATAAAACTGAAAGTGCCCTCGATCCAAGGGCTTCACATAAATTTGTGTATGTATGTGTTTATTTAAGTGTATATGTGGCAGCAAAAATGAATGTATGTCAGCCAAAATTTTGAGGACTTTTTTGCCGCCAACTTCGTGGTTGTGTAGGTGTAGGATGAAATCATCTTTCACTTTGACAAGTTACGTAAACAGAACAAAAAAGTAAAAAGTGAATCGCAAAAGCACAGAAAGCTTAAATGCAAGAACTTTGGGGTGGAACGATTTTTAAATTTTATACTAGTATGCTTGGTGAAAAGACAGGACTAGTAATAAACCTGTTCAAGGCTACTCGCATTGAAACCGAGAAATTTGACTCGAATGGATAAAACACCGAACACTTTCAAAAACTTAAAGTTCTCCTTCTACATCAGCATCTCCATCTCTGTATTCTTGTTTTACAACTTCGCACCCAGTGCCACAGTCCACCGTGTGCGTTATGCCCGATCCTAGCGATGCGTCAGTGTAAACCAAAGTTAGACTTTCTCCTCACAGCCACCATGTATATCTAAAACAGGCCCAAATTTTGGTCGATATCTCTGAATCAGGTTGGGACTTAGGCCTGAAAATCTTGAAAATTCGAAAATTGATTAGTACAAAGAAATTAATGAGCTGCCAGCCTTTATACATGGCCAGCTCTCCGAACATAAACAAATATTGAAATATGAGCTACTCTACTCTTAAACTTCCTCCTTGATCACCATTTTGGCAGGGGTCTCCAAAACGTCAACAAACCGCTGGAATTTGTTTAGCCATAACCACATTGGACCCATACAGAACTTAAGTCAAAAATTTAAATTCCATTGATATAGTCGCTAGCTTTTATGTTCATAAATCCAGTAAAATCGATAAAAATAATCGGCTTTTTGTTGTCGAACAATTTTTTTCCGAGTTTATTACTGAATTTAAATGATATGTAATCGATTACAACTCTATATCTTGGTTGCACCCCTCTTTCAAACTTTCTAATGGTTACAAAACTCTTTTTATTTAGTAACTTATTAAATTTTACTGTGGAACCTAGTTCCACGTGGGCCTACTAATCTTCATGAGGGTTTATCAAAGGCGACCAAAGAAGTTATAAATAATGCACAAATCAATTATCAAAGATTAATGAGTACTTTTTTTAATAAAAGCCATTTAATTAAAATAAAATAAAAAGAATTTAAGATTCACCTAAAAAAGACACCTGGCTACGGCCCTGATTTCACGATTGCTAGACAGTTTGCCATGTAAGCTGTTGTGATCAGAGAACAGCAGCCAAAGGCATACTGCTCTCTTATCTTCTCTTTTTGTATGCTCAGCTAGCAATAGAGTTGGCAGATCCAGCGATTTTTGCAGAATTTTTGCAGCCACAGCTCTTTTGATCCGTGACTGTGACTGCCCCTGGGAAGAAGAGCCACCAGCAGTGATTGTTATTATCTTTTGTTTTTGTTATAAATCTTCGTTTGTAGTACAAAATATTATTATATAGTCATAGTCAAAGTTGAAAATGACTTAATTTAGATGAAGCGTTTTCGACAGATATCCTATATAAAATTGGGTAAAATAGCTACAACTAAACTCAAATCATACTTGAATTTGACTATGAATATGCCCTATTGTCTCCAATTGGTTGCAAACAGATGAAAGTTTGAGTAATAATTTTTTAGTTAATTTAAACATTAATTGGAAAAATTTTTCCGAAGTACCCTACAACTAGAAAAAGGACTTTTTCCCGCAGTTAGAGTGCTTGAGCCCACACGACTAATTTTTTTCAGGAAGTCAACAGTTTATAAATAATTTCTTGTTAAAATTGCCAAGGTAGGTATTTGTTTGCGAAAAACCTCCATTCAAAATTATCTCGTAACCTTAGGGCTGTATGCAGCACAATTTTTTTAGTCATCACGTAATTTTGCCTACCAGTAACATTTCACATATATTCGCAATGGATCTTAAATTTCTACTGATACTTCATCGCAGCTCAAATCATAGATTCATATGCGAGCAGCCATTTGCTCCTATAAGAGCTATAACTGCGTTTATTGGCAACCGTGATTAGGAAAGGTAGCAGGGAGCAGATGTTGTCACAGTCACGGCATTTTATTTGAAGCTGTCGCTCCGATTTACTGTGACCTTCCAGTCGATGTGATAAAATCGCTAGCACAGCAACAAAATCGTTGGGAAAGTGAATTTGATAACTAAGGGAAATCAAGTGTAAATGGAAGAAACAGGTATAGACGATGAAATATGGGAAGGGATTGGGGGCAGAAAAATAGGAAGTTAGTCATGAGAAGGGGAGAGAGTAGAATTTTTCATGAGGACCAAGATTGCTAGGCCTCCTAGCTTCTTGACATAATATATATAAGGTGCTTCCTAATATTATCTCCCTTCTATTCACGCGTTCTAATAGAGCAACAGAAAAGTCTAGTAAGAAGATCGCTTTTAATATCGTCCTCTTGGTTCGTTTATTCCTATTGGCACCTTCTTCGAACCCTTTGCCCTTTCCTGCTTTGCCACCTTACATTTAATTACCCTAAGCACTCATTTCAATAAACTTACTTTCTATGTTTCTTTGTAAAGCAAGTAGCTTGAAAATTTGTTGGTGCGTGACTTCATTGCAGTTGCAGAGCTTGAGTCATCCAATGAACTTGAACTTTATTTGTGCATTTGGCAGTTGGAATAGAACTCATTTTGTGTGTATAAATGCGCAGAGCAAATGTACAAACATCTAATTTTATGAATATATACAAATTCGATGGAAGTAGGTCAGATTTGTTTAAATTCGTATATGTATTTCTCATTTTCAATTTTGCATACAATCAATTGGTTGTAGAACATTGTGATGATTCAACGGGATTTTTATTTTGCGTAGACTGCGCAGTAGTGGTTTAGACTAAAATATGTAAAAAATAAAATTTAAATAAAAGAAAAATGAAATGACTACCTTGATATTTATGGCGCCAAAAGTCAGCAACCAATTTGGCCTTAAACAGAGACAGAGAAGTTTTAGTTTTGAAAGTTTAAGCATACAATTTGTAATCAATTTATGAGATTTGGAAATATAAATGTAAAGCGCCACCTACCGGAATTATGATTTCTACAAATCATTGTCATGACGTCCTGAACTATGCACCAAGTTTCAAGTCCCTAGGTCAACTGGAAATAAGTTAAACGTTGACCGCAAATTCCCAATTTCAAACGAATTTTTTTAATAACTCGAACCACGCACCACCTAGCGAAACTTCCTCAATCAAGTACTGCATTGTCACCGGGTTCTGAAACATGTGTCAAGTTTTAATACTGTAGCTTACCGGAAAGCTACTCAAAAATCGATACAGAGTGTTGCATGACATTTCATTGTTGATCTATGTGCCAAGAATCACCCGGCGGTGCATTGGTATATATAAGTATGTACATTTGTTGCACTGTTCAGACACGGGCGGTTCTCATTTTCTGGAAGCCCAGTGCCAAAATTAAGGAATTTGTATATCTATGAATCTAGCTCACATGAAGATAGAAAAATGATGATGCTGACCGATATTCAGATATAGGAACAGGTCGCGGTCTTTATAGTTTCTATACTTAGTTATTGATGGGTCTATCTAGAGGTAGAGGTTTAATTCCTTTGGTCCATCCCCGCAAACGACACTTCGGGAAATTTATTGTTGATGATGGCTATTAAATTAAATGGTGGTGACTGAGTTTCGAAGCACAGTTTGCTATAACTGTGCCTTGGTCTAGCATACCGGAGCCAGTCTTATAAAAGATCGTAATGGACTTGAGTTCTCTCCCTATTGCAAGGGCAAAGTGCTGCTTTCTATTATTTGAAAAATTTTCAGGGTTGGCTTATTACAGTCATGCTCCCTGATAGTTCGGAAATTTCAAGTTTTTCTTCTATGGAAGAATTTAAATGTGTGCTGCCTGTGGTTTGTTCTCTGCTTGCTATAGGGCGATTATTAGGTTTGGCATTAATAGGTAAGCAAGAGGTAAATGGAGGCAAGTAGAAGTAGAAGAAGAATGATGCTGGAAGTAAGAGGAAAAAGGAGATGAGGCTGAAATTAAGGCATGTGGACAGTAAGAAAGAGAGAAAATAGGTTGTAGATATAGAGTGTGATTAAGAGAAAAAAATAAAAGGCGAGAAAGGGAGGCAAGGTAGTGAAAAAAAAATTTAGGGAAATGGGAAGGAAAAAAGAAAAATCAGACGGAGAAGAAAAAGGAGTGATAGAGGAGGACAGGTATAAGCAATTTGAAAATGCGGTGAGCCAATAGGAGGGTTAGGCAGAGTATGAAAGAGATAAAAAAGAAGGTGCAGAGTGAGAGAAATCGTATAGAGTGAATTTGGGGCGAAAATAGGAGGGAGAAGTCGCAGCAAAATGTGGGTGAAAAGAGAGGGATAGGCACAGTACGAGAGACATGAAACAGAAGATGTGTAAAGAGATAGAAGGATAGTATAAAGAAAATCGAGGGAGAAGAACATGGGGTGACAAGGGAAAGAGGAAAAAGAATAAAATTAAGAGAAAAAGATAAACGAAAAAAAAAAGGGGACAGAGGGAAAACCACTTTTTATAAATTTGTTTAGTTTTATTTGCAGGCAATGCTAAGCACATGCGGGTTTGATATGTAAGTTTAAGACAAGTTAGAAGCAAACGCCCAAAACCACTCTAAAAATGTTTCTAGATCACTAATATAAGGATTTTTTGTAGATATTTTGAAAAATGTTACCGTAATTTTCTATACCGACTTATTTCCAAAACAAATCAAGCCTTTTATTAAAAAAAAATCTGACCTTCAGCGTTTTAAGTCCCTGATGAATCTAATTATGACTGAGCTAAAAAAAAAGAATTTTATACTGCTGCGTGAAGCTAATCGTATGTACATTGTACAATATCCTTGAAAGTTTTTATGACCTAAATTTATTCCATTTTTCTGTTTCCCACATCAGGCGACTTTGTGTAGCCAGTAAAATGACGAAAGCTAAGATAATTACATATATAAACCATAAAAATGCACGCAAAGCAATTTCAGAAATGTATCAGGATATGCCCATATATACAAATATAAATATATATGCATTAGACTGTGCAATATTTTGTTTTGTTATAGTTTCATATTAAATGTAATTCGCCACAAAATACTTGCAATTTAAAATTATCGGCAGGTGGGCTATTCAAGAATATATGATCAAGCTCTAAACATTTGTAAGGTTTTCTGATTTCACGTTTTTACTTTGAAAATTTAGTAAAAATGCAAAAATCAATACAGAAATGAGAAAAATACAGATTCTTAAAGGGAATTGAATGCTGAATAAGTATCCATTTAATAATAGGACGAGGTTCGGCCTTCACCCACAAAAGAAAAATGCAGGTATTTGTTTTCGCTTTTTGAGGTAAGGTCGGGTAAATGATTTTTGAAAAGCAAATTCATCAAAAAATTGTTTAACACCTGTCTTTAGGCCATACTAACGCCAATGTAAAAAGCTTTAATACTATGGAATGCCTCACCTGTGGAAAATTTTCATTCCCAGCTTTTTTGCGGATGCAAAACTGCATGCAGCTAATTTTTTTTACTTCAATGTTCTGACACTCTAACATTAAATCCGTACAAAAAAATCAAAACTAGCAATCCGATAAAAATTTATATAAAACGTTTATAGTATTTCTTTCCGCCATTCTGAAGAATAATATCTATAAATATAATTTAAAAAAAATAAAAAATTTTTTTCGGCCCAGTCTAATATACCTACATACATATCCATATAAACGCATTTACACATAGTAGTATTTTTATAACCTTTCACGTCGTTAACTTGGTACATATGTGAATGAGCTATAAAATGTAATTATTCACAATAATTTCAATGATCTCATAACAAAAAACAAAAATTAGATATTTTTCCAAAAACTTTTTAAAGCTCCTAATTCAATAAGGGTTTAAGCTTGCCCTAAAATAACAAAAAAAAAATTTACATACACAAGTTTTCATCCAAAAAGCACAACCCTCTTATTCACACACACCCCCGTCTGGGCCTTAAACTGACCTAATACAAAAACTACTCAACTTCTCATGCGCCCTTTGTTGTTGAGCGGTATGCAACATGCCACATAACGACCTCACATGCAACATTTGTAAAAGTGAAAATTTTTAAGTGCAATTAAATTTTATTGCAACCATTGACTGGAGCCACTTCTCAGTGACGATGGCATATTGAAATATTGTTGTTATTACTCGCATTTTTGTTGTTGCATTTAGCATGTTGCAGTTGTTGTCAATGTCACTATGACTAAGCATTGCAATTGACAAATTTGTAGCCCGAAAACGTTCGCTTTAGCAATTGTTGTTATTGCTCTTTTGATGTGGGCGCTTACATCATTGGCCATCCAAAGGCGTGAAATATTTGTACGCAACAACACCGACGACGAGCAATTGAAGCATCAGCGCTATAGGCAAAATTTCAAGTGAAAATCTCTGCGAATATTTTTGGGTGATTCTGTGGCAATTTACTTACGTTAATTTCGAGTAATTTAATTCTCTTAGTTTTTCTAACATTTCAGTGTATATTTTACTTTAGTTTATTATTTTATTTTATGATTTCATTTTATTTTATTCTACTTTATTTTATTTTATTTTATTGCATTTTATTTTATTTTACTTTATTTTTTTTTTGTTTTATTTTACTTTACTTTACCTTATTTTATTTTATTTTACTTTACTTTATTTTATTTTATTTTATTTTACTTTAGCTAACTTTATTTTATTTTACTTTACTTCACTTTACTTTATTTTATTTTATTGCATTTTATTTTATTTTACTTTATTTTATTTTATTTTATTTTATTTTATTTTATTTTATTTTATTTTATTTTATTTTATTTTATTTCACTTTACTTTATTTTATTTTATTTTGTTTTATTTTTACTTTATTTTACTTTTTTTTTTTTTTTGTTTTTTTTTTTGTGTTCGTGGGAGGAGGAAATGCTTTATGCACTAACCGGGTTTGAGCCCTCGTTACTAGATGCTCTAGCAGCGGAAGTAGGAGTCCTTCTTATCTTGAAGTATACCGCACTAAAACCTAACCTCCCACGGCCCGCGCATTCTTCCTTACCTGGGACCGCGCTTAGCATTACTTCAGGTAAGGAAGCGCGTTCCGTGAGCTCTATGGCTACTCTCACGCTAACTGGCTAGACAACCGTCTTCCCGTTTCGCAAGGAGGACATTCCTCGCGTATCGTCTGACTATGTCCCATCTAACGTTTTCGCAGGTCATCTTGCGAATGACACTGCCCGGGGAAAGTTCGCCAATTGTCTCTTCCACCCGCCTTCTTTCTTCTGCGAATTGCTCGCATTCGAAGAAGGTGTGGCGTACGTCGTCTATGGCTCCGCAGTAGGTGCAGTTCGGGGTTTGAACTTTGCCCATTTTATGGAGATATTCACGGAAATAACCGTGTCCGGTTAAGAACTGGGTCAGGTAGAAGTCGACTTCTGCATGAGGTCGGTTCAGCCATGGTTCTAGTTCGGGGATTAATACCCTGGTCCACCTTCCAGCAGCACTGCTGCTCCATTGTAGTTGCCACCGCCGGATCGAATCACCACGCGCCTGCGTTGTAGCAACGTCTCTACGTACCTCTGCACGAGTGTCGTAAGTCATTTTTCTTTCCTCAGCGAGGAGATATATCGGTATAGTCCCCGCGATGACCAGAACAGCATCTGCGGAGACCGTACGGTATGCTGAGGCGATTCTCAGGGCCCCTTTACGTTGGACTGCGGTAATAGCGGCCCGATACTTCCCAAATTTCATTGCGTCCGCCCAGACTTCTGCACCGTACAACAGTATAGAATCTGAGGCGGACGCCAGCAGCTTTCTTATGCATGGCTTTGGTCCACCTGTATTTGCCATTAGCCGACTCAGACTTGCGATGGTCTTCACAGCCTTCTCGCAGGAGCTTCTTAGATGCTCCGAGAAGGTCAGCTTGTTGTCCAATTTCACCCCTAGATATTTCGTAGAGCGGCGCGTCTCTATCTGTTGATCCCCAACATTCATGTTGGTGATTGTGGGAATCCTTCTTTTCGTTAGTATCACGATCTCTGTCTTGGCTGTAGCCAGTTGGAGGCCGTGATTATTCATCCACTCGTCTACACTGCGCATCACTTGGTTCAGTTTAAACTGTGCCAGGTCGCAGTTTCGTGCTGTTATCACCGCAGCCACGTCGTCTGCAAAAGCAACTAGAAAAGTGCTTTCTGCCATCTGCATTCGAAGGAGACTGTCATAGGTAGCATTCCAAAGATCAGGGCCGAGCACCGACCCTTGTGCTGCCCCGCCTGTTAGCTTCACCTTTCTTTGGCCTTGCGTCGTTTCATAGATTAGCCAGCGGTCTCTTAAGTAGTCCCTCAATATATCTAACAAGTATGTATATCGGGACCTTAAAGGAGCGTCACCAATAGTACCACCGGCCTTGCTTAATGGCTTGCCGTCTCGGCCTTCCGGACTGCCTCTACGACTTCTGCTATGGCGTCTATTGTGGAGTGCCCTCTCCGAAAGCCATGTTGCCGGTGGGAGAGTCCACCCTCGTCTCTATGGCTGCTGTTAGACGTTGCTTTATAAGGCTCTCCTTCATTTTTCCCGCTGTGTCGAGCATACATAGTGGGCGAAAGGATGATGGAGAGCTTGGGTCCCCTTTGCCTTTCGGTATGAGGACGAGCCGTGCTGTCTTCCATCTGGCGGGGAAGACACCTGCTTCTAGACATTGGTTATACATGTGTAACAAGAGCTCTGTACAACTATTAGCAGTTAATCTGATTGCCTCCGCAGGTATTCCATCGGGTCCTGGGGCTTTACCAGCCCTCATGCTACGCAGGGCTCTTTCTAGCTCTTCTTCATTGAAAGGTACCACGTTGCGGTCATCTCGTGCTGCATGTTCCTCTTCTTTAGTAGGTTGCGTAAGGAATAGCGCTTCCACGATGTTCTTCATGTCATCTTCGTCCATCGTCTGATTTGGTGGTCGGTGTTTTTCCATAACTATTTTGTACCCTTGTCCCCAGGGGTCCTGATCCACTTCCTTACAGAGCTTTTTCCAGCATCTTAGTTTGCTTGCTTTTATGGCGGCGCCGAGAGCCTTTTTCGCCCCCTTGTACGCCTCCGCCCTTTCAAGAGCCTCGGATCTGCCACGTGAGCGCGTCGCCAGTCTTCGCATTCTGTGACATGTTTTCCGGAGTTCCGCGATTTCGCTATTCCACCAATATACCTGCTTCTTGCCTCGCCACGTTCCTATTCGTGGCATAGAGACGTTGCAAGCATGGCGCATGCATTGCATGGTTTCTTCAACCGCCGCATGTGGCGTATTGGTGCCGTCGGTTATCCGTCTGGCTTTCGCCAGCACTGTTCCGGTGAACCTGGTGGCGTCAACTTTAGCTGCATCCCATTTACGGGTTTTGTATGATGCGTTCGCTGCCGGTCTCTGACCAGGATGGTCGAGTTGGAAGGTGATGTAGTTGTGGTCGCTGCCAGTAAGGTCCTCCATCACTCTCCACCCAACCGCGTTTGGAAAGAGTCTCTCCGAGACGAGCGTTATGTCGGGGATCGAGTACCCAAAGCCCGGGCGCCTGTATAATGGGGTCGTGCCCGTATTCAGTACGACCACACCGAGTCGGGCTGCCATTTCCAGAATTAGTTTTCCCCTGGTATTAGTTTGAGGCATGCCCCATTCTATTGCTCTAGCGTTGAAGTCTCCAGCGATGACCAGGTTGCCCGTTTGGTCCCGTAGGTCGTCTTCTAATAGCTCCAGCTTTTCTTTGAACCTCTGAATGGGGTCATTTGGTGACAGGTAGCAGCTAACAAGAGTTGTTCGCGCTACAGTTACACGGACGTAGCCATGCCCGGCAGCACGATTAGTAACATTGGTATTGGCGTCCACTATCCAGATAGCAGCAGCGCCAGATTCGTCAATGTACCAGTTGTCTCTGGCCTTGTAAGGTTCGCTGATCATTGCATAGTTTATTTGGTGATCAAGCACCAGTTGGTCTAGCAGTTCATCAGCTAACCTGCATCGATTCAGATTTCCTTGAATCACGCTGGTCATTGGGGCGACAGTTTGGCTTTCGCCGAAGCAAGTGCTTCTCTAAACGTGCTACATGCTCCAGACCCGGGAAGATGATCGAGGTTTCCCGTGGTGCAAAGGTAGCATTTTGCCTTTTCAGTGCAGGATGAGGATTTGTGGCCAGAGTTCCCACACTTCCAGCACGCGTCCCTCCTGTCGGGCCCATTGCAGCCAGCCTGTCGGTGTCCGTAGCCGAGACACCTGAAGCAGCGTTGCACTTCCGCACGCTGTCTGATCCTACATTGGATCCAGCCGATGGGAATTTTTCCTTTTTTGAGCAGTTGGCTTCCGGGACCTGATTTACGGCGAAAAGAGAGATACGGATTTGGCCTGAGCTTTCTCCGATCTCTCTTCGAACGGCCTCTTCTATTTCCTCAGCCGTTGTGAGACAGTCCATGCCCAATACCTCTAGCTTTATACGCTTAGAGATTTGTTGTGCATCGCCAACTTCTCCTACCGCGCTACCAATGGCTTCTCTAAAGGCCGGTTGGTCGTTGCACTGCGCCGTTTCTATTAGTACGCTACCAGCCTTGGTCTTGCGCACTGACCGTATCACCGTTCCGGATTCGGCAGGCCGGAGCTGACCTCGGATTGCCCCTAGAACTTCGGCGTAGGTTTTGCCTTCGGCCGGTTTCACCAGAAACGTTACGGCTCTGCTGTTCCTCTTGTTCTTTTTGACTGCCTTCGGGGCACTTTACTTTACTTTACTTTACTTTACTTTACTTTACTTTACTTTGCTTTACTTTACTTTATTTTATTTTATTTTATTTTATTTTATTTTATTTTAATTTTGTTTTATTTTATTTTATTTTATTTTATTTTATTTTATTATATTTTATTTTATTTTATTTTATTTTATTTTACTTTATTTGATTTTATTTTATTTCACTTTACTTTATTTTATTTCATTTCATTTCATTTCATTTCATTTCATTTCATTTCATTTCATTTTATTTTATTTTATTTTATTTTATTTTATTTTATTTTATTTTATTTTATTTTATTTTATTTTATTTTATTTTATTTTATTTTATTTTATTTTATTTTATTTTATTTTATTTTATTTTATTTTATTTTAGTTTATTTTATTTTATTTTATTTTATTTTATTTTATTTTATTTTATTTTATTTTATTTTATTTTATTTTATTTTATTTTATTTTATTTTATTTTATTTTATTTTATTTTATTTTATTTTATTTTATTTTATTTTATTTTATTTAATTTAATTTAATTTAATTTAATTTAATTTAATTTAATTTAATTTAATTTAATTTAATTTAATTTAATTTAATTTAATTTAATTTAATTTAATTTAATTTAATTTAATTTAATTTAATTTAATTTAATTTAATTTAATTTAATTTAATTTAATTTAATTTAATTTAATTTAATTTAATTTAATTTAATTTAATTTAATTTAATTTAATTTAATTTAATTTAATTTAATTTACTTTAATTTAATTTAATTTAATTTAATTTAATTTAATTTAATTTAATTTAATTTAATTTAATTTAATTTAATTTAATTTAATTTAATTTATTTTAATTTAATTTAATTTAATTTAATTTAATTTATTTTAATTTAATTTAATTTAATTTAATTTAATTTAATTTAATTTAATTTAATTTAATTTAATTTAATTTAATTTACTTTAATTTAGTTTAATTTAATTTAATTTAATTTAATTTAATTTATTTATTTATTTTTATTTATTTTTTTTTATTTTATAGGCAGTAAAAGTGTGCCGAGAAGATTAAATAGAAGCGCGGGCCACGTTCATATACAATTTACTTTGCAATATCACTATGTATTAATTTTATGTGGATGTATGAATGGATTATCTTTCTTTTTCTGATACTCTACTAATTATTGTCTAACTGGTGATAAAATGCCCCAAAACTAAATATGCTCCCAAGCGTGTGCATTTATAAGAATGATGCAACATAGCGTGGTTTGTTTTTGCTACTGTTTTATTAGTGACATGTGGCTATAACTGCATTTATTTATTTATCGTTGGAATGCATGCATATCACTGATGCCATCTACTGATAGCAGCGTCGAAAGAAGTTTAAAAAGAAAGTAGCATTTAGACATCGTATATTTGTGTGTGGGAGGCAAACTCTGATATAAAGGGGTCATGGATCACTATTAGCTAAACCATATCTCACTAGCAACGCACACGCGATCTCTTGGCTGCGAGTTGAGCAAGCACATACGGCTCACTTGCGCATAACTGGTTTACATACATATATACTTATATGTGCATTTTATTTAATTTTGCATTTTACGTATATTTTACAAAAGTGCAGCCCAGAATTTTAATGTGTTAACTGTGAATTTTCTAACTATGCCGAATGCAAACAGGCGTCCACAGTGAACTTACATAAATAGGCGCATGTGTGTTGCGTACGTGTGAGTGTGTGGGTGTAATGCTGTATTGGTGTGCTGTAAAACAAGTGCACTTATAGAACAATTAATGCAATTTGTTTGCTAAATTGCTCATGCGTAAATCGTTTACGTGTCAGTGTTAATAAATCAGTGATGGGCAATGTAATAAAAATATATTTAACCGAAGTATTTGAGCGCTGATGTTGCTGCAAGAGCAAATCTCATTCTTGACTTAGCTATCTACGTAGTTTAAATTGTGCTTGTGATAGCAGCGATATTGAATGGGAAAGCACACACTATTCATGCATTTATTTAAAAGCCATATATGCATACCACTGCTTTATAAGTATTTGCATGTATATGCTTACAGCTTTAATAAAGCTTTGTTGTTTTTATTTTTTTAATTGCTATTGTTGTGATGACTTTCTAAAGATTTCTGTGATTATGGTGATGGGACTGATAAAAGGTGAAATTTTTGCTGGAAGTGATGGTATTAAATCAAAAACTTGGGAAACACACAAAAGTTACTATTGTCTATTTTGAAAAAGAACCTTCCCTCTTTGTTTAAAAATAGTTTTAAAACATTTCTTGATTATCCCAAGTATGCACCCAAATTTGCCCATCGGTTTGAGGATTAAAGAAGGTATCAACGCAGATAAGGAAGTCAGTGAAGTTTAAGTCAATTATGGTGGGGTGGTAGTATTGCTGTCCTACCACACTGAGCTTCCCAGTTCAAGTAACGGGAGAGGTATGATCAAAATGTTTGCAAAAGGTTTTTTGAAAAAACGGGGTCGCTATACGGCACTGGTGAGCAACCCTCCGTGTGTATTTCTGCCTGAAAAGCTTTTCCACATTTTCAGAGCCCGTTCGGAGTCGGCAAAAAACTGTAGGTCCCGCCTATTTGTAAGAAAAATTAGAAGCAGAACAACAGATTGGTAGAGAAGCTCGGCTTTAGTCTCCTCAGTGGTATATCGCGCCAAATATTTATTTTATTAATTCGGCTGATATGAATCGGGTACGGTCCACTACTAGTGCCTAATTCAGCTGCCGTAGGAACGATTTCTTTAACCATGAAATCGGGCCGGAGTCGATTTTACTCCGCCTCTCGTCGGTTGGGATAACGAGCTGTTTAAGTACCCTGCTATATGTAGGGTGAAGTACCCTGCTATATTTGGCTCTGTGATAGGTCTAAGTACCTATGCGGCCGTTTACAATATTCTCCTGTGTTCTTTCCGTCTATATCTTGCACTACTAATAACTTTTTGGACTCGATTTCTTCAGGAAATATATGAAAAAAAAAAACGAGAAGTAAAAACGTTTGGACTAAATTCCGACTTTTATTATCTTATGTAGTACATCATGTAGGAGGGACACGAAAAAGAGATGCTACCGAGTTTCGGTTCCAATTCTGAATGAACAGAACTTTTGAGATATTTCGACTTTTAGTTCCGATTTCGGCTCGACTCTGTGTTATTGGAGTTACAACGAAAGACAATGAGTTGAAAAGGTAGCAAAGTACATTGGATTGCGAATTTTCAACATTTATGTAGACAAAAAAAATTTGGCCGTCCTCGCAAATTAGTATTGAAGTATATTTTATGCGACTCGACCTGACTTTTGTATCCGAAATCTGTTTCCGGTTTTGATAGACTAAAAATAAAAAGCCGACTCCGATTAGAGTACCGATAAGCTTTGCGACTGCAGTCTTTGGATTTGTGAATGGTCACTTAACTTTAACTGACCAGAACAGCCATATTCCATTATACTACGCAAACAGATAGTAAAATAAATAAAATCTCTAATTTAATTTAAAACAAGCTTTTACTAAAATATAAAACGTTTTCAAAACATCCAAAAAATTTGAAATTTAATGGAATTTTTATTAGATTTCAACGAAATTTCAATTATATTTCACAAAATAAATTCGTTCAAAGCGATAACTTAAATTAAAAAGAGATATTAATAAAATAAATTTTGAACTTTTATTTAGTTTTATAGCAAAAAAGTTTATGTCAAGTGCTGTATGCATATGTATATCTACATTTGTATGTGTGTACATTAATAGAAATTACAATTTTACGTAGCCACACATGGCATATTTGTTGGTTTATTTGAGTATTTTATGCTGTTCTATGCTCGCAAGTTTGCCTAGACGCGTAAGCTTTATTTATGTGACATATAGTAAAGCTATATATGTATGTATGTCTTCATATAAATTTTCGGCCAACATCGTTAAGGCAAAGACGGAAGCCGACAAAAATAAAAGTAAAAGTTTGTTGTCCCACTTTTCACCACAAATACCTAAATGCATAGATACAAAACCACAAATGGATATTACAAAAAAGAAAAAAAAAAACAAAAAAAAACAAAAATCTAATGCATAAGTAAAATTAGAACCACAAAATATAAAATCAAAATTCTGTCTAGCAAATAATGACAAGTGAATGTGAAGGAGGAAAGTATCTAATGTTAGAGTGTGAATGAAAGCACTCGTATAGCAGGCCACATCATTTGGAGGGGCGCGCTATTCAATGAGAGTCAGCGTCAATAACACGAAGCCAAAATATTTAGGGTGTACATATGTATGTCTATATATACTATATAGTGTATAACCATATAATTTTATATTTGAATCTATGTATATGCGCGTCTCTCACTGAGTTAGGCAATTTTCTGATTTACTTAACTAGCAGAGTGCCAAAATAAAGGACGGAGGCGCATATTTAATATTAAAGCACTTTAATACATGATAAATCTGTCAAAACAGATTACTTTTAATATGAAGCGTTCTTACGGTAAAAGTATTCTCGTTTGCTTAAAGGCGATAACTTTTGTATATTCCTAATGTTAGCAATTTTTCGGTTTTCTTTTAGGTGTGAAACAGAAATGAACAAGAAACTTTGACAATGCTTCATTTTCTTTTCTCTTATTTTAATTTGGCTTTATAAAAGAGTACACTAAGGAAAATGCCTTGAATTCTGTGTCAATTCTGTTATTGATGACTACGTATTTCGTGCAATATCTATTCGGAATGTGCAACCCACACAGCATTTGGATGAATCAGTTTTGAAAATATCGGCACTTGATTGTACTTGATTATTTTTCGGGACTAAATACTGAGTTTTAATTAAATTGAACATGTGGTATTTATAATCAAATATGATTCCTTTGAATGATTAAAAACTTGAAATCACTTTTTGCAATAAATTTTGATTAATTCTGGTGATGCAATTCGGAGTTAACATAAAATTGGGCAGGCTTAAAATTGAACAGGATTAAAATCAAATACGTACACTCTCAAAGATAAATAAATAAGGAATTCTAAGTTCAGGTGGGACCGAACATTATATACCTAGTTGTGATCTTTTATGGCATACCCCAGCTGATTGTTTTCAATAAAAACCCTTCTGTTATGACTTTTGAGGGATAAATTAATTTAAAAAATATATGAATGTATGGCGGGATATACAACAGGTATCAGTATCATCATAATCCTCCTAAGAGATTTTTGCGCCAAGCTGCCCTTCCAATTTGAACTTTTTCCTACAAATTGGCGGGACCTACAGATTTTTGCCGACTTCGAACGGCATCTACAAAGGAGATGAATTTTTGCTGAGAAGCCTTCCATTACAAAAAGACACTAGGAGAGTTTTCCAAACCACTGCCGAGGGGCGACCCCGTTTTGAAAAACTTTTTCAAAACCACTTTTGATGATACCTGTCCCAGAACTCTAACCTTGGACCTTCGGTGTGGTAGGCCGGCAACACTACCGCCACACCACGGCGGACGCTATTAATGTATTTGTATATAAGTAGCTTCCCTACCCACAACTGATCACAACATTTTTTTCAAGATACCAATACATGCACATTTTATGTTTGAAAAATTTGAATTGTTTTTTTGGTTTTGTAAAGGCTTAAGTTTTATAGGTAGAGCCTCTTTTTCTCTGTGCATTTTGTAAGCTGTAGAAACCCTTTTTTAAAGAAAAATATATTTTTTTTTGTTAACTTTGGTAGAGCGTCAAATTTCTATGAATTTTAGCTCCAGCGATTTTTTGTTAAAGAGGACTTACGCATCGAAAATGGCCGTAGAAATTATTCTTCTTGCACAAAAATTATTGTTTATTTAGTTATTAAATGAAAACGGATTTAGATTAAAAATGATACATTTTTAGTTTAATAAGTATAGTATATATCTGAAAGGAAAATTTTTGGAAAGCAAAAATATTTTTTTTCATGACTACCGATACTAAGTAATTAATAACTTTTTCCAGATCAAATATGATCGTATTTCAAGTTCTAGTTTCGCTTATTAAATCATTCTGCCACATGAATCATTCTGACCGTCAACTAATGTAGAAGTTCCTTCGACATTTATTTTTCGCTCGTCATTGTTTCATTGGTTTTCCATAAAAAAAGCGTGGCGCTGACATTAAAATAGCTTTCAACTCCCAATTGACACGAGTGATCTGTCGTCAACAGATTTCCATAAATTTTTGTAACACACATCTGTACATATGTTTTTTATATCTATTTTTAGAATGAATGAGTATTTCATGTTTTTGTTGGATATATTTTTCTGCGCCTAATTGTTTGCTGCTGTCTAAGTTGTTTTAAGGATGTAAACATATCATCAACTTATACATAGATGTCTTGTTTTCGTATCATATACATGCTATATAAAAATTCCAGATGTTTGTTTTTGGAATGAGACACAGTGTTTGTGCAATATTAGCATTTAATAAAATTAATGGAACAGCCAGCCTGTGCACTATTTGACAAATTGCATATATGAAAAGAGCCTGAATTAGTAATAAAAGTTGTCGACTCTCTTTCACAACAGCAATATAAAAATAGTTTGAGCCCGTTTTTCGAAATTGAATTATTTGCAAAGTTAGAACTATAAACCTATTTTCGAAGCACCATAGTCTTAACCAATTTTCTCACGATTGCTCAAACCAGTTTCACTCATTTAGAAAAATTATGTACAATATGGTATCTCCTGCATTTCTTTTTTTTGGCATATTTATTCTTCTTGCAAGAATTATTCTCAAATTTTTAAATATTTGTGATTTCTTCATCGCTGTCAGATCGCGCTTTAAGAATCGCATAATCTTACTTACCAAGGGCATAAATTTCCAAAATAGATTTCCAAAATATCGACCACTAACCACAAAAAGTAAACTCAAATCATTGGTAGGATTCGATTAAACCGTTCCCGAGATAGTGGTCGATATAAGAAGGAATAATTAAAATGCAGTCAGGTGGCAACCCTAGGTGGCAATCCTACTTAGAAATATTCTGGTTGGTATACGGCCTCAAATACCTTCCGTTTGATACCCATATTGCTTAATATTTAAAAAAAAATCGGAAAGGTGGCAACTCTGTGAACCACCCCAAGTGGCAACACCAAAGTAGAAAATCTTAAAACAAAATATACCAAATTTCATCCAAATCGGTTAAGTCGCTTCTGAGATAGTAGTGGATACACAAATATACAACTATACAAATATACAAGAATAACTCGTTTAAAGTTATAAGATTGTTGGGTATACTATTATAAACTATCAGTAGAAAAAAAAACTGGGGCCAGACAATGGGATGGAAGTTATTTAAAATTTTAAGAGGCTTGTTATTAACTTAGTACACATTTTTTTTCTGTAAGTACTGTGTACTGTAAATGATAAGTTAATTAATTTTATTAATTAATACTACATCGAATGATTTTTTGACACGTTTCGTAATTGAATGAAGTGTCTAGCAAGAGTTGTTATTATTACACCCTTTATCCTTCATATATTCTTTTCTTTATTACAGTGCTACATATGTACAAAAACCCCAAACTGTAATAAATTATATAGCTCCCAGTCCATTGCCGGGCCCAAATCTTTTTTCCTGCTGATAATTTGAATTCCCAACAACATTATCTTCAATGAAGAAGTCATAAAATAGTTGAAAATATATTATAATAATTTTATAAAAAAAAAATAGACCAAAATAAGAAATGCAGTATGGCAGAAGATACCATATTGTATATATATTTCAAAAATGAGCAAAATCGAACTAGTCAATCCTGAGAAATTGAATCAAAACTTTGGAACTTCGAAAATATGTTTATATTTTAGAAGATAATTCTAGTTTCGAAAAAATGTAAAATATGTATTTTTGTCTAATCGTTGTGAGCCATACCAGCCAATTTCATTAAAAACCTGAGCTTCGAAAAAACTTTAGGTGGCTAACTTTACAAATTTTTACCTTTGATTTAACAGCTTTTTAAAAACTGGGCAGCAACATTAAAGTAGAAAAATAATTTTTTTTTTTTGCATTCCCCGGTTACCTAAAGCAGCATAAAATGTGTACTTTTCGGTAGTTCTAGGGTTCAGAAAAAAAGTCTCTTTGTAGAAGTTATTACTATTTTTTAAAAACACAAAAAAACACTCAAAATATCTGTTCCCATGTTTTGTTGGTGTTATGATTCTAGGATGCCTACGCTGATTTTATATATACAGCTGTGTTCAATATAATAGTAGTGAAATAAATTTGGATATTGTTCGACCAAATAAGTAAAAAGCTGTATTTCTAATAACTTTCTTTCAAAATATAACGAATTCCATAACAAAATCCACATAATAGAAATTTCAAAGTTTATACAAAGTTCAGGAAACTTAATTAAACTTTTAAAAATTTACATCAAAATTTCAATATTTTTGTGCAGAATTTTTATAAAATTGTGCAAGTTAGAAGTATCTCAAAATCACTCCTGAATTTTTAGAATTTTTTTTTGTCAAGGATGTTGGGTATTTTTTTTCATACAAAATAAATTTGTCTTCGTGCTTTGTAGGGAATAAATCACTCAATTCCCTTTTTGAGCGAATTCTAACTTCCAGTGTTATACTCAAATTGATTGGTCTACGAAACTGCTTACTCAAAAATTTTCTAGAAATTCCGCCAAAAAAATTTGAAGATTTTGATGGCGATTTTTTAAAGTTTAATTAACTTTCCTGAATTTTGTGTAGATCTCGAAATTTCTTTTTATTTTGTTTCTGTTATGTAATTCGCTAAATGTTAAATGAAAATTATAAAAATTACAGCTTCTCATTTTCATTTCACTACTATTATATTGAACACAGTTGTATTTATAATTTGGGGCCAAATCTGCTTGGCACGAATTTCACGTGATGCAGGAGAACACATATAAAGATTACAACTGCACCACAATAAAAAAAATCAACGGTTGCAATCCAGAGATCGCCGAATTGTAACCTTGGGAACATGGAATGGTCTACTATTTCTGGAATTCGGGCCCCGCATTGGTTTCCATACTAATACCGCATCCATATTATGCATTTTATAACAAACTCTAATGAGACTTTTTTAATATATTATTTTCTATGCAACTTAAAGAAAAATAATTTAATCAAATTAAAAAAAGTTGTTTCATTAAAGTTTCATATTTTTCACATTTTGTAGTTTTCTATATGTATATGTCCAATATATGTTGGAATGAATCTATCGATGTGAATAATGAATTTAAATATTTTCTTTTATTGTTAGTATGTCAATGTTGCCATTTCCCGCGCTTTGGCTATGCCTCACTGCCTTTTCGACACATCCCATAGCAGACAAGTTTATAGCCTTTTTTGTTGTCATTCGCTAATACCATTGCATACATACATACTATATATAGCTACTTTCATACTCACAAATAAACGCATGTACTATATAAACGTGTTCACATGTAGTTTGTAGGTCTTAATGTTACGGGTGATGTCATCGGGTCTGGGTAAGCCACCGGTGCTGCCATCAACATTATGTATTAGAATTAATTAAATTTTACAACCTTTTGTTGCTGTTGTTGTTTCTATGTCAACCTTTGTGGCTAGTTTTATATACTTTTGTTCTATATTACTGTTGTATGATTTTTTTTTAGGTATTTGGCAGTTTTTAAATTTGTATTCACTCAACTTTTTTGTCGGTTTCATTTATTGTATTATATTTAACTTCTTTTTTCATATTAAATAAGCTTAGTAATTCTTCTTTTGCTAATGCTTTAGATAAATAATAAAGCTTTATAAAATTTTAAAACTATTTATCATGCAAAACTATAAATTAGTGGTTTTTAAGAAGTAACAAATTTTGGTCATTTGGGATCAGGTCTTGGATTGACATACAAGTTCCGTGATATTTACTGAAGGCAAATTAAACAAGGGAGAATATACAACTGAAATATTTTGCGTTTGTAGGAGTTCTTACTTCAGAAAAATATCAATAATCGTATTAACCATTTCTAGCCCGAGCACAGTATTTGGTTCCCGTACCATTTTTTCATTAAAAAATTGGAGCGGATTTGCTGAAGCCTCAAAGTGATTTATAACTGGAAAGATCCTTCTCCAAACAATAATTTCTAGTTTCTTGGATTTCGCCTATTTGGGAACTAGCATTAAAAACCGAGAAAGTTCGAATGGAGCTACTTCTTTTTTTTTTTTTTTGAAACGGAGTTACTTTTGTCACCAACTGCTACTTTTTCATCTAGGTCTTTAAAGACTTTCGTATTATGACAATGGCGAGTATAGCATATTTGTTGACTCCCACCGGTGACACCGCAGGAAGGAGGCTCCCACTGTGTTGAAAAAACTATGGACAAGGACTTGGCTTCTCATAGCTTTTATGGGCTTTTTTAAAGCTTTTCTTTTATTAAAAAAGTCATGGTTGGCCTTACTAATCGACCCGATATATGAGAAATCGTCACAATATATCAAATAAGCATCATACTTGCGTTGTCTAAAGCTTTTGATATTTTTATGTCGCATATTGAAAACTTCTATATCATGTCTTAATTCCAACCGGGTTTCACGGTCAAGCACAGTTGCGCGACTGCCATGATTGAAATTCTCGATAATGTACGGAGCGCCTTTGAAACCATCTAACCATCTAACTTTACTTTGTGTATCAGACTTCGCAGGGTATTTCGATTCATTCAGTCATGAGCTTCTGTGGTTTAAATACTACTTTGGTTTTGGAGAATATTCAATAGGCTTCTGAAAGGTTATTTTAGTGGCAGGTTCCAAAGCGTAAAAGTAGGATCTGAGCTCTATTGACTTACAGCTGTGCTCGCTGGCGTACTACAGAGGTCAATACTGGGTTCGTAGCTATTTAGTTTATTTATTGATGACGTCTTTTCATCTTGATTCCCGTCAACTCGAAAAACTGATGTTTCGTTTAACTCGATATGTCTATGGGTTGACTAGGTACGACCATATCTTTAGTTGGAGGAATAATCTTTTGGGTATGTATTTGCTTAATTAACTCAAAGCCAGAAATTTTATGTATTTCTATGTAGTATATTGCTGGGCGAAGCGCTATTGTTTCTTTATGAGAATATAGGTTTTGAAAGATCATCTAGGTTGACCGACATTTTTGTTCCTAGGTATAACTACCCAAACTCCACAAGGTTCTTCTACGTAAATATCATCTGCAAGCAGAGAAAATTTGAATTTATTATTGTTCCACGTCTAAAAATTGTAGCCTAAATTTAAAACCATTCGTCGGTTTAACCAATTTTTTAAACGTTTTTGTAATAACCCTTCAAATACCTACATTAATTTTGAATTTATTGCGAATTAGAAATAAAACTTAATTGAAAAAAACGTTTAACATTTTTTTAAATTTCTTTTGATTTAATTCTCAAAGCTTTTTGAAGTTATTTAATTTTTCTCATTACAGTTTTGTGTAAATTTGTAGAACAGACGCCTCTGATGCGGTAGCGTCGGTTCGAATCCTGCCAACTGATACAAATGATTTTTATGTTTTTCAATTGTTAAGACATTTCTGGTTTAAAATTTAAACTCTTTCCTCTACGGTAATTTTCTCTAAAACTGGCACTGTAGCCCAGAAAAGTTTAAAATTTAGGTTTAAATTTTTAACCGTGTATAATTTTATCAAAAAATACAAATACAACAGGATGAGTAAATTTTCGATGTTCTTAACTTTTCTCTCTTTATGATGATTATGGCTCTTACTGATATACCCGCCAAGACAATATAAACTTTTATTTAATTTTTGGCATGCAGAATCAGCCTTATAGTGAAAATTTTTAACGGGACTTATTTTCCAAATTAGTCACAATCTTTCTTACTACATTCATCAGCTTTCTTTAATCATATCAAAAATTCTTAAGCTAATTATTAAAATTAACAAATAATAGCTGTTCTCACATGGCTATTGCTTAATCTGTGAAGTTGTGCAACAAGTTTTGACTTTTTGTTCATATTTGTTATACAATTTCGCAATATTTTATGTGGGTATACATATATTTAAATGTATATCTATTTATATATGCATGTGTTTATAAATATTTTACACTTTTATACATATATGTATTCATATATATAGAAATAAAACTTCCATTCTCAAAACCTATGCGGTCACCATTTACTCTTTCCTCTACAATGTGACGTTTTATTTCTTTACCTCTACAATGTTACCCTTTTAATTGCTTTCTTTTTATTACCTTTGCATTGTTACTTTGTTGTGTCTTTTAGCACGCAAACCTCATCCGGTGCACAGTCAAAGACCATTCATATGTAATGGAAAAATATCTGTGCCTGTACATGTTTAATTAATGCCTAATCTCACAGTTGCAGTTTTTTTTTTGTGCCACCATATTTGTTTCCAAATTTTCTGCTTTCGTTGAACTCCTCTCATTTATATGTGTTTTCAACATATACCAACTAACTCTTCTTATTTCCAGCTGAGTCTACCTTTAACTTTTTCACTTTTTGCTTCCTTTTCTTTCTCGTTTTGGTTCGCCCTCTCTCTGATTTTCTTCTTCATCTAATATTCTTGCTTCTATAGTATAACCGGCATCTTTCGTTCATATATATGTTTGTATGTTTTTGCTGTCACACCGGCGTCTTTACCGCTATCAATTGCCCGTCAGCTTTATGCCACAGACGTCTGCACGTTCTGTGTGTTTCCTTGCATATCCATATCCTGTGCTACTTTTAATTTTATCTTTTACGCCCGTTGCATAGCAAATACCGCTACGCAATTCTACAACCCCTATGGGCTTTTCCAAGCATTTTCCTACAATTAAATGTTTCCTTTCAAACGTTTTTTGCACCCCATTCATGCGAGAGTATTTTTTCCCTTCGAGTGTTCAGTTTCATTCAAATGCCATCAGTTCTGCTGGCTTACTTAGGTTGGTTGGCCCTTAAGGGCGTCTAATGCCATTTGCTGTGCTACTGAAGTACTCATACCATTCTATACAGTTATTTATTTCTGTCTTTTTGAGTGCGTGAACTCTGCATATTCGCATTTTGTTGGTGGTTGTTTTTGGTTTCGTGTGCGTTTTTTCGCATTCCGACTAATTTTTTCTACCCTCACAGCGTCGGTAAGCAACTTTTGTTTCGTTTCGTGAACCTTTCTTTGATTTGCAATCTTATATTTAGTGTACATTTTTGGAAGACTGATTGTTTACTAATGCAAATACTTTTCTATGCATATTTTTTACCTCTTCGGTGACCTTTTGCTGCCGGCATTCGTTCTAAAGTTACTCGATGTTATCAGAAATTTTTCTACCTACCCTTAAAATCAAGCAGTTGGTTTATTTCAAATATCTACTATTGTGTACTGTTATGCTGTCAAACAAATTTCTATAAACTTTTTATACCCTTCATGAAGATCAATCAACTGGTATATTAACTTTGTCCGATGTTTCCAAGTATAAGAAGAAAAAGAGATATACCACCAATAGGTGCCCGTTTGCCTGTCTTTTAGTTATATATATTTCATAGTTGTATATATTTCATGGCCTATTTAGCACTTGTCGAAAAATATTGGATCATCATAGCTTAGCAAAGACCCAGTATAACTGATTCTTAAGTAGCCATGCAGTATAAGTGCTAGGACCATGAGACTTCGTGATCGGTATTCTCATAAATTTGTCTAGATTTCCTGAGAAAATCATTTCGTTAAGAGCTCTTTAAGCTTAAGCTTTCATATAATACCGTCAGTAACTACTTTAGAACAGTACCAGGTTTTTTCGTCCACAGGCCATTATCCAGTAGTGTTTACAGGGGGGGCGATCGCCAGCTAAAAAAAACCCTCACTTTTTCGGCGCCATCGCCATGTAAAAGTAGTCAGCTAAAGCAATGTAAAGTATTTATATTGGAACGAATTTTCGTCATCCCTTGTCAATTTTGGTTTTGTAACAAACCGGTTTCGTTCCAACAAAATCAGCTTACTACCCTGTCGGAAGATCAACACAACAAAATAAATCATTTATAATTTATATTGTACTAGTTTTCGAGAAAACGAGCGTAAAGAAAACAGTTTGAATTTTAAACCCGAAATGTCTTAACAATTAAAAAACATAAAAAACATTTGTATCAGGATTCAAACCGACGTTCCCCGCATCGCAGGCGTCTGCTCTACCCACTGAGCTACGGCGCACACAAAACTGTATTGAAAAAAATTCAATGACTTGAAAAAGCTTTCAAAAATAAATGAAAAGAAATTAAAAAAACTTTAGACGTTTTTTGCAGTTAAGTTTTAAATCTAATTCGCAATAAATTCAAAATTGGTGTAGGTAATTGAACGGTTTGGAATTTATTACAAAAACGTTTAAAAATTTTTTAGCCGTATATTAATCGTTTGAAACTTATCAATCTTCACACCCTTTCTAGTCGTAGAGAAAGCTTCGGAACAATATTTATGATTAAATTATTAAACGGGTTGGTCTATAGCCCATTTTTGTAGGGAGAAGTAAACTTTAACTTTTCCCTTCCGCCATCAAGACATTTTAAACCTCTTTTCTTAAAACAGCGTTGGACTAATTTGAAATTAAATGAGCCTTTTCGGTGTTTTTGTGAAAACTATAACACTCACTCCAGCACTTTTGATATTTATGACTAGCTTTTTAGCTATCGATACTATCCTCGCTTAATCAATAGTATCTTCATGAATACTAGTAATACAATAACATGCATGACATGTCTACTCACACAACTACGGCTCTTTACTGTGAATACATGTTTGGGATTTGTGTTGGTGACATTTTTAAATAAATGTTTCTTTATTATAATTAACTTTTTTTTTGAGTTTTTTTGATTGACGGCACTGTAGTTTGGCCATACCTATCCATACATATATAGTTGTTATTACCTTGTATGTTGTATGTATAGTGTGGCCATAAAGTGGGAAAATTTCTCTCAACTTTCAATCGAACTGATTCTTTCTTCTTCTAATACTTTATATATATGTTTTAATTTCTTGTGTTACTTAGCTGATGAGTTTTTCTCTGTAGCTGAGCAGTTTAGATCTCGACACCTAACCAACCCCTGCCTTTTAAAAAAAACAGTGCGTTATGCGGATGTACCCCTGGCACCGCAACCCTGAAATATTAATCTTATTAAAACGTATAGATAGCACCAACACAACTTACTAAACAATCATCCCATCATTTAATAGTTTCGGAATATTCATGAAAGGTATAACACCTTCCACACAGCCGTAGTTTGTTCTGTCCGTCGTTCTCTTCTTCCATTGTTATTGTCGGTATTTACTTTCTTGTTGTACGTGCATAAAATATCGATTATTTTTCCACCAATTTTCTTAAAACCATGCGTTGAAATGTGATCCGTGTTACATCGGCTATAAAAACTTATTATGGCAACCAACCCGCTGCGCTATTGTCTAATGCTATCTCTCTTTTTTTGTGTGTTTTGTAATTCAACACTTCTTCCCTGTCTATATCTGCTCATCCTAAATACGCAATTTGTGTGTTGAAAGTGCGTCTAATTTATTGATTTATTGATTACAATGAGTTGGGATTTATTTCTGGCTTATTAAAAATGTATTTTTCTTTTTTATTTGTTAGTGTAATATGTTCGGTTTTATTTTGTGAAAAGGGTTTGGTGCTGCCGTGTGAATTTAATAAATGAAATTTGAGTTTTAAATAGCAGGAAGTCAGCTGCATGAATTTAGTGGGTATGTAAATAGATGGAGTTTTTTTTGTGTGATATCCCAATAAACACTAAGGCTGTTGAGAACTAACTTACTTCTTAAACGCAACTTGAGAATCATCGTGTTCTCAACAAAAATGAAATTTTTTTGTGGCGAAAAATGCTATTTATCAAGTTGAGAAAAAGTTAGTTCTCAACTTGTGCTCAAATGTGATTCTCTTAACGAGATTGGTCTTAAATTTATGATTGCAATACTGAAAACAAAATAGGCAATATATGTTTTTAACTGAGAACAGCATGAATAAATTGATAAAAATCTTAGTTTTGTTTCATTAAATTTATTTAGCGCAACCTTCATTCTAGTTTGGTTTTGATTTGGCTATCAACTTAAGAACTATACATTTCTCAGCTCGTCCTGAAGCTTGTATAATAATTGAAAAATGATGTTGTGCGTCAACTTGAAATTTCTCTAGTTGTCCCAAAGATTTTATATATTTATTATAAATGTGGCATTCAATTAATTTTTATTTTTTTTTTAATTTATAGATAGTCAAATATATTCAAAATGGACGAAATCGTCCAATATTATAGATTTTTTTAAGAATCATGGACGATTCTTTTATATTAATTCCTTTTTTATATCGAAACTTTTGAATCATTTAAATAAAAATTTAATTTGTATTAACTTAAAAAAAATGTTAGTGATGAGTGTAATGTTATTTATTAAAAAAAGTTTGAACAACGAATACAATTTAATTTATTATTTAATTATTTGAGAATAAATAAAAAAGGTACCCGAGGTAACGCAAAGTTTTAGTTATACACTAGAGGGACCGACAGACTTTGTCAGATATTTACCTGAATGGATCTAGAAATATTGACTTTACCCTATCCCTATCATTATCACTATCACTATTCCTATTCCTACCTCCATTCCTATCCCTATCCCTATCCCTATAGATGTACACAATTCCACTTCACCATTGATCGCTCCATTATTGAGCTTTTCTAACAAAAAAAAAAAAAAAAAATTATAATAATTCGCACCACACAAAATGCATGGGAAATTTTATTGGGTATTCTCCTATTCTGGTCAGAGAACAATCTAAATTAGTGTCAATCATCCAAATCGGTGCAGGCATTCTTGAGTTATGAGCGTTGGAACTAACGTCACTTTCTTTTATATATAGATATACCCATATCTGCATATAGTTATAGTGTGTTCTTTTGAAGATTTAGGCTATTTATGGATAAAGTACCTGGGCATTGTCATAGGTTACCATACAATTTAGTTTATTTAGATAATCATCAATAAAATATTCTTGTTGTTTGTATGAATAATTTTACTCACCAGCAGTGGAGCGGTCTAAAGACATATCTTGATAATAAAAATATGTTTAAAATTTTTTATTACTAACAAAGTTTGAATACACGTATTTACTTCTTGGTGGCTGCTCAAACAAATTTTCGACAAGTCTTTACAAGATTCCTTTGCTGAATTGTATAGTTAGCAGGTGTCGATTGTTATCAAATAATCGAAAAAGATAAGTGTCACATGGGTATATTTGTCGGTTAGAGCCCCATGTATCGGTCAAAATTCTGTGATTTATTCTTTATTTTCAAAGATAGAACTATGCAAAACTTTTTATATTCAATACATATGAAATCTAATGCAACACTTCCTTCCATACCATGTTCCGAGTACGTTTCTTTCTTCCGAAAACATTACTTTAAATGTATTTGGTCACTTAACTCTTGAAACGCCACATATAACATACCATGCATGAACATCGATGAATTTAGCTCCACTGCGACAAACTCAAAAGTTTCTCCCTGATCTTTATGCGCACTCATGGCAAATGTTGGCCTTACTGGAAGTTGCACCTTAGTGGCTCCTTGGATGAGTGCGGTTCTCCTCGGTATATGAACTTCTTTGGCAGATTTTTCTTGTCGAAAAAAAGTGACAATCCTACTTAGAAATTTTCTTTTTCAATACGCAGGAAAATACCTTTCGTTTGATACCCATATTGGCATATTTTATTTCATATAAAAGAAAATTCAGATATGTGGCAACCCCAACAAATAACCTATGTGGCAACACCTACGTAAAAATTCTTAGAATGTGGTACACTATCTACATACCAAATTTCATCCAAATCGGTTGAGCCGTTTTCGAGATAGTCTGGATATGCAAATATACAAGAATAGCTCGTTTAAAGTATCACTGAATTCAATTCACTTAAGCTTTATAGGGGTTTTTGGCTTCATTGCTGGACAAAATAAGGCTTTTGCTAGGTTGTATTCGGGTCCATGTATTTATAATTTTGTTTAGACTGCAAGTCTATTTCGGGATCACTTTAATAATAAAAAAAACAAAATTTTTTTGTAATTTTTTCGTCTCTAAATTTTTTTGAAAACGCCCATCCCTGATTGCAAAAGTATCTACCAAAAAAAATGGCCACAATCTTTTAAGGACCATGTAGACTTGTATATGAAAGATTAGAAAACCTGGTGAATCTTCGCTGCGTCGCAAAAATTAAATCATTTTATGTACGAAACCCGTTGAGATATTGAGCTTAATTAACTCGCTTATTGCATCACTCATTGGCACTTTTCGTTTGATACTCATATTCTACTAACATATTTTGGGTCACCCGGGTCGACATATTGGTCGATAACTGCGTAACGGGACGAGTAATCGAAATAAGGGATATCTCAAATTTTATGCTAGACATCAAATAATGTAATGCTGAAAGTTGCATTCCATTCCATTTAGCGGTTTTTGAGTGATACGCGAACAAACATAAAAAGAGACAGACAAAAATTTCAAAAAAGGTTGCTGTAGATTCTATTGGCTTATAATGAGCCCAACAAGAATAGCCTAGGTAAACGATTTATCGAGTTTAAACAATTTTTAAGTAGACTTTGTAATGCCTCTGTTTGAATTCCTAATTCCAATTTTTCCATTCTTTTATCGACCGCGATTATTTCTTAAGCTATGTATCCACTTTCATGGAAATCGGCGAAAGTACTTCCATTACTTGTAGCCATTAAACTGCCAAAAATGCAGTCGACCAGAATCGGTTCATAAGCACGCCCATATACCACGCAAAAACTTAGAGCATGTATGTCTCTAAAACACAGATGATCCCAATTTAAGTAGATCTGAAAGTGTTTATTATTGACCAACAAATATACATACATGGTTTATAAAAAAATAAATCCATATTCGATTACACCCAAACTTAGCACCCCTTGCTTGTATATATTTAATTTTTTCCACACTCTAATGTAGCACCTAATTTGTATGTTTTACATAATTGTTGTTGTTGCTTTTGTTATTCTATTGCATCATATCATTGCTTGGAAAATTTAGTCAGCGCTTGCTGATGCTGTCTAAGAGCTCTGTTTTCTCTGTATTACTTTTCTGTTTAATGTTCTACACAATGATTGGGCATTGACTAGCACTTTCGGTCAAGTGGCACTTTGAACTCTTAAGCTCCTTACTGCCATTATACTTATAAGTGTAATGACTTAAACTGCAAGTAAACCTAATAGGATTTTAAGTGTTGCTCATTCGTTTACGTAGTATAACTTTTATTTATATAAATGTTATTGTTTATTGTGTAAGCACTCAAAGATATGAGTTACTTTACGTATGTTTGTTTCATAGTACCATGAATAAAAACTTTAATGTTGAATGTTTTAAAGTAAATGAATAAATTAAAAATAAAGCGAACTGGAAATTCTAAGATAATTATCTTCCTTATACTAAATATTTTATAAGAAATGTTTTATAATGAGCTAGCAGACCCGGCAGACTTCCTGTCTTGCCTAAACTTTAACTTTCGCGTATTCTTTTCCCCTTGGCGCTTTTTCCTCATGTATACCAATATCTTAATTTTTTTTCTACTTCTGATTTCCCCAACCTTCATTACCCGTTAGTTTTTTAATCCTTTTCATTTTCCTCTTTCACCTTCTCTAATTTTCAAAGGAGTAGGAATGCCCTTATGTACATAGTTTCGAAGCTATAACCGTTTAAGTTTTTTTGATCTTGGAACCGCTTACTTTTTCCAAGGTTTGTTTTATATAAAGGACACATATCTATATATAAAATATCATTAACTTGAACCAAATAAATTCATAGCTATGCCGAATGGCTGCTTTAAATACCGCAGGCTTTTCCAAAAACTATATATGGCCTGTGTCGTCCCCATCGAACTCTTGAACCCGCTGTAAACGTTTCATTGAGATCAACAATAAACTTTGTACATGAATGAAGGACAAACAACACAACCACAAATGTGGGCGTGGCATGGCCCAATCTTCCAAAATTATGTAAATCTTAACTAAAGACACATATATTCAAATATCATTAGTTTAGACCAAATACGTTCAGGGTTATGACGAGTTGAAATTTTATATAACCTGGTGCGGGGCACTGCCCACATTTCCAAGACTATACGAGTATATACGCTATGCTGTAAGCAGTGATCCAAAGATTATACTGTGAAAATTAAAAAAAAATCGGTTGAGTACTTTGGACGCCTATAAGGGCACACAGACACACATTTTTATTTGTAAGACTGTCAATATTTTCTAAAGCTAGAAAACTTTTACAGAACTACTTTGGTAATCGAGTTGAGAATGATGGGAGAACTAATGCAAATTCAATCCAATTGGAGAATTTAAGTAAAAAATTTGATTGAAGATCTATGATTTTATCGATGTGAGAATTATATACCATATTGTTTGAGAACCTCTTGTTTCTGTAGTATTTCTAGAGTCTGCTCCTAAAGTTAAGATATTTGAGAACGGGACTGGTTTTCTACAATTCCTATAAACAATATCTAAATTCAGTGTTTGTTGGGAAGTTTACCCCCGCTGCATATTTTGAGTGTTTATATCTTGTTTCTATTATATTTTATTCTTCTTGCAAACAACTTGTTGTAAGACAATAGAGGAAATGATTTTAATGCGTGACGCCGTTTTAGCTGCCAGCCGAGAGCTCTACTGTTACAGAATACACTTAAGTTGTTGTTGTTTGTTTTGTTTTATGTGTTTTATTGTCATAGCCGCTTGTGTTTCGTCGTCTTTTATAATGTTGCTATTGCTTTTATGTTTCATTTTTGCAATCGTTATTGTTGTTGTAGCATCTCATCTACCTTGGCTAGCGTTTTGTACCTTTATCTAGCTGTCATTGCGCTCGTTGTCATTGCATGATTGCTATTGTCAGTGCGTCAGTGTTGTGCTCTTGAACTGTCTTTTGAATTTTTTGTTGTTTTTTTAACAATTTTTTCTCAGTTTTATCTAGTTGTTGTTGTTGTTATTATTGTTATTATTGCTGTTCTGCTTGTCAGTTAGATTTGTTAACTGCTTTCCTATGATTTTTCCAACTGCTCAGCTTGCTGTTGGCGCCACAAGTTTTGCCAACGTTCGGTTGCAGACAGTATTTGCAATGTTGCCACAACTGCGCGTCTTCATTGAATTTGTTGACAGCAAAAATATTACACTAATGCTCATATTTGCTGTTGTAGATATCTAAAACATATTTGTTTAATGTTTTCAGGATGTTCATAGCAGCAAGCGGCGATTTGTTGCGCGCTACCGCTCTATCAGCTGCATGCAACCAGATGAATGCATTGATTTTGTTGGCATTTTTTTTTAAGGATTTTTCACAAAGCTCAGTGAACTGTTGGTGCAAATTGTGATGTGATGACATTGTTGCAACATTGTAGCGCTGCTAAGGTTGTGCCGTCAATCATTCTTTTCTTTGTGTGACTATTCGCCCTGGCTTGAGTGCAACAATGAGTTCTCTCAAGTTAACAAGTTGCTGGATTTGCCACTTTTTGTCGAGGCCAACTGTTGCAGACCGCTTTTGTTATTTGCTGCAACAATTCCAGGTATTTAAAGCAATAAATTTTCTGTGACTTTTGCAGAAAAAGCGCACGCGATTAATTTATTTGTGGACAGGTGAAACAGGTTAGGTGAATTTGAAGAATTCAACAAATTTTTCGGCGGGATACTAAAGTGTTTGGGGCGTTTAATAAGTAAGGAGAAGGCAAAATTGAATTGTTTTGAAATAAAATTAAATAGGGCTCATATAATCAAAAAGGATAGCGTGTTAGAACTTTAAGACTCTTCTTCAAGAAATTTGTACTATTGATTAAAAAAATCAGTGTTTAGATTTGCTACTTCAGAAAAGTAACTCTGCTATGGCTGCGGCTCTAGAGAAAAAAACAGCATAGAGCATCAAAGCAAAAAGCATACAACTTGCTGTGAGGTATGCCTCGTTTTAGCATGGAGCAAAATAAAAATATGAATGACACCTACGATTTATGGCTTAGCGATAACCAAACAACAGAGAACGGGGTAGAGCATGTTTAAGCGACATACGCTGTAATTATTTCTTTCGTTTATTTCATTTGCATGGCATGCTTTTGTAATTCGCAACCAGCTTATGAAATATGCCAAAGCTATAGTTTATGTTTTGCAATCCCAAATCGGGACTTTTCATAGCGAAAATGAGGAGGCCAATCCCACGCTTATACCTCAGAGCCACAAGTGCTCCAATTAATACATACAAGGTGTAAAGGTGCCCGGCACCCCCGTTCTATATAGAGCAAATAACTTAAATAAAAAATTACCAATAATTTTAATTAATCTTACTCAAAGATTGCCCCCTATGAAACATGTGCTCCGCACCTTCCGTCCTACTATCTTACCGAATAAAATAATATACAAACCTTAACTAAAAAAAAATACTCGCCCTCTATAAAGTTTAGATAGAGCGAATTGCAAAAAGATAGACCATACGGAGGTATGTTTGTAACGATGATGGATTAAGTAAATATTTTATTTTCTTCTTTCTTCGATTTTGTTCGAGTTAACGCAAGCTAGAACAGGAATACCAAAGATTTTTTCAAAGCAGCAAGGCTTCCATTTTCTTCAAATATTATCACATTTGTCTATAGTATCACGAAATTATTTATAAATCATCCGAAGATTCTTTCGCTGTTGTGTGGGAAGCTTATCGGGAAATATTTTTCTTCTGATTCTGTGGGCACATTCTTTGCCCTACAAAGGCGTTTGTGTATCATTGCTGCCACCAGCATTTAGTATTTTTATTTTTAGTGGAAAATTCGTTTTCTAAAAATGAGAAAGTTTTTTTAGTTCTGTTGCATGCCCCGAAATCCTTTCTCTGAGGGGAGATGTGTATACGAGCTAGAGGTGTCAACCTACGGAAGTATCTGTAGATGCTGTCGATACTTGGCATTTTTTTCAGATATTAGATAGGCTAGTTCAGAAACTGCTTTACGACTAGGAAAAAGCAATAATCCAGACACTTAGGCCGTTAATGTGCTCATTGTGATATCCTAAACGGGGTCTACCCACTTCTTTGCCTGAGGCAGTGGGTCAAACGACTTTGTGGAGTCAACTATTTTAGCTATCATCTTTATTTTCAACTTCGACACCTCCGTGAGGACATAGATAAGTGGTTGACTGAGAATAGAAATTCGTTTTCTTTTGCATATCTCCTCCTCTTCAATATATCTATAGCTGCTACAGCAATCAAAAGACCTTTTGCTTATTAAATAAGATAAGTATTGATAGTTCGTTTTTTTAATCAACTTCTTTGAAAAGTTCAAATTTGATAAATTCAGAAATCACAAAGAATTCTAAATTTAATAAGCTTGCCCTGTCTAGGTTAAATTGTCGTTATTTAATAGAGAAAGCATGCATCCGGACTTTAGGGAATTATATTAAAAATACCACTTATCGATTAGAATTTCGATACTTTTGGGGGCTCCCACTACCGTGAATTTACTGCTGGCGCCAAAAATATATTTTCGATATAACCTGAGCGAATTTCCGTCATAATAAATAGGCGGAAAAAATTTTAATATATATATATACATAAAACAAGTATCCTACAGAATATAATTTAGAACTATTCTGCTATATCCCTTAAGTAGATTTTAGTACTGAAGCCCACCAACAATAACTTAACTCAGTTGTGTATCATCACATATATAATTCAATTTGAAAATAAATTTACTTTTCTGTCTTTCTTTGTTGCGAATAAACTTTTTAGAGTGCATCAATAAAACTTTTTTAGAGCAACTAAATTTATGTGATTAATTAATATCACTTGACCTCAAATGCAATAAATACGCATAGTGCATGATGAGAAACTAAAAACAAAAAATAAAAAAAATTGTTTTGCAATTTCCTTTAAAACACATTAACCTAGATTCTAGCGCACCCTGTGCGCCCACACATGTTGTCATGCGACAATGATTATGTAGTAGGATGGCACAAAATGTTGTATGAAACAACTTGTTTGACGCCTCTAGCATATACCTGAAATAATAAGTTAAACTGCTCAAACAATTAAGAATAAGTGTGATTGAAAGTTCTTTAGAAGTTAGAAATCTTGCGATAGATTTTTAACTAAATTCCATGACTTGGAGGCTTGAAACTTAGCACATAGGTCAGATAGATGACAAAAACAGGAAAACAGCATCAAAAAAACAGTTTTCGGAATTTTTGTCCGTCTGTTTGTACACGCATCCCTCAAAAACTGCTTCATGAAATGGAATAAAATGTTTCCCAACGTGATGGCTAATATCCAGCTAAAAGTTTAGGAGTTTTTTTGCAGCACATTTCATCATGTGAATACAGTGGTGGCAATAAAAGAAGATTCCAAGTCGTATTGCTATTAGTTATGGATGCCAATCAAGGGATTTATTTCTCCCGGGATCTTCGAAGTTAGAACTATGTTACTAAAACTACATACTGACATGCGATTTTTTTACAAACATTTTTAAAATATGTTTTATTGAAATGCAACATTTTTGAATAATTCTTTCAAGCAACTTTCTAGCTTTGGGTCTAGCGTATCCATTATCAAACTGTTTTAAATTATTTATTAAAAATTCGGTTTGTTTTTTAAACAAAAAATTAATTAGCAAGGATTTTAAATTTATCGGCCGGATTCACAATTGTTTTTTCACAAAAACCTAAACCAAAATTTAAAAAAAGCTGTTCCCATTTCAAAAATTGCATAAAACACCTTTAACAATTTAATAAATTTAGAGAGTTAAAGAAAAAAAGGTCAATTAGCATGGATGCCAACTTTCTCGATTTTAACAACGCCGTCATTTTCGGGATCTAAAAATTTTGGTTAGAAGAATTTAAAACTCACAAAAAATACATTTTTTATGTTTTGTCATTAATGAAAATACTTTCGTTTTCAAAAAAAAGAAAAAGCTTTATAAATCCAAACTTTTTTTTATATACTATAAGCAGACCTGTTAATTAATTAATTAATTGTAATTAGTAATCAATTAATTCGACGGCATTTTTTATTGATAATGATTATTTAAATTGTTTTTCAAGAAAAGGCAATTATTAATTGATTGCGATTAGGAAAAATCAAAAAATAATCATAAATTTTTACCATAATTAAAGGAAAAAAACAAAAATAATCAAGTTTTTTTTGATTATTTTTGATTTTTTTCGGTATTGTTGTTGTGTATATTAATATGCTTCTACAACAAAAAATTCAAAATAATCAAAAAATAATAAAAAAAATCAAAAAAAAATTAAAAATATTTAAAAGTAATAAAAACAGCTCTTATTTCCTTGAGAATCCATTTAATGATTGGTTACCATTACTTTAAATTTTTAATTATATTCCAAGTAATTAAAAACAATCAAAAATTATGATAGTTTTTTACGATTTAAAAAAAAAAATTAATAAAACTTGTTTTGATTTCTTTTGATTATTTTTGATTTTTTTTTAATAATCTATAAAATCACGATTATGTTTGATTATTGTTTTAATTAATTGGAAGATAATTATTAAAAATTTAAAGTAATGGCAATTAATCATTAAATAGATTCTCAAGAAAATAATTAAGCAAACCGGTAATCATTACGATTAGTAATCATTACTCAGCTCAGATTATAAACTTAGATAGTATCTCAAGCAATTTCGTCACTTTTTTCAGCCCAAAATGTTGGAGAAAAGCGAATTTCCAACTCCCGCTGCTAATGGCAAACGCAGAAATATTCAATTAAGGCTCACCCTATCGTGTGCATCAAACGGCTGGCAGCACTCTGAGAAAACAAATCACCATTGTTTTCGCTTCCGTCTGTGTCTATTTATTTATTTACCTATTTTACTTCCACTATCGGGCATTTGTAGCCAAAATAGTTGGTTATTTTTAAATGCAGCGCACAAACCTACATACATACTAACAAATAAACGAATATCGCATCGTTAACAATTCGCTTTTAAATTGAAAAAAAAAAAAAAAATTGGTTGCACATTAAAGCAATTTTAAGTGATGGACGATTGTTTAATTAAATTTTAATTCAGATTTAATTGTAGGTAGTTATTTTTATGTTATCAGCCGAATATGCTTAACGAATTGCTTTTTTTTTTGCGCTCAAAATGGGCAAAGTATAAAAAACGGAAGTTGCTTTTCAGTTTTTTTATACAAAATTGGGCTGAAAGGGGGAAAAAAAATTTATGAGAAATAATTGCTAGAAAAGTGGGGAAATCAATAAGAACAAATGTATTGCTTATAAATTAAATTTCATTGTATGTACATTAGGGTGATTCATATCTTCAAAGTTGTCTTTTCGTGCATGTATAAATAAAAATTCTCACCAATTTTTAGCCCATAATATTAATTCTAAGTACTTGCAACTTTAGTTAAAATTTTTTTTTCAAATTTCGCACGCAAAAGGTGGCTAACTTTTATAATACTGTGAATCGGTTTTATGGATTTTGTGGGAAATTTCACGCTCTTCGAAATTGCGGAGTGATCATTATTAATATATATATTCAATAAATTTTTTTAAAAGTTGGTGACGCAGAATCTTCGAAACAATTTTACCAATTTAAATTCAGCCTAATACGGAACTATATTGCTGCGACAAAACGATACGCTAGCTGGAATCAGCTGGTGTTCCATATAGAAACTGTTGTTTCACAAGGAACTTTTTTCATATTCAAGGTCAAATTTATACTTTCCGTGGAAGAAGTGGTTGCTGCCGGTAGCTATGTTTGAAGTGGTTTCCGTTTTACTATTTTTCAGAGTAATATTAGCAGTTTCGATGAAGTTTTGAATACTGAAACAGGTCTAAATGGTTATGGTAACATGTCTGGTTTCGGGTTCATTCTCATCGATACTTTTTCCACGTATTAGCAATTGAATTCGAACTCTATATATCATGGGCATTTTAGTACTGGTGGTGCTAAAGCGTCAACTGAATTGGCCAATGAATAACTGATCAATTTGTTGCTATTTTTTCGATTGCCTTTTATTTTTGACATTTCATTACCATCAAGAGGGGAATTTTCACTTAACTTCATATGAAGAGTTTCAAATAGAAGACAGGAAATTGTATCTATAAATAAGTAACTAATAAATATGTACCTCCAATTGCTTATGTGTTGGTGTCGTGCTTTATTTAGCCTTAGCCTTCTTATCATAAACGTCTACCTTCAACTGCCCACACCAGCACGACGAACATTTCTAGAAGTCAATACAAAATGCTAATTTAACGTGTTGGGCATGCATTTATCAAGTTGCTCTATGCATGAAATATGTAATGTCTACGTTCAGCTAGCCAATTGTATGGCCAAATTTAAATCGAATAAGTTGTCAGCTAAAATTTTACAAATTTTTTTTAACTTTTTATTTGTTGCAAGTTATTGTTGGTCAGCCGAAAATGTTTGTATTGTCATATATAAACTGTCTGTGTGTTTGTCCAAATATGGTTAGTACTTAATATTCGTTGAAATATTGAATAAATTATGATTAAGTGAAGGTAATGTATTAGATAATAATAAAAAAAAATTATAAAAAAGTTTTTATTACAAAAAAAAAGTAATGGCCAGACTCTCTGTGGATTTGCAAAAGGTTTTACACCCTTTATGATTTCATGCTCATGAAAGGTATAATAAGATCACTCTTTATAAGTCTCTTATCAGAAGTGGTCCTTGGCTGACTCGGACACATGAAAGCTCCCAAAAGAAGATGAAATGCCCATTGTAGTTTTTGAAGAAAAAGTGTCTATCTCAACTGGGTTGGAAAAATTAGGTCGGGGTTACCAACATTTTTTAGTCGGTTAAGCATCAGTTATTGACTATGTATATCTCCATTGGTGGGGCTATTCATATTTTTAAAGGCCCTTGTGGTCCAAAGGCCCCTTTTTAGAGCTTAAGATTTGAGTTCTAAAAGAATTTAATTTAGACCTGCTGTGCTACAAGTAAAATAAATATAAAATAGTTGCTCTTGTACATCCAAGTAAATGCTACAAAAAGATATAGGGGAAATCTTGGCTTGTCTTAACACCCGGGGCAAGCAGACGGTAGCAACTTCTTGAAGTTCATTCTTCTGCCCTTATATTGTTTAACAAGCGCGTAGAATTAAACATTTTTCTAAGTATGTTTGCTATCTTCCTAACCTCTTCTAGGTCTTTGCCCACACTCATACTCCATACTCCTCACTCTCTGCTTCTCTCCATCTCTTTTTCTCTCTCGCTCTATTTTATTTCAAAACTCATGCATTCATCTTTGTTTCACATACTAAATGTTGCAAATTCGCCCTCACATTAATGTCAACAAATGTCAAATTGACATCATAAAGCCGCCTACTAACAAACCCGTTGGATGACATCACTGATCATTAGCTCATGAGCTGAAATTTATGCTATTTTAACTAAAAGCTTGTATTTGTTTGTATATTAAATTCACTTTTACCTAACCTTTCCTTGGCGGTGGCAGACGGTGACGATAGCAATGGCAAATAAATACAAAATAGCAAGTATACAAATTATTACAACAAAAATATATTGTAGTTTGTGAGTGTCACAGATTTTGTTGGCTAACAGGTTTGTTTACTTTTCAGACCGTAATAGATGTTAAGTGTACATATATAATATATATCTGTGTAAGACGATGTTTTAGCAAGAAAATAAGAGATAATCGCTGAATGAAGCGAAGACCATGGCAACAAACTACAACCAAGGCGAATCCATAGAAGGTGATAGCAAAGCGAATAAAGGGAGAACCTTGATGAATGTTAACAAATCGTTTTCCATTTATTTTCCCTAATTGACATTCTGAGGTACAATTTTCGAGGAAGCACATTCAATCATCTGTTTCTATGCCATCACCAGTAATATGAATTCGACTTGACTACAACCACAACAAAATGAAATAGCGGCAAAAGCGGTAAAGTTCTGAAACGCCTGATATCTCCAAGCCGTTTCCTGTTCTGGAGTTAAAGTTTTAGAGAAATATCGTATTTCAGATAAGCGAGACTGGGGATACAGCGATTCTTTTGGCTTTTCTTGAAAATAAAGTCTTATGTTAATCGAGATACATTATCTTCTACCAGAGAATTGGCTAAGACCGTAGAGGTACAATACAGTTTAACATTCCTAAAATTGTCAGTTCTACGTACTGGAATGACTCTGGTTTAACCCGACAAAGGTTAATTCAGTACGGCCCGGTTTAATCCGCATCCATAAGTGGACATGACAGCTAAACAGGGTGATGTGTTGTACTACTACAACAACAACACAGTGTCAAGTAATATATATATCAGTTTGCATGATTCGTCTTTGTTGGCTTCCTAGATTTCGCTCTGCGTTAGATAGCTTACTCACTCGAGTTCTAGATGTTTTAATATCAACATACAATGCCTTCTGAGTGTAAGGTTTTTGAGGAGTGGCTCTTTTCAATTTCTACAATTTCTTTGCGTTCTCAGCTGCGTGTGGTTTTGCCTTCCTTGAATGATTCCCAGTATTCTAATGGAGCGAATAAAGTGATAGTTGACAATGTTGGGGACCTGTAACTCGCTTTGGAAAAACTCTGTCAAAGTAGGAAGAAAACCGTGAAAGTTGATTTAGGCTCGGATAGTGGTTTGCTGCTACAAACAACAACAAAGTACAAAGTAAATCTGTTTTTGATATGACTCAAATTAGCCCATAGGCACGAAATCTCTAAATATCTAAACACCTGTGCTAGCTGTAGAATTATTTGTTCTAAGAAGCAATAATTTTGAGCGCTTGCGAAAATTTATGTTGCTAGTATTCAAAAACATTTCTAATTGATTTGAAAATATATGTATGTACCTACATATATTTGAAAATATTTTCCATTAAACAATTTCTTAGATAAATAGACATACATAAATAAATTGTTTCCAATAAAAATGGAATTGTTGCCATCATTTTAGTGCCGCCATATTATCTATTTCATTACGAAATCTCGCTGAGAAAGAAATTATAAATTTTTATTTGAAAACATTCCTTTTGATTTCGGCACGCACAAATCTTACTAAAAAATTTTTATTTATATCGCTTCAGTCATATTTTGTAATATGCTTTCAACAGCGCCTTCTCGGTATGATCGGCATTTACAAAAAATAATATTTCATTTTCCATATGCATGCGGTTGGCTGTTTATATTCACTGCTAGTGGAAATTGCGTAAAAATATAGAGACATACGAAAATGTAACGAATAAGTCTAAATAAATGGATAATTTTAGATCACGATTTGAGCGGTGCTAAATTTTTGTTTGGAGCCATTCCAGCGTAGAGGACACTAATGGTAAAAAATAGAAATTAGAAGCAGTCAAAGTAATGTTCTAGAATACCGTTTTTATTAATTGATTTTTAGATGAAGTTTTATCTTAGAGTTGCCAGATTTTATGTTCTATCTTAGTTCGGATCTCTTCAAAACTATTAAGAATCAAAAAAAAAAAAAATGTCAAACGCATTTTATCAATTTATAACGTATAACGTTGTCACGATATACTTTCATATTTGTATCTTTGAATATCATGGCCCATAATCATAGTCAAATTAAAATAGAGTTTTATCAACTTAAACATGATTCTATAATAAACATCATTTCATGTCTGTCATAGTCAACTTAAGGTACATTTTATGCCTAAGACTGATTTTTAATTTTAAAATGGCGAAAATGTAATTTTAAAATTTCAAAATCATAGTTTGTGTCTACGGTTGTGCTTGTGACATCGCTTACTCCAAAGTTGAGTTTGGCTTTTTTCACTTGTTGCTACAGATATGCTATGGTTTGTGAATCAGATAGCTGACACAGGGTAACCCAGCAAAACATAAAAAATTTATTCATAACACCAACCAACTTAATTTTTGTTCATAAGGGGACCGTATTACTTTTCATTTTAGCTAAAAGCTTTGTTTAATATGACTATGATTGACCAACATTTTAAATGTCTTTTTAAGTTAAGTAAAGATTTTTACTAAAACTCGCGTTAAGTCAAAGGCTTTCCCCATTTGTTTGGAATTTAGTTCATCGGTCACGTACTATATTGTAAGCCCCTTTACTATAATGTTGCCAGAGAGGATTTTTTACATGCCAAAGACGACGCTTTTAGCTTACACATACTTGATGTTAATAAAAATATAAATGAAATTTAATATGCCTTCCGAACGAAAGGTATTCTAAGTAGTTTTTCAATAAAAATATTTTTGTGTAGTGCTGCCACTTTATGTTAATTACGGACTTCTATTTATGTATATCAGCTTCTATATCGGAAATCTCTCCACAATATTGCATGAAATTATGTTTGTGATATGAAGTTTCTTAGCTGGATTCTAAGCTCTTTTAAATCTCTTTCGCACGCAGGATGTTTTCACAATGTTGCCACTTGTTTAAAACTATCCTAAAACTTTAATTAAATATGTCAATATGGGTATTGCAATTAAGTAATTTTGCGCACTTTGTTTGCATCTTAAAAATCGGAATGTTCGTTAAGCATTTTCAATTTGCTTAATTGATTGATTTTTCCAATTAGCTAAACATTTGTAATAAAAAGTATTGTGTTGTTAGGGAAGCTGTTTGTCGAGAAATCACTGGGACCCCTGCGGGTTAGAGGTTTAGAATATGCCCGAGGTAGGCATACCAGTTGGAAGCGGCGATTAAAATGCCCAAAGTTAATGACGTACAACTCGATGACTGATATACGGAAGTGTTTCTGTCAAACAACAACAACAAACCAGACATTTTTGGGGTATTGAAATCGAAATAAGAAAAAGTTATTTTGAAAAAAGAATGAACTATTCATGAACTTTGAGATAGTACTGCAATTACTTAAGAATAATATTTACTGTGTTAAGATTGTTTTTTTTTTCAGATTTTTTTTCCCTTTTTTTTTTCAAAGAAATACTAGTTCAGGGTAGGATCCGCCACAGAGATGTAAGATTTTTTTCTTCGTATAGTACCATACAAACAGTGATGCTATTAGCATTGGGCTGTCGGAATTGAATGGGTTCATTTCCATATCAGAAAGTACAATAAATTTTTTTTATATATATCACATCTAAAGTTGCTGAAAGTTTGTATATATGAATTTTTTCAAACGCGTATTACCTCTTGCTATTCGGGTTAAAAATAAGTTTGAGCAAAAACTTGTAAAAAGGTCTTGTCAGTCGCTGAGGAATGCACCTCTTGTGAATAAATTGTGTGTCTATCACCAACAGCCGAAGTGATGGCGAACTAGTAAAAGTGGTAGCAAGTGGTTATTTACGAAAACGTATGGGCAGCATTTAGTTTTAGAATAGTGAAGCTTTATAAATGTATATAGCCTGTGGATCTATATATGCCAAAAGTATCAGATTGTGCTGAAATGTGAACATGAATGTGGCCTTGCTTATTATCTGGTCTATGAAATTTGAAATAAAGAAATAATTTTTCTTCCAAATTTTTTTTTCGATGTCCATCCAGGCCGCTATATATTAAAATCGTGCTTTGTGGCTTTATGACAGGGTGGGCAATGAAGTAAGGCTCTTACTAGGCGAATATATACAATTTTTGGAAGGGACAAATATAGTTAACTCCAATACGAAGGTTGTCAGCATAAAGAGTATAATAAACTAATTGGCTGAACAAAAATTTGAATTGGCTGACGACAAAAATTGCTCCAGCGTACTAGATATGCTGGCTCAGAGTCAACTTTATCATGGCGAAGAGAGATTTCTAATTAGCATCTGAAAAGCAGGCTTGCAACCGGCGTTCAGAGCGTAGTTAAGGTAATAAGGGGTCCTTTTTCCATATTACTAGAAAGCGTGATGGGATGAAAAGTAAAGTCCTCTCTCGACGAACGAAAATAACACTCTACAAGTCACTCATCGCACCCGTCCTGCTATATGGTGCAGAAGCGTGGACACTAACAACATCTGATGAGGCGGCTCTGGGAGTATTCGAGAGAAAGGTTCTTCGAAAGATTTGTGGACCTCTACGCGTTGGCGACGCCGAGTACCGAAGAAGATTTAATGATGAGCTGTATGAACTTTACGCAGCCGCCGACATAGTTCAGCGAATTAAAATACAGCGGCTTCGCTGGCTAGGCCACGTAGTGCGTATGAGCGAAGATGCTCCAGCCCAGAAGGTATTCTTATCGGCACCCGCCGGTGGAAGCAGAGGAAGAGGGAGACCCCAACTCCGATGGAAAGACCAAGTGGAGACCGATTTGCGATCCCGCGGTTAGATGACCGTTTAAAGAAGAAAGAAGTGATGGGATCTAAGTTGCCCCCCACATACATATACGAAGGAAACCTTGATAAAAAATTGGTTCAACTTGCTTCGTTAACTGTGTGTTAGGATGTGCAATATATTAGAAAGGCAATCAAGCAAAAAATGTTCATCATATCTACCTCAGGCTCTTTGGTCCCGTACTCTCTCTCTCTCTCTATGGCGCGATATACAACAGGTATATCATCATAAACCTCCTAAGAGATTTTTGCGCCAAGCTTCTCTTCCAATTTGTGGTGTGCCGATTTGAATTATCCCTACAAATTGGTGGGACCTACAGTTTTTTGCCGACTCCGAACGGCATCTACAAAGGAGACGAATTTTTGCTGAGAAGCCTGTCATGGCAGAAATACACTCGGAGAGTTTGCCAAACCACTGCCGAGGGGCGACCCCGTTTTGAAAAACTTTTTTCAAATCACTTTTGATGTTACCTGTACCAGGGCTCGAACCATGGACCTTCGGTGTGGTAGGCCGGCAACACTACCTTCACACCACGGCGGCCGCCCGTACTATTTTTTTATAAATTGTATTGTGCAAAATTCTATACCTTACCGTCAGCGAGGTGTTTGGCCGTTATCACCGCCAGCAAAACGAAACCATTCCCATGGCAGTAGCATCTTCGGATCGGAATAAGTTGGATTTGGCCGACGAAGTACTGTTTATTTAGGATAACTCTTTTTAATACACGTTTAAAAATTAATAGATTTATGGCGCGATATAGCACACGTATATCATCATAAACCTCCAAAGAGATTTTTGCCCCGAGCTTCTCTTCCAATTTGTGGTGTGCCGTTGTTGAATTTTTTTCTACAAATAGGCTGGACCTACAGTTTTTTGCCCACTCCGACCACGTCTATGAGTGGTTAAATTACCAAGCAGGACGAAGTAGTGTTACTAAGACAACACCAGAAGAAAACAGTTTAGGGAGGTAAATTCTAATTCCTCTGGCCTGGACAACTTCTGCGGTGAACGACGACTTGAATTTCTTTTGTGTTTCCCCTTGACAACAGTTCTTGCTAAGAGGGGATATCTTGAGCAACCTTTTTCGTTTATTCAATATATTAACTACAGAACGTTCTATATATCTAAGTACCAGCTGTAAATTGCGTTTCACTCTCTAACCGTAGCACTTATTTTTTTATTTTTTTTTCCTTTTCTCTTTTACAGGACTCTGCTACGTTTCCAACTCCAGCCACAAGGTACAATAAAGTTACATTTGCGTGTTAATCCAATGCCTGCGTGCTTTGGATCTATAAATTTAGAAAGCTTTTACAGGTAGATGCATGTTTAGTAGAACAGTCTATAGCTGTTGCTAAGGCTCACCAAGTGATTTATAAATAGTTAGTAACACGTTTCATATAGAGAAAAAGAAAAAGGGCAAAACTCTAATACAGCGCTTGTCCCCTATCCATCTATGCGTGCCGATAGATGAGAAAATAAAAATTTATTTTTATTTGTTAACTCAGCTGGAACCGCTGTGATGTTCTAATAATATTTCTTTGCCACATGCGTAATCGTAACTGTCGTTAAAGATACATATGTACATACATTTATCGAAATGATAAGACCCCATCCTTAGTTTTTAACACCTTATATTTGACTAATTCGCACCTAAACTTATATTTTATACCCTTATCCTTTTAGTGTACTACTCAAAGAAACAATCAATTCAATGGAAACGATTTTTAGTTCGAATAAGATGGTATATCACGACTAGGGATGCCAACTTTGTGGACTTTCACAACCCCGGGATTTTCGTTATATGATTTTATAATTCCAGGATCCCGGGATTTGAAATTCACTATTCTTCAAAAGTTTAGTGTGAAGAAAGTAAAGAAAGTATCTAATCTTAAAATATATAGCAAATAACTCTATTTTTAGTAATTTTTTTTGTTTTTGTATTTTAAAGGAATTTTGCATTAATAACAAACCAAATCGGTATCAAAATTTGTTTCATAATTTATAAATTTTCTTTGTAATTTCGAATTGTCAGCGCGTTTTTTTGCTATATAAGATGTTACATTTAAATAAAAAAAAAACAAATATTGAATAAAGTATGTCAAAACTTTCTGTAGTGCAGAAATGGGCGTTTTGAAAAAATAACAAATAAAAATGTATTTGTTATTCAACAAATTTTGAATAAAAAATACAATTTCAGTTATAATTCAAGCTGCATATAGACATAATGTGTATAATTGAAGGTGTTTTGGTTATTTCTGTATAAATTGAGATTCACTGAGTTTATTTGAATTAAGTTCGGGACTATTGCTGGACAAAATAAAGCTTTTTGCGAGATTCCTGGGATGTTTTCGGAATCATTTTCATGCCTATTTTGCAATTATTTCGGGACTTTTTCGAAGTAATTTCCACAAAAAAGGACCAGTATGATCCTTTAAACCATTCCGAAATGGTGCCAAAAAGTCCTAATATAATCCCTACAACAACTCCAAAATGGTCATAAAAAGTCTCAATATAATCCCTAAAACAATTCCGAAATCACTTTGAAAAGATCCTAAAGCTATTCCGAAATTACCCCGAAAGGAAGCAAATAGTTCCACCCAAAATCTTATTTTGTCAAGAACTGACCCGAACTTAAGTCAAATCACCTCAATGAATCTCAATTTTCACAGAAATAATCCAAAAAATCTTCATAAATACACTTTGTATATGTAGGCACATATGGGTATAATTTTGCTGTATCTCGTTGTGCTTATCTTTTATTTTCAAAAGCTTGAATAATAATTAAAATAATATTCTTTATTTAAAATTTTTTGAATAACAAATAACATTTCATTAAATTTTTTTTGAATAATGAATAAAATTATATTTTTTATTTAAGAAGTTTTTTATTCGAAGTAACCCAACCCTGCTGTAGTGGCTGCGGTATACCCAGTTTCTTGTTAACTAAAATATGGTTCAGGTTACTTTATTTGATACTAGCTTATACCCGTCCAGAGATATGCAGTATAGAAAATCTCATTCGTATAGGAGGTGTCATGCCCCATTTTTCGTTATCCCCAGTTTTTTCTGGAGGTGGTAGGGATTAATCTCATATAACCCCTTACCAAATTTCAGTGGTCTAACGTAAATACTTCCAGATATAAGGATAATGAACAAAAAAAAAATATATATAAATCCACACTTTTCATTTTAGTAACCAATTTCTAATGCTGAAAATCCCGGGATTGTAAAAAATAAATCCCGAAGTTTTCGGCAGATAATAAGGGACATGTTCTAGGGATTGTCATCTATAATGACCTACATTAGACTGCATAAAATCAAAAGTTCCCAGCACACCTTCCAATATAAAAAATAGTTGTGGTTACGGTAGGTTCCGATCGGTTTTCCCCCCCTTTTGTCTTCATTCCTGTCGCCCCTTTCTTAATTATCATCCCGGTCTTAGCATGAAAACTGCGACTCTTGGAAAAGTAAATTTTTTTCTAAACCACTTTATCAACATATGTCAAATTGGCAGATGTCAGGCCTGTTAAATAATGATTACTAATCGAATTATTAGCGGTTTGATCAATTATTTTCTTTAGAATCCATTTAATGATTGATTACCAATTACTTTCAAAATTAAAAAAAAAAAATTGTTTCGATTACTTTTGATTATTTTTGATTTTTTTTCAGTATTTTTGTAGAAACATACACATCAACAATATTGAAAAAAATCAAAAATAATCAAGAATTACAAAAAAATTAAAAAAAATTAAAGTAATGAAAACATCCTTTTTTTTTGATTATTTTAGATTTTTTTTTGATAATTTTTTTTTTCTGATTTTTTCTAATTGTAATCAATTAACAATTGCCTTTTCTTCGCAAACAATACAAATAATCATTATCAACTAAAAAGCTGTATAATTAATTGTTTACTAATTACTAATCAAATTTAGCAGGTCTGCAGATAGATATGGAGTTCCATACTAGAAATTTATACTGTCTAACGTACACATTTACCTAAATCATAAATGTGTCAAAAAGTATGTATATTGTTCGACCGACCGCCAACTTCAATGAAAATATAAGTCAGAACTCGCTAAGGGGAGTGTCATTTGTTTGCTTCTTTTCACGCACGACTGAAGCGGCGCTATGAAACTGCCTGGCTGAGCATACTCATATGGGCCACTGAGAAGCTGCTGCTTAATGTTTTGTTGTCCGTATTAATACAGTTTTGTATACACAATAATTTGTTCTTGAGCAATATTTTTACAAATATTTGCATTAGTGTTGTTGAACGTGATTTTGATTGACTTTTGACTGCCACTGATTGGCAGCAAAACAATTTTTTTCCATGCGCGTAATGCGAATCATTGGAATTTGGGGCAAAAATGTGGTGAAGGCACAGACATACTTAAGTACATAGATACATAATGAAAGCGGATGTCCCCAGACGACTGTTTCTCTTGAATACCCCAAAGGGCATCTTCGCTGACCTTGCCATAGTCCATAGTCTGCTCCATACATCCGGAAGGATATGATAAGAAATTTATACAGCGTGATTTTGTGCTTCGGGAGAGGGATTCTCGTTTGAATTTCTAGACTGAAATAATAGCTGTTGGCCGGAACAGAAAGCGCTTCCAGCTTCAAAGCCGCACTTTCAAAGAGACACATGTCTGAAAAAGTCTTCGATGACAGTAAGTACTTTGTATAAGATTTTCTTCCGATCTGTTTGACTACTTTTATGTATATATTTTAAGTACTTTGTTTTGCGTCGTTCCTGACTAGAACCATTTTGTCCCCTTTTTGTTTAGTCATAAAATGCGCGTGTAAGTAAGCCAGCAATGGTGTATGTACTGTTTAGGTCCACTACTCGGCCCAAATTCCTTAGCACCAAGTTAGTCGGCACGTCAGCTCATAGATGTTCTTGAATCAGATTTATTCTGGGTTAACAGCCCTTGATCGAGGAAACCCACTTTCCAATCCTTGGGGATATATGGATGACTCGATATTTCTTGGTAATTTTTTATTTTATATCCCATCAGGTAGCTCGGAGTTACCAGGAAATTTAGGCTATCGGACGATTGTAGCGTCTTCCAAGTAGAGGTTGAAGCCAGTAATGATGCGGGGATAGTATGCTGTCCAACACTGTTACTTTCAAGCAGCCTAATATTTACTTGGACAGTCGTGCTACAGTCAGGATGGATAGTGACTCTGTGAAATCGCTACCGGTTGTCTCTAATTATTTTGTAATTAAAAATATCTGAGCAACAGGCTATTGCGACAACCCTGCAATTATCATGCAGATCTCTTGGCCAGAGCGGGTAATCATAAATCGAAAGAGGGTGCTTCTTGAGAATCATGCTCGTTAACCGCAGCCTAATTCTGGATAGGGTCAGCTAAACAAGTTCTGGGCTGATAAGAACTCTTGACGGGTGTCGAGGGCCATCTACTGTAACAACTAGAGTTCACTAAGGCTCGTCCATGAAGATAGGAGCCTTAAAGAGCCACTACTCGATATAGTGGATTTTACAACCAAAGGGAGGTGCATGTCGATCCAAATTTCATGAGTCGGATACAAAAACTGGCATATAGTGAAGATGTGGTCGACAGTTGAATAACCAAGTCTGAAGCTACTTTAATATGATCTAATTATCTCGCTGACGGGCGGTCTGAAGTCTATGGCGCATAGACAGCGCACAGCACACCAGTCACTTTTCCTTCTTCAAGGATTTCCGCTGGTTTTGAAATCTCCGAAACTCATGATGCATTATCCCAATGGTTAAATCCAATTAGCTAGCTCTAAGCACTAAACGTGAATCATAAATTCTGTAACTCTCATTTGGTTTATTATAAATGTGAAACTTAGCGACGTACCAGTCAAAACTTAATACACTTCCCCTTTCGTATTCGTCCTGTCACATTAACGTCGTTTTTTTTTTCTCAAAAATATTCGCTAAATGCTGTGTTTACAACTTAATTTGCAGCAACCATAAATTATCGCTTTTCTATTTGAAGTGTCAAATGAATTTATTGCAGCCAGTTTTGATTATTGCCCATAATTGAAGCATAAAATAATTGTTAGTTGCCGGTTAAGGCAACAACAACAACTCTAACGATCGCCAAATGCAACTCATGTCGAAAGTATTTCCACTAATAACTGGACAGTTAAGTTAATTCAATTCAATCAAGACGCCACCGCTGCTACATGGTCGTGGCAAACATTCCAACAAAGTATTTTTTAATTTAATTTTTTTGTTGTTGCATTAAGCGCTTAATTAAGAGAGGAAGCTTTCTGTTCGTGATGGAAACAGTGTAAATTTATGGCGAAAAAAAGACAAGGAAGTCGAAGAGCGAGTGCAACGGAACATTATATACCCAACTGCATGTTTTCACAACACATAGTAAAACGCCAGCTGCAGGTATTTAAGACAGGAATAGTTTTAAACCGCAAAAAAGTAAAAAAATAGAAGCAGGGGAAATTAGTGTTAAAAAACGTTTTTGAAAAATATCATATTTCATTTTCCGAGCGCCTCTGGACAGTAGAAATAACACCGAACATTATTTACAAATTGTTATGGAATTTGAAATGCTGAATTCGAACAATGAAAAACAATTTGAGACTTTGTGCCAAAGTTGTAAAAATTTATGACATTTCAAAATCACAAAAAAAAATTTTAAAGCTTTTTCGAAAAATACAAAACTTTTTTAAAAATTTGAAAACGTTTTGGAAAGTTTTGCCTTGTTTTCTTTTGTGAAAATTTGCGCGAAAGTTGCAAAAATTTACGATATCTCAAAATTTTAATAAATTTTTTCAAAACTTTTTTTTAAATTTTTAAATGTTTTTAAAAGGTTTTTATTTTAAGGATTTTCAGATGCCTACATCGAAAAAAATTATAAAAATTTATATTTCAAAATCTAAAAAAAAATTTTCAAAGCTTTTTCGATAATTACAAAACATTTCTAAAAATTTTAAAACGTTTTAGAAAGTTTCACCGGCATTTGTTTAGTGAAAATTTGTGCTACAGTTACAAAATCAAATGTTTAAAAGCTTTTTTAAAATTTGAAATTTTAAAAAACATCTAAAAAATTATAAAAATGTATGACATTTCAAAATCTCAAAAAAATCGTTCAAAGCCTTTTCGAAAATAACAAAATTTTTTTAAAAATTGTGAGAATTTTCGAGAAAGTTATAAGAATTTAAATATTTCAACATCTCAAAAAAATGTTTGAAAACTTTTTAAAAATTATTAAATGTTGTTCTTTAATTTTAAGATGCGAACATCGAAAAGAATTATAAAAACTTATGGAATTTCAAAATCTCAAAAAAAAAAACTTCAAAGCTTTTTCGAAAATAACAAAACTGTTTTCCCTTTGTGAAAATTAGTGTAAAAGTTACAAAAATTAGCAGTATTTCAAAATCTGAAAAAAATGTTTCAAAATGTTTCTAACATCTTAAAACTTTTTTTTTTCAAAATTTAAAAAAAAAGTTGATTGAGAAAAAGTCGAATATTGCACTAATATTACGAAAAGTTTCAATGTTTCAAAAACGCAAAGCAAATTTTCAAAATTTGACTGCATTTAACAACTTAATTTAATTTGTGCCCCAATGCAACTGGGGATAAAAACATTGCGAAAAACTAAAAAAAGCAAACTTTTAAATCAAGCAAAGGAAGTTTATTATGTGTGGAAATATGTAAGCAACAACAACACGTACGCACGTTCAGAACTAATTTAAAAATTTGTGCGATTAAATCATTAAACAGTTAGTTGAATAAATTTTTTTTTATTTTTCTTTTTCATTTTTGTAATTATTGTGTCAGCTTAATTTTGATTAAACAATTTTTCAGAGCGGCAAGCAAGCGAACAATTTAAGTAATGAACAAAATTAAATTTGGTTTAATAAACTTAACGAAATATAGCGAGTACATACCTACAAACATATTTACATAAATAAAGCAACATTCAATAATAAACACGAACGGTTAGCAATGACATCATTCATGCAAAAATTCTGTCATGTTTCGTTGTTGTTGCAACAATATACAGTCTATATTGTGTTGTTGCTGCAAGCGAACAAGTGTCAGTCAGGGTTAGTAAAAATCTAAATTTTTTTTGTCAATATTCTATCGTAATGCTTTTGCTTGTTCTTAGTTTGCAAAAAAAAAAATGTGAAAAAAAATTTCACAAACAACAACTTCTGTATGCTAATCGTATGGAGGTGCTGGAAATTAGAACAAAATGCAATGCCGAGTGCGCCAGTTTACGCAATGCCAGCGCACTTTGTGGCATGCACATTTTGTGTTGTTGACTTGTTGTAGTTTGTTTTTGATTGCTCCTGTTTTTCGTGTGTAAACAGTCTCTGTCATTGTGTACGTTAACGTTTGACGGCATTTAATTTAATTTTTTTCAGATTTTTTGTTGGCTCTTTGGCACGCATTTAAAAGCACATTAAAGTGTAATTTTCATTTTGTTAAGAGTTTGTCATGTTTTTAAAACTTTTTTGACTTAGGCGCTGGTTTACAAACTCACTTTTGTTATTCTCAATTACTGGGAAGTAAATTTTAATGATTAGCTTATTAAAGTTACCCAATCGGAAGTTGGGACAGTTTAAAGTGAAAATCTCAAGATTGTACTTCAAACCTAAAAAAAATGCTTAGGAGCTTGCTATCTTCGCTTTACAGGGTTTCAAGACCGGTTCCGAATGATTTTCCAAAATTCTTCATTGTATTGTGAACACCTGGGCAGAAAATGTGATAAACTTTGCCTAGGGTCTGCCACGCCCCTTACAGAGCCGTGCAAGGTTTTCCAATCAAGGCGTAACCTGGGAAAACTAGGTAGTCCCCTTACAGAATATACCATAAATTACCGTAAATGGGGTAAACATACGCTTTCCATGCCAGAGCCTTGGTAGGACCTAGGCAGAGTTGTCTTTTGCTAGGAAAATCTAGCCAAGGCTTAGGTTAAATGTAGAGTTTTCTAGATTATTTTCTACCCGGGATACTATTACCTTCAGGTAGCAAACAACCAAGTTGAACCTGTTCCCACTACCGGTTAGCAAACGACCATCAGTATACTTGTAGAAGTGCAAGCTTTAGCTAAATACTTACAAACCGTCTATCCCGTTGGAGTCATCTTACTAGGAATGTTTATTGTAAAGTAGTTTTGTCTATTTATAGTTATTTTAACCAAAAACTAAATAAAGGGTGTTTTTTTTAGGGGTATAGAACTTCGAATTGAAATAAAACACAAGAAAATCGTTTTAAGGTCCATCAATTTGGCTTAATTGGAAGGATACTTTTATGCCATTAATGTTTAAATATGATTTCGGGCATGTGGCCGCCGCGGCTGGCTAGAATAAAGCCAATTCTACAGGTCCAATTTTCAACCACTTTTTCGAGCATATGGGGCCGTATGTCGGCAATAACGCCACGAATGTTGGCTTCCAATTCCCCTAACGTTTCTGGTTTGTTGGTGTAGACGAGCGACTTCACATATCCCCAAAGAAAATAATCCAATGGTGTCAAATCACACGACCTTGGTGGCCAATTGACAGGTCCATTCCGCGAAATTATGCGCTCATCGAATGTTTCCTTCAATAAATCGATTGTGACGTGCGCTGTGTGGCATGTAGCGCCGTCTTGTTGGAACCACAACTCATCCACATTCATGCCATCCAATTCGGGAACAAAATAGTCGGTTATCATGGCTCTATACCGGTCTCCATTAACGGTAGCTGCCTCTCCAGCATTATTGCGGAAGAAGTATGGCCCAATGACTCCACCAGCCCATAGAGCACACCAAACAGTCAGTTTTTGTGGATGTAATGGCGTTTCAAGGGTCTCATGTGGATTCTCTTCACTCCAAATGCGGCAATTTTGCTTGTTGACGTAGCCATTCAACCAAAAATGAGCCTCATCACTGAACAAAATTTTGCGATGAAAATCAGCATCGAAATCAATCTCATTTTCGGCCCATACACCAAAATCACGACGCATTGCATGGTCTCGCGGCTTTAATTCTTGCACAAGCTGGATCTTGTAAGGTCGCAAGCCAAGATCTTTGCGCAAAATCTTCCATAAAGTTGATGGACAAAGCTCCAATTGCTGTGCACGGTGGCGAATCGATTCATTCGGGTCCTCTTCAACACTTTGCTCTACAGCGGCAATTGTTTCTTCGGTGCGCACTGTTCGACGTCTCTGCGGATGCGTATTATCACATAGAGTAAACGTAGTGCGAAAACGATCCATGGTTAACCGAATTAATTGCTCTGATGGACGATTATGTCGACCATAAAATGGACGGAGCTCACGGTAAACTTCGCGAACTGAACCATTATTTTCGAAATAAATTTGCACGATTTGCAAGCGTTGTTCTTTTGTCAACCTGTTCATGATGAAATGGCAAGCCAAACTGAACATAAATGACATTAGAGTTGCCAGATTTGACCACAAAATGCCAGTTTTATCTCTATTCGAAAAACAAACCTGTAAAAAAAACACCCTGTACTTAAATCGGATTATATGAAAATGTTACTTTTAAAAAGTTTGAAAAATGTGTACGTCAGAATCTCTGAATTTGGAAAAAGCATATTAGTTCTACCATTTTAGTAGAAGAAGTCCAAACATTGATCTGATCCCTCTCCTTATTTCACTCACACCTACACGCTGACTGTCCACTTTCTCTACCCCCACCTTTACTTCTATCCATGTTTTGCTCTCCCCCTGCTCCTCTTACTCTTAGTTTCCATCTTTTATTGTTGCTATTCCTCTTTCCCTTTCTACTACCTTATTCCTTTCATTAATTCTTTCTCTCCTTGTCTTTATGGATTTTTTTTTCTATCCTTCCACTTGCTTTTAATTTTCTGTTTATTTTCATTCTCACAGTAGATCTGTGATTTCCAGATAAAACCACTGCTCAGCCAGGAACACTGAGTCTTAAACTCCATCTGCACTCTAGCCAGCTAGAACGCTAACTATACCAGGCTTGCTCACTCAGTACTCATGCTTATGATCGCAGTAATAGAAAGCCGTTGAGAGAAAATATGGCCTGGGGTTTTTTTTTAATTAATACATTCGGGATAATAATCACTAATTTAAATTTCATGCATGGTTTCAATCGAATTTATACAAGACCCGACTTCGTTCTGCCTGGAACTGACCTGCATGGATCTAGATATATTGCCATTCCTATCACTATCGTTACCATTTCGCTACCCTATTACTATCCCGCCCTTCTCCGTCATATAAAAGATCTCTATACCAGATATTGCATAGCCCGTAAAAAAAGTTGCAAAGTAATATTAATTTAGATTATATCAAAAAGCGTCACGCCTCCTTTTACCTTACCCACGTTTTTCTCTAGGTTTCAGAGATTATCCTCATTTACTCTGGCCCAACATTCAATATTTTACCAACCCCTGTGTTGTTGTTGTTGTTGTAACGACAAAAACACTCCCCGAAGGTTTTGGGGGTTGCTGTCGAACTGATAGTCCTTGTCCGGATATGAATCCGGTACGCTCCGGTACTCCCTTGCGGTACTGCCCGACTGTCGTGGTAGCGATTTAGTATCACTGGTCATACCTTCTAGGTCATGTCACCCCTCCTTCCGTAATGAAGGTGAGATGGGTAATGAGAGGTGAGAGGCATCATATCCGTAGATCAACCATCCAGTTGTACGTCATTACCTTTGTGCATATTAGTCGCCTCTTACGACCGGTATGCCTACCTCGGGCATATTCTAAACCCCTAACCCGCAGGGGGTTTACCACCCCCCCCTCTTTTCTCTTGGCCACGTTTTTTCTTGAGGTGTTAGAGACTGATCACCTTTAACTTCTTACCAATTTCCAATATTCCACCATGTATACTTCCAGTGATAAGGACGTAAATATCATATGTATGGGAAGTGCCAGGCTCACTTCTTCCTTCTTCCCATGTTCGCTTGAGGTGTTAGGGATTGGTGTAATTTAAACCTTATTTGTATGAGAGGTGCTACGCCCACATCATCCAGTAGTGCGGATTATGACTCTAAACTATTATCGAGCCTCCTTGAGTACACAACAAAAATTTCATCAATATCGCTCCAGGCGTTTAAAAGCAGTTCAATGTCAACGGACGCACAGAAGATTTTTATATATAAAAATATACTTAAATTTGATTAGTGGTTAGTAATTAGTAATCAATTAATTAGAAGGCTTTTTAAATTGGTAATGATTATTTTAATTGTTTTTCAAGAAAACTCAATTATTTATTGATTACGATGAGAAAAATCAAAAAAAAAAATCAAAAATAACTAAAAATTACTTTTGATTATTTTTGATTTTTTTGCATTTTAGTTTTAATTATTTATATATATAGTTATGTGCTTCTACAACAATACTGAAGAAAATCCAAAATAATCAAATGTAATCAAAAAAAGCCGAAATTAAATTAAATTAAAAATAATCTAAGTAACTTTGTTTGCTTACTTTTGATTTTTTTAACAATCGTAAAAAATTAAGATTTTTTTTGATTATTTTTTTAATTAATTGGAAAATAATAATTAAAAATGTGAAAGTAATGGCACTCAATAATGTTCAAAAAAACAATTAATCAAACCGGTAATCATTACGATTAGTAATCATTATTTAATAAGTCTGACTTAAAGTTACAATTAGAAATGAGCGTTGGTTGCTCTGTTGGCTGCGAAGTTCCATATTCAAGCATTTAAATCTGATTGGCCTGCTCATGAACATTTTGTAACCTGGAAAGAGCACTAAAAGAATGTTCAGCGCTAGTAACTGTGACAGGCATGGTGTGGAATGATATAAACATTTAGAAAAATCTTTTCGAAATTCTGATAAAAAATTTCATTCAACAACAAAAAGGCCCAACCCTTTCCCAATTCGTGTCCTTTCACAAAATTCGTAGCAGAATTCCTCATTTCATTTTCATTCATCATAAAAAGCCCCCCTTTTGTCATCTCTTTTCTGCTCATCCATAAATTTCCCGCTTTTCCTCTTTGTGGCTGAAGAAAGTGAATGGTACATCTAACCGACTGAATTTCGAACCCCCACGGCCCTGCAAATATTATACCTTCCATCATACTATAAACTAAATTTCCTGCTGTGGTTGTATGACTGTTTGCTCGACACCCAATATACGCATTTTTCTGCATGTGTGAGTACATTTTGACATTTGAACTGTGCGTTTATTTGCGTGCGGCACGTCGTTTACTTGCCTTTTGCTCGCTTTACATATATAAATATATGCGTTTGTATATTCCACAAAGCACTGACTGTGTTTTCTATAATTTTTGTTTTTGTGAGTACTTTACATGACTATCGCAGCTTTCAATCGTCGTTTTTGTGCTAATCAATTGACACACTTGTTTTGCTTTTTTTTGTTGTTGTACCTATTTTACGTTGCTCATTTATTTCCTTTTTTTTTTTTGCTACTGTGCGCCTATACGTTTTTTGCTTATATTCCATTTAAATTCACTTGATTTTGCTCAATTAACAAAATCGCTCTTGAGTACGACTATTGCAAATAAAGGTTGAAATGAAAGTAAGAACTAATGAATGATGGTTTAGAATGATTTTTTATATTTTCATTGGATGTGAAATTTTTAAAATGTATTGTTACAAGTTTTATTCTAAGTGGTATATGTTCCATCGGCGGCTGGGAGACAGATTCAGCTATCTCGTATGCTCGTTTGGAAAAGCGCCGTTTTCGAAAAAATGTTCACCCGAAATTGTGCATGAGTGATGCGTGAGCAGACCCGTTAAATTTGATTAGCAATAAGTAATAAATTTATTATACGGCTTTTTTATATGGCAATGATTATTTTAATTGTTTTTCAAGAAAAGGCGATTATTAATTGATAACGATTGGAAAAAATAAAAAAAAAAAACAATTATCAAAAACAAAAAAAAAATAAAAAAAAAAACAGTTTTGATTACTTCTGATTAATTTTGATTTCTTTTTAACTTTTTTAAATTTTGTTTTGATTATTTTTGATAATTTTGGATTTTTCCCAGCATTGTTGATATGCTTCTACAACAATACTGAAAAAAATCAAAAATAATCAAAACAATTTTTGTTTATTATTTTTGATTTTTTTTAAATTCGTAAAAAATAATTTGTTTTGGTTATTTTTTTAATTAATTGGAAAACATAAATAACTAATCAAAACAAAAAAAAAATAAATAAAAAAAAATCTAAAATGAAAAATAATAAAAAAAATATTTTGATTATTTTTGATTTTTTTTACTTTTTGTAATTTTTGTTTGATTATTTTTGATTTTTTTCAGTATTGCTGATGCGTAATTTTTATGTGCTTCTACAACAATACTGAAAAAAAAACAAAAATAATCAAAGGTAATCAAAACCAATTTTTTTGAGAATTTTTTAATTAATTGGAAAAAATACATTAAAAAATTAAAATAATTGGTAAGCAATCAATAAAAGGATTCTCAAGAAAGTAATTAATCAAACCGGTAATCATTACGATTAGTAATCATTATTTAACATATCTGCTATTTGCGGAAATTCGGATCCTCAACTGATATTACTTTCGTGCCGGATTTTGCAGACCCGCTATCTTTGGCAGAGATAGACTTTCCTGCAAAAATAAAAAAATAAAGATACAAGCAAATAAATGTTTGAATACAATAATCCCGGGGCTGAGCCTATTCACATTAGACTTCCAAAAGCGGTTGTAGCTTATGTCGATATTCGGTCATGATTACCCAATACTAAACACTACTAATATCCGGTAGATGGGATGTGCGCTTTGTTTGGGACCCGCCAAGTAAAAGCAAATTTTAATGAAAAGGAAAGCCTCGGCTGCAAACCCTTTTTGCTCCCTACGACCCGGCAAAATCCTTTTTTATTGCAAAGGCTGACATCAGCCCCCCCCATGAAATGCAATGGTGTTAGGCTCTAGGGTAGGCAATGAGAGACGATAATAGTAAAATTTAGAGTGCAGGATGAAACATCTCACAAGGGTGCTAGATTTATCGTAATGTGGTCATCAGTATTACCAGGTTCCAGAAATACATTGACTGTCTCCTCATTAGAAAAAAAAGAGAAAACAAATTGATCATGTCAAGATCGAAAGACATGGCTCCACCATTTTGGAGAGGCGCCAATATCGAAATGCCTCTTCCGCTCGGAAAAGAAACCAGACTATGTTGAAGTGAGTACGGCAATATCACAGCCCATATTAATAAAACGAATTGAAAGCACAGATCACATGGGGGCAAAGAGCCTTTGAAAAGCAGTCATTAACTCTTATGCAGTCAGTGGTCGGGTGAGTGTATGCCTCCATGTTTGAATTTGACTTTAATGCAATGCTTATACGGGTACTCCAAATGACGTTCAGCAACACCAACAGCTTCATCAAAATTGGTAAGAACCTCTTCTAGTCATTCGACATGAAACGAGGCGACTGTCTTTAGTGCGATTTCTTCAAGTTGATGCTGCAGAAGACCATTCGAGCAGCAAAGCTAAACAGCACTGGTATCATCTACATATTAGAACGACATGCAATTTCTAGCGTATGCCGGTAAATGATGTAATTGGCCTCAGTAGCCGCGCCGTAGTTCTGCCGTTTCTGTACTGGACAAAGAACCGAAGTCATCAAATAAAGAATAACGAACCTGCGTTTTGGTAGTCACGTCGCGATTGATGTTTGCAATTTCGAAACTACGTCTATTTGGGAACCAATACTTATGGCAGCAGAGAAGTTCAGCGGAGAATAACTCTTGCCAACTGGTACTTTGGAATGAGTAGACAACTAAGAAATAAAGTGCTTTCTTAACGAAGAAAGATCACACTCTGTAAGCTTTCATAATATCTGCCTTCGGAACCATCGACAGTGTCGAGAGAAGATGAGATGAAGCAGTCGAGAGAAAGGTTCTAAGGAAAATGAACGATGAGCTGTACGAGATTAATGCAGATACTGGCATAGTACAACGAATTAAAGTCCAAAGGGGCAGTCCTGGCTGGGTCATGTTATGCAAATGGACAAAAAGGTGCGGACTTGTAGGTTTTCCTATCAGCATGCGAGGAAAAGGGAAGCCTCAACCGAGACAAGAAAAAAAAGGTGAAGGATAGTTTGACCCCCCCTTCGTGCTTCCCATTGTCATCAGTTATCGGTAAAAGGGGATGACTGACAAGATTTGATGAGCGCCAATAAATGAATTAATGAAAAAGGTAACATAACAAAGTGAAAAGTGGACTAAAACTGAACTGAAAATTGACTTCGAGGAATTACGCGGTACTTTCTCTAAACTCTTTCGAGCTTGACCACACTATGACTGGAGAATTACAAATATATGAATATATATATATTTGTGTATACTTTTCTACAAATTGATGTAATTCTTATCAACTCAATGAATCATGTGAGACTTACTTTGTTAGTTTATTTTTTATTACAACATCATTTATTAATAGTTTGACCTAAAAATCTCTCAACAGTTTTGCAAATAAAAAAAAAACTTGAAACTATGCATTATCAGTTCAGAGCTTAGTAAGCAAATATGTAACTAAAACTTTGAAATATATTTTCGTATAAAGAAATTTTGCAAATTTTGCTTTAAATTATTGGCTTGATAACAAAATTTATTTATCAATGTCTAGAAGCCAACCTTAACCCTTTAGTGACTCTTGTGTATATATGGCAATGAACATGTAAAGAGTTGAAAAGCCTAAGGCTTATAAAATGTTAAATTAATCTACTCGAATGGGCTTTATCAGTGGCACTAAGGATTTGAATTACACATCTTTTGTGCTAAGAACAAATGTTAAACAAACGTTAATGCTTACATTTACATGTCGGTACCCGGCAGTGAAACTACAAATTATTCAAACATAAAATTGGTTCAAAACTAAATGGATTCGAAACAAAAAATTGCAAATATGTGTACTAAAAATCAAAAATTTATTTAAAAATTTTAAAGAACACTGTAATGCTCAAAATTGAAAAAGCCACTGTAGAATTTGACTTAATTTTCTGTTTTCGGCACAATTTTCTAACCTATGAAATCTGATTTTGGAGGCAACCACATTTTTACTGTGTAAGTAGGTATTTAAACTAGATTCACTCAAAATTATTGAACCAAGGGTTGTTCTGTCTATTTTGAATTATTTTCAGAATGGTATATTTCTCTTCGAAATCTAATAGCTTATGTTTCGTAGAATATTTACATCTTAAAAATATTTCTTGCTCATAGGTGGAACAGTTGGCTGACTAGTTTGCTTGCGAATCATACCAGTCGCAAGTTCGTTTACAATTAATTGGTTTGATTGCCGTGTAATGCCTGCAGACTTTGCATGAATGTGTAAAACCTAATCTCTAACTTGGTATGTACATGAGAATGCAAGAATTAAGCTGGTAGCAATGACAATAACAAAAACGTTTTACATACAAATATACCGATATCTAACAACAATTAGCTAAATGCATTTTTATCGCATCTTTGGCTTCCACAAAAACGAACAGAAAATCAAAACTCGAGAACAAACAAACACAAAAAGTATAGCTTAAATCACACAAACACACACACCGCTAGTCACAACATTTGTTAAGTGTTGTTGTTAATTTGCATGGTTTTGTAGATGTGTGGCTGTGTGTGACTAATTCACTTTGCCGGCAAGTTTAAGTATACAAACAATAAAATATGACGTAATGCTGCCATAGCAACATACCGTGAACAACAACAAAATATTGTTTCATATTCATTATTATTGCCGCTTAAAATAATATAAACAAAAGACTAAAAATAAAAACAAGTTTATGTGTACATATGTTTGTATGTTTGAGCGATGCTAGGCTTCGCTAAGTATGAACCAGTGCTCCAAAATAAAGGTTTATCGATAACTAATAACATTTTCTGCCTAAAAGAACCTCTGCCATTAGAAAAAACACATTTTTTTTGCTGAGTGAAATCTTTTTTTTATTTTGATCAACCTCAAAAACCTCTGCCTGTCTGATTGCACGCGCATCATTCATAAACTGATGCATGGAATTCAATGCTCTTTTCATGAAGTACGGCTGGATATCTCACTTACAGTTTAAGCCAATTTTTACGACAAGGAATAAATTTCTTCTGGCATAACACAGTGGTGGTAGTAAAAATAGACTGAAGTTTTTTTTATACATGTCATCGGATTAAATTATTTTTTGGGCGATTGATTGCCTGCGTTTTACAGTGTGATCCAATTACATATAAGATGGAAACTCTCTTATTATCTTATTATGTATGTAACTATTTGCCAACTCCCAGTTCGAACATATCCAACAGCACGTTTAAAATGGACTCTGCTTGTTATGGACTCTGCTTATAATTGACAAAACTAAAAAGACACAAGTAAGGAAGTCTAAGTTCGGGTGGAACCGAACACTATATACCTAGTAGTGATCTATTACGGCCCATCAATTCACGCAGATCTATTTTAATACTTTTCAGTTCGTATCATTAAGCCAGCTGATTGTTTTCAATAAAAACATTTTTGTTATTAGATCTGAGTGGGAAATTAATTAATTTGTACAGGGTGGCGCAAAAGTAATCCTTCTATCAGAAAATGCTATAAATTTTGCGATTGGCCCCTAAAGTCAGTTCTGTTTTGACATTTGAGTAGTAAACACATGCGAAATACACGTTAATAAACAATGTTACGCTACACTGCTCCAGAACGCGGAATATTGCTGACTATTTATTTGACCAATAATCGGTCGGGGCCAAACGGTTACTGTGAATGGTGAGCGCTACAGAGCAATGATCAACGAGTTCTTTTTTCCGCAACTTGATGAATTGGGATTGGAAAACATGTGGTTCCAACAAGACGGTGCAACAGCACACACTGCACGTGCCACAACCGATATGCTGAACATCGGAAGCTTACTTTTGCGCCACCTTGTATATACATAAATAGGTTCCCTACCAACCACTGCTAACCACATTTTTTCAAAATGTGAATGCATGCACATTTTATGTTTGAAAAATTTAAGTTCTAATAGACAGATAGACAGACCGGCACACGGACGGAGATACGGATATTCCTGATTATTTCTTCTCATACCTACAAACAGTTCACGTTTCACGAAAGGTATGAAAATCAAAAAATATATATATAACTTTCCTATTGCACCGGATATTTTATTTGTGTGTTATCCGATCTGCCTAATTTTTGGCAGGAGTATTCCCTTTGCCCCTGAATATTTTTATATTGATAAGTCAATATCTATCTCGATTCGTTTATACCGTTACATACTATCGTTAGGCGAATGCATTTAATATACCTACGGGTTAGGGGTGTAGAATAGGCCGGAGGTAGGCATATCGGTCGTAAGAGGCGACTAATATGCACAAACGTAATGACGTGCAACTCGATGGTTGATCTACGGATATGATGCCTCTCACCTCTCATTACACATCTTATCCTTACTTCCGGAAAGAGGGGTGACATGACCTAGAAAGTTTCACTGGTCATAAATCGCTACCACGACAGTCGGGCAGTACCGCAAGGGAGTACCGGAGCGTACCGGGTTCAAATCCGGCCAAGGACTGTTAATTCGACAACACTCCCTAAAACCTTGGGGGAGTGTTTTTGTCGTTACTACAACAACAACAACAGTGAGGGAATTCCCCGTACTCAATAAAATTAAAATTTGATAATCTGAATAACAACCCAAGCTCATTGCTTCAACGAACTCATATTTAATTCTTCTTCTTCTTTAATTGTCATCTAACCGCAAGGCCGATTTTGACCGTCCGACAAAGCTCGCCAGTCGTTGCTTCGTTGCGCCAACTGGCGCCAATTGGAAACACCGCGGGATCGCAAATCGGTCTCCACTTGGTCCTTCCTTCGCAGTGGTGGTCTCCCTCTTCCTCTGCTTCCACCGGCGGGTGCCGATAAGAATACTTTCTGGGCTGGAGCATCTTCGCTCATTCGCACTACGTGGCCTAGCCAGCGAAGCCGCTGTGTTTTAATTCGCTGAACTATGTCGGCGTCTGCGTAAAGTTCATACAGCTCATCATTAAATCTTCTTCGGTACTCGCCTTCGCCAACGCTTAGAGGTCCACAAATCTTTCGAAGAACCTTTCTCTCGAATACTCCCAGAGCCGCCCCATCAGATGTTGTTAGTGTCCATGCTTCTGCACCATATAGCAGGACGGGTGCGATGAGTGACTTGTAGAGTGTTATTTTCGTTCGTCGAGAGAGGACTTTACTTTTTAATTGCCTACTCAGTCCGAAGTAGCATTTGTTTGCAAGAGTAATTCTTCGTCGGATTTCTAGGCTAACATTATTGTTGGTGTTAATGATGGTTCCCAGGTAAACGAAGTCCTTTACTATTTCGAAATTATTGCTGCCAACAGTGGCTTGGTTGCCAAGGCGCGAATGCGCTGACTCTTTGCATGATGACAGAAGGTACTTCGTTTTGCCCTCGTTCACCACCAATCCCATTTTCTCCGCTTCTTTTTCTAATTTGGAGTAAGCAGAAGTTACGGCGCGGTTGTTAAGGCCAATGATATCAATATCGGCAGCATATGCCAACAGTAATTACTAATAATAAAATAAGGTGGGATAAGGTCGAAATTCATTTTCTCACTAATAAGGGCATTGAGTTTTCTGTTAGTTTTACTCATTGTACAATATATATCTATTTGATTTTAAAGGTTTGTATTCGCGGTCCCTTGGGAGTCATTATAACCGGATTGCGCTGTACCGATTTTGTTCATATATTGCAACATGGCGGCTCCATACCAAATCTCATCAAAATATCTCTAAAATTGAGGGACTAGTTTGCTTTCAAACAGACAGACGGACAGACGGAAGGACAGACGGACCTGGCTAAACCGACTCAGCTGATGGCCCAGATTATTTCGATATACTTATTGTTGGGTCTATCGGACCAAAATTATAATACCATTTCATGTTCATGAAAGGTATAAAAAGACCGAGATTTGTGTATAACCCATCATATATCAATAACTGCTACTATGCGGTCGTTTCAAATAATTTGACAGTTATTCGGGTTCCCTGCGCCAAATAAAAATTGCTATTGAAGGTCTGCCGTTGGTCGCGGTTGACTACTTGCTAGACAGCTGCTTGAATTGGCCAGCTGATTAGTTCTCTTATCAACCCATAAATAATTGAAAACGAGAGTTACCAGTGAGAGCAGTTGATGCCATTTATGCGCATAAAATATACATATAAAGTTAGATCAGATGTTCGTCTTTTATTACTCCTCACCCTGCTCCTTTTATTCCATATCACATATTACGTATGGCAGCTCTGCGAAACTTTCCGAGTGCTTGAATGGATTTCAACACCCTTCGTGAGATGAGCAATTTCTCTACACAACTCTTGGTTAATTATATATTATGCAGTTATGTTGTTTGTTAATACGCGGGAGTTGATGTCAATCAGATATGCTTCGTTGACGGTTCTTAGTGTTTTCATTGTACACATTTTGTAGCCTTTACTTTTGGTGAATTCACTGGTACATCAAAGTGTTACATGAAGTGCGTGAGCAGCATACATACATATGTGAGACACTTTGTACGAACATTAGACTGATCTAAAACAAATTTCCTTCACTTTAATTTCAAGACCCGGTAAGTTCTTAATGGATTAATAAAATCGCTTATCTTCGGAGCTTTTAGGATACTGACATTGGTGAACAGACAGCAACTTTGAACGGTCAATAGGATATATTTTATAAAAGTCGGAATATCGTTGGAGATGGGCATCAAGATGGAGATAGAGATAGGAATAAAAATAGAGATATACGTAAATGTAAAGGAAACTAAAACGAAAAGAAGAAATGGAAATGGAAAAGGAAAGGTGAAAGGTAAAATAAAATTAAATTTAAGGATAAAGATGACGATAAAGATAAACATAGAGATAAAAATAAATGGAAATATAAAGATAAAAATTAGATATATATGGAGATGAGTATAAAAACAAGTAAGGAAAGGGCTGCCTTCGACTGTGCCTAAGACTTTATACCTTTCATGAATACGCATCACGATTTTAAGAGTACGATCCTTACTCACAATTAGTAAAAACTCTGCAAAACTGATAATTTAAAGATACATAGCCCAAACCCCGTTTATCGGAACTATCGATTGTATGGGAGCTATGCGTTGTATTGCTCCGATCTTGCTGATTCCGTCAAATGATTAATCTCATGCAAAATGGCGGCTCCATACCAAATTTCAATGAGATATCTCAAGGGACTAGTTTGCATACAAACAGATAGACGGACATCGCTAAATCAACTCAGCTTATCGCCCTGATCATTTCGGTATACTTATTGGGGGGCCTATCTCTTCTTCTTCTCATACTTACAAACATCGGACCAACGTTATAACACCATTTCATGTTCATAAAAGGTAAAGGGTGTTTTTTAGGGGTATAGAACTTCGAATTGAAATAAAACACAAGAAAATCGTTTTAAGGTCCATCAATTTGGCTTTATTGGAAGGATAATTTTATGCCATTAATGTTTAAATATGATTTCGGGCATGTGGCCGCCGCGGCTGGCTCGAATAAAGCCAATTCTACAGGTCCAATTTTCAACCACTTTTTCGAGCATATGGGGCCGTATGTCGGCAATAACGCCACGAATGTTGGCTTCCAATTCCCCTAACGTTTCTGGTTTGTTGGTGTAGACGAGCGACTTCACATATCCTCAAAGAAAATAATCCAATGGTGTCAAATCACACGACCTTGGTGGCCAATTGACAGGTCCATTCCGCGAAATTATGCGCTCATCGAATGTTTCCTTCAATAAATCGATTGTGACGTCCGCTGTGTGGCATGTAGCGCCGTCTTGTTGGAACCACAACTCATCCACATTCATGCCATCCAATTCGGGAACAAAATAGTCGGTTATCATGGCTCTATACCGGTCTCCATTAACGGTAGCTGCCTCTCCAGCATTATTGCGGAAGAAGTATGGCCCAATGACTCCACCAGCCCATAGAGCACACCAAACAGTCAGTTTTTGTGGATGTAATGGCGTTTCAAGGGTCTCATGTGGATTCTCTTCACTCCAAATGCGGCAATTTTGCTTGTTGACGTAGCCATTCAACCAAAAATGAGCCTCATCACTGAACAAAATTTTGCGATGAAAATCAGCATCGAAATCAATCTCATTTTCGGCCCATACACCAAAATCACGACGCATTGCATGGTCTCGCGGCTTTAATTCTTGCACAAGCTGGATCTTGTAAGGTCGCAAGCCAAGATCTTTGCGCAAAATCTTCCATAAAGTTGATGGACAAAGCTCCAATTGCTGTGCACGGTGGCGAATCGATTCATTCGGGTCCTCTTCAACACTTTGCTCTACAGCGGCAATTGTTTCTTCGGTGCGCACTGTTCGACGTCTCTGCGGATGCGTATTATCACATAGAGTAAACGTAGTGCGAAAACGATCCATGGTTAACCGAATTAATTGCTCTGATGGACGATTATGTCGACCATAAAATGGACGGAGCTCACGGTAAACTTCGCGAACTGAACCATTATTTTCGAAATAAATTTGCACGATTTGCAAGCGTTGTTCTTTTGTCAACCTGTTCATGATGAAATGGCAAACCAAACTGAACATAAATGACATTAGAGTTGCTAGATTTGACCACAAAATGCCAGTTTTATCTCTATTCGAAAAACAAACCTGTAAAAAAAACACCCTGTATAATAAAGAATAAGGTAAAGATAAACAGAAGGATAAACAAACAGATAAAGATCTGGATAGAGACTTGGGAGATGGACGTGGGGACGATGAGAAAGGGACAACAATAGAATTAGGCAGAAAGAGTAAGAGAATAGGGGTATTGAAAGTGAGTCTGAGGAGGAGTAGGGAAATAAAATTAAATTTTTGAACTTATATCAATTTTAGGCACGACCGGTTTGGAAAATGCAATAATACAAACAATTCTGCACTTCAAAAGATTTCGAGCAAAAGTTTTTGAAATATATGCAAAAATTCGTTTTTTTGAAAAATCAACTCTTCATGAAACAGTTCATTATACAGCGACGGCTTGGTGGAAAGTCACAGTATTCCAAATTAATTTTTAAAAACATTCTATCTCAGTTTTTGTTTGAAAAACTACCCATCTGAGAATTACTTTTTCAGAATTTATTTCGAGAAGGCCCTCCTCAGAATAATCCTGTCTGAATGAAAATTCAATACTGCTGGGTTAGGACTTTTTTCAATCAAATTCTAAAATAGAGCATTTTTGAAAAAAAAAATGCCGAGATAGCCCATACTTCAAATATATTCTAATTTGGGGCGATCATCCACTTAGCGGTCGATATAATGTTGTTAGTCTGCTTAATAAATATAAAGTGATTTACCCATATACCTAGATCATTAAAACGCAAAAAAAAAATGTTAAACAGTCTATTGTAGAAAAAAAGTTATTTAATTTTTTTTTGGTAGCGGCTTTCATCAGCCACCCTGTACAAACTCTTATTTTAAAAAGCAGTGAATTTGTATGTACGGATGCGGGTAAAATATAATATGTGTAGAGTCTAGAACGTTTCATAAACCAACACTTTTGTGAATGATAAAACCGTATTACTACACAATTTTCAAACTATAATAATTTCGAATTAAAATGGTTGTTAGAGCAAGCCATGCATGCTAATTGAAAATAAAAGCGCGCTCCGTTGGATTTTTTCCGCAACTCTTGTTCTTTGTAAATAAACCACTTCCAACACTTTCTTCAATTACTCTGTGTTTTTATTTTGGTGGTGATACCAAAAAGGGGTATCTAACTTTTTTAATTGCATTAAAAATATCTAAATTTTCTTCGAGCCCTCCAGTTATGTTGACAGCCTTTTTTCGTGTAGTTTCTGTTTCTGCAAGGTACACCACATCCACCGCTAATTACGAGTATATATATATAATCACAAAGTAATTGCTACACTCAAACAACTCCGGTAACCCTCATTAAACTAGTGTTGCTTTGTATGTTGTGTGAACTTTAAATAAAAAAAGTTGTTTGTACCAATTAAGTGTTGAGTAAAAGTTATTTAAAAGCTACCATGAGTACCACAAAATGTTCGCCTTTTGCATATTTCGTTTCTGTTTGTTTATTGCGTTTATGGGCAAAATGTATTTATGGGTTAATTGCTTGTGCGTGCCAAATATTTTATTTGAAAATGCTTAAAAAAATCTAAATTGCTGGTGAAATGTTAATAGATAGATAAAAGCTTGATTGTTTTCAATTGCAACTAAAAGCAAACAGAATTTATATTTTTAGAAATTTAAAACAATAACATTTAGTTCTAGTTTATGGGAGCGCAAAATAAATGTTGTTGCCTTAATTGAAAATTAAAAATTCAATCAAATAAAGAATCAATGACTTTTAGAGTTTTTTAGTAGCGATCTTGACTCTGATAGTTTTAATACTAGATAGAGACATGGTTACTTGACAGGCCATCTTGGGTTCTTCCGTTAAAATTAAAATTACGAATTTCTGTGTGAATTCCGTTTATTTCCAAGAATTCTTCGAAGGAAAGAGCATCTTAATGTTTGTATTAAAGACTCTCCTAGGACAGCCGTGGTGTGGAGGTAGTGTTGCCGGCCTACCACACCGAAGGTCCATGGTTCGAGCCCTGGTACAGGTAACATCAAAAGTGATTTGAAAAAAGTTTTTCAAAACGGGGTCGCCCCTCGGCAGTGGTTTGGCAAACTCTCCGAGTGTATTTCTGCCATGACAGGCTTCTCAGCAAAAATTCGTCTCCTTTGTAGATGCCGTTCGGAGTCGGCAAAAAACTGTAGGTCCCACCAATTTGTAGGGAAAATTCAAATCGGCACACCACAAATTGGAAGAGAAGCTTGGCGCAAAAATCTCTTAGGAGGTTTATGATGATATACCTGTTGTATATCGCGCCATAGAGAGAGAGGACAGTTGTATTCCGTTTTAGTTTCAAGACAGGAGTCGTTAGCATTCAGCAAAATACGGATGTGGCAGTACGCCTGCCTTTTCCAGATTCACAAGGAGTCGGCCGTATAACAGCTTTGTACATCCATGCTGGTAGCTCTGGGCTCAGACCCAATGTTTTACCTTGTATTCATTGCAAGGGTGTAGAATAAGGAACGACTCAATACTCTGTATTAAGGAATTATTTCTACTTAGGTGCTGAAAAGAAGTCTAGGTATTTTGCGCCCAGCAACTTTGATTTGCTTTTTTATGTTCTATAACGGGGTACTCCCAAACCCCATTCACACAACTCATTCAAATTTGAATTCATTAAAGTTTCCATAACTTGCTTGAGTGGGTCATATACGTGCTTTGAGTTCGCTCATTAATTGATTTTTGTTGCGCATGCGTGCCACTGCGAGCTGCGCCTCTTCCATAGGAGTCCATAGTAAATTATATAATTTTGTATTGTTACTATACAATTTATACGCCATACGAAAGTTTTTTGAAAAGTTTACGAAAATTATTATAAAGAAAGTGAAAAATATCTATGTATAGTCGTATAATTATTCTTCTTGTGTGTAAAACTCAAGTCATCAAAAAAATAGTCATTATTGGCTGAACTATTAATGACAATTTTTTGGGATTCTGATTTTACAATGCCGGGATTGGCCCCAGTATAAGGAGACGCGATTGCTCCAAACAGTTTAGTTTAAAAAGAAGAAGAGAAACTATTTCAACTTGAAAACAGACAACAAAATTTTTTTAATAAAAAACGAAATTTATTTCATTAAACAACGAAAAATAAAAACTAGTAACGAAGTCTGAGTTCTAAAAGAAATTTTTTTGCCGTCGAGTTTTGCTTAAAAATCGTATTATTTGCGCTTATCTTATTGATATAGCTTGCATGGTTATAGAAATGTCGCGTTTTAAATTTTAAAAACAAATTTTTAAAATATGTTAAAAAGCTCGGCGTGGCCTTGAATCGATTTTGCCCATTTTTGAAATAAACTGTTACCTTTATATATTCAACATTTTCCTTTCGACAAATCAATTTTTGCGAAGTTATGGCATAAACTAATAAGAAATTTATATTTTTCGACTTTCTTCGTTCACGGGCACTTTGAAAGTGAAGTAGAAATGATATAAAGTTATTGTACGCAAAGTTATTGCCTATTCAATCTATCATGATCCTTTCAAAAAACTTTCGTGAAAAAGTGGGAGTGAACCTTAACCGATTTCGCCCATTTTGTTCCGAAACATTTCTCGTATTCATGGCAATCTGTGTGTTGAATTTTGTTTCGATATATTGAGTGGTTTTCGATTTATGATCAATATTGTTTCTAAATCTGACTTTACCAAAAGTGGGCGGTGCCACTCCCATTTTCATAAATGTCTTGAAAAATTTGTTTTATGCCTTAATGTAATGTACACACCAAATTTTATCCTCATAGGTGTTCTGAATTATCACGTCTTTTGTATTTTCGAAAATATTCTATATATAGAAAGTGGGCGTGGCAAAGGAACCACGATACCAAATTTTATTAAGATATTGCAATATTTAATCAATTTATCGTGTTCGCAGACGGACGGACGGACGAATATAGTTTAATCAATTTCCCTTTTCCTCCTGAACATTTTTATATAGATAAGTCAATATCTATCTCGTTTCGTTTATGCAGTTATATATTACCGTTAGGCGAATGGAGTTAATATACCTTGTGTGCGTAGCACTACTAGGGATAAAAATAATACACTAAGAAAGTATTGAAGATAATTTTTATAAATAAATCATACATATTTAGTTTTAGTAACATATGGCGTGATCAGATGTAGAGAGAGATATTGCAGGAGGGAGGGGATTGGTTGTGCCCAGACCGAGTTACACCATGTGCACTAAACGTATTTTCTATTTTTTAATAGTTTTATTTCTCTTTGATATTCTAATTACTTTGTTATTTTTTACTCTTTTCCACATTATTATATTCGTGTAAGCCAGATAAAATAGATTTTAGTTACAAACTGCCAATCATTTCGGTCGTCCATAAATTTTACCAAAAAAAAAAAAAAAAAGCGCCACGCTGAATGTTCAATTCATATTTTTCTGTTATTGCTCTATAAATAATAAATAATTTTTTGTACCTTTTTTGTTGTTGCTACGAGCACATGTGGTATGTAGATCGTCTTTTCCACTCAAAATGCTTTGATGTAATTTGAGGCCACCGTACGCAATAAATCACTAAACTTTTTTTTTGGGTGCGGATCCAAGACAAAAAATAATTGAGTGGAACGAAATATGTGCGCCCACTTAAAACAAAAAAATAAAAACGCAAAAAAAAATGCAAAGCTTAAAGCAAAATCAAAAAGAAAACAATGCTGAAAATTCTTTCATCGAAATTGTCGGTTTGTTTGTATTAGCGGCCATGTATCCATTAACAAAATGTAGAGTTTAAATGAACAAGCTGTTTCGAATTGCACTTGGGGAACGTGAAAAGATATTTTTTTGGATAAAGTGTGGGTGTAAAAATAAACTAAAATTAGATGGTTTTTCTTTATTCAGATTCAATAAATTTCTGTCAAAATGATTCGGATGCATGCAGGCCACTTTATGATGATGGAAACATACCAAAATATTTATATTATTATTTTTTGATTGTTTGTAGACTATTAAAAAGATTACGGCAATAAAGCAGTTGTTTTGAAGTTCTGACGTTGCTTACTTTCTTATTATACCCGGTAGTACTACGTACACAAAGTATATTAACCCTCATCCAGCATATTTTCAGCCCCTTATCACCACTATGTACAGCGGTGCTATCAAGTAGATCTTAAAGATAAAGCTAGACATCTAGCAATACTTCTATGAAAATTCGTCTAATTCAATACAGCGGTTTTTAAATGATGCACTAAGAAACATACAGACAGACACACAAAAACCCTTAAACCTATTGTTTTGATTTCCTTCACTCCAATAAGGAGCACGTGCATAAATTTTTTTTTATCTGTGCAGACATCTGGCGTGTTCAAATTGAATTACGTGTAAAGATAACACCGCCACCGACGTGGTGTGGTGGTTGCCTGCTTACCACAGTCCAAGGTTCAAGTGACGGAACAGCTAACATCAAAACGTTTTTGAAAACGTTTTTCAAAAACGGACTAGCCCTTCCCTCAGCATTGTATTCCATCATGAAAAAAGTTCTTAGCAAAAATTGATCTGCCTTGACGATGTTCGAAATCGGGGTTCAGATTGCGCCTATACATTGGAATACAACTAAAGTATAAGTACGACTAAGAGGTCCTAAATAATTCGAATATATTTTTACAAAAACAACCAAAATGCAATATTTTTCATCTCTGTGACAGAGGAAGCTGGGATCGACCCTCACTATGATCGCATTAGCATTCTTGCACATGTCAGTATACTCCCATGCCTCTTAAGTCTCATATGAGCGCCAAACGCTTTGGAGAATTTTAAAGAACCCACCAGCGATCCAGCCAAATCACATTGTGCCTGAATGAATACTTTCCAGTCTTAGTATACATAAAACAAAAAAATAATTCTTCCGCTTCTTTAACCTTCCTAAATCTACAAAGCGAAAAACAATTAATCAAAACTTCTTAGAAAACCAGAAAAAGACTTGAAAAATTGTAACAAAACATAATCCAAAAAAGCTCAACACATGTAAATTGAATTATAAATAACATATTGGAAGGTCATTTTGGAACATGAACAGACGCACAAAACTCATACATACATTCGTACATATGTAAACACACTCGTGCATATGTGAAAATGAGATGCATGAGCATGTAAATGTTAGGTTTGGCGGCTTATTAATAATTCATGGGGCAGATACTGACATTGAACTGAGAAGTAAAGTGGCTAAGGTTTTCTGATTGAATATTTTTCGAGCCTAAAAGAAGTGAATAGCTTGAAATTTTAATGTTCGTATATTAGGGTGGGTCAAAACAATTTTTTTTTGGTTTCATAAAGGAAGAATTTGCACTTATAAAGAAGGACATTTCAATATTATTACAAAAAAAAATTTACTCAACATTTGAAGGTGGCCCCAGACCTGTACGTAATGATTACTAATCGTAATGATTGCCGGTTTGATTATTTGTTTTCTTGAGCATCCATTTAATGATTGATTACCATTATTTTAGACTTTTAATGATTATTTTCCAATTATTTACAAAATAATCAAAAAAAAAAAATTATGATTTTTGAAAATAACTAAAAAAAATCAAAAAATAATCAAAAAAAGTTGGTTTGATTAATTTTGATAATTTTGTAAATATACACATCAACAATACTGAAAAAAAGCAAAAATAATTAAAAAAAAAAATTTAAAAAATCAAAAAATCTAAAATAATCAAAGATAATTGAAACTCCTTTTTTTTGATTAGTTTTTATTATTTTTTTTCTAATCGTAATCAATTAATAATTGCCTTTTCTTGAAACAAATTAAAATAATCATTACCAATTAAAAATACGATTTCTAATTACTAATCAAACTTAACAGGTTTCGTGTTTTGATTTAAAATAATTTTAATAAAAAAAAATTTATTAAACTTTTGTGAGAAAAATAAGAACCAACTCAGCGGGTGAACAAACCGACTACTTCTTTGATGATGCCACTATACTTCTCTTAAAATGTTTTTCCCGCGAGTGGGACAAGAACCCGCATTCTTACATGGACGTTCTTTCGCTTTAACCGCATCGACCAACAAACCCTGCTTGGGGTTGTTGCTGTTTCTGTCAAAGCTTTCTTTTTCATACTCATACTTGCGTACCGAAGGAAACTTTTTTCTTTACATAGTATTAAGTATAATTACACCAAAACTAATACATATATATTAAAGCAATAAATAAGTAATAGTTAAAAAAAAAATGACAAATGAAGGATTCTCTTTCATGCCAATACAAAAGAAAGTCAATTAAATTTTTTTGTTTAAGGCGCACAAATGATACGAAATACAATTTTTTTTTCATTGATACTACCCATTTGATGAATTCTTTGTTTCAAAAGTGACTAAACCGCTTCAAAATGTTAAGAAAATCATTTTTAAAATTGAATAAATATTTTTTATAAAATGCAAATTCTACCCATATGCTAAATCTTTTTGTTTAGCCCACCCTGACCGGACCGGAAGTAATCGGTGTGGATACATATACAATATACTCGCTAATGTCAATGTAAATCGGACTATGATTATAATTCAATGTTTCGATTTGCACTGATACAATCAAATAGCGACGACATAGTAGCTCTGCGTATTAATTTACCAGAAAAATTGGAAGGCAGCGGTTATATTTTGTCAGCGTCCTATAAAATGTAAAACGCATTGGAAGAATGAGGTTTTGAAGAATCTTCAGAATTAGTGTTGATCAAGACTATTTCGAGGCATAACAAATGGTCAGTAATTGCCCAGAGCTTGTTAAGTCACTCAGTCATAAGAAATCTGTCAAGAAGAAACTTTTAAGAGGTCATCGTAACTAAGAGAGACCTGTTGCTGTTCTTGATATCTAATGGCACCGGTGCCAGACATTTTTTTTTACTATCCCGACTGCCCTGGAAGTGATGGGTTTGACTCCGCCGAGCTTATGTGGATTTTAGCCACCGCTTACTACACTCATTCCCAGCCTGGGGTATATTCGAAGTCGTTAAATTCGTTGGGGGGCTTCTTTCGATAAAAAAAAAATTTGAAGGGTTGAAGAAACCCTTTATTCACCATGCCTAAGATGGCGGGGCTTGTAATGGTACCAAGTAAACAAAAGTGAAATGTCGTCTTAGCTACCACTAAATACTTTCGAACGCCCCATCATCGCCAGGGTTCCGATTGATTTTTGCATAGAAAAATGAAGTATACCCTGGTGTTAATTTAAAGCAATTGAGATTACCACAGTTCCCCCCCAGTGTCATAATCCAAATTTTTAACTTGGCACTGTGACACACCACCTGCAGTGTTGGTGTTGGATCGGTTTATTATCTATCAGCGGCCTCGCGATCGAAAGTTTTTCTGCACAGAATGATGTGGATGGGCGGTCTTCGGCCTCGTTTATAAATACTAACCTTTAACCAATTAAAAACCGGCTTACTTAACATTTTGTCGATTTTTTAAGTCCAAAGTTGTTATAATCATGATTGGAATTATAACCTTAATTGGTGTTATGACACATGTGAGCTAAAAACAGAGTAAAACCTGAACAGGTTTCTATGTTTTTATTAAAAGATAATTTTTAAATTGTTCGCGAAAGGGTCATCGACGGCCACCTACACAAAAGAGAATTCTGTGATTTTTCAATTGACATTATGCCACTTGGGATTATGTCATGAAACCCAACTTCATCATTGTTTTCGATTATCAAAAGCAGTTAGCCATTAATACAGTGGTTTGATACCCATTAACTACACATGATATCAACTCCAAGCAACTAAGTGATTCACTAATCATGAAAATAATTCTACATGAACGCAATTCCGGAGCCCCTAGCACTTCTCACGCGTGATTCACTATTTCCCATTCGGAATAAGTGATCCTCCAGACAGAAAACCGGGTTGTCATTAGACTCCCGTTTTCATATATTTAAACCTGAAGTCATTCGGGGCAACGAAGATCAAAGCTTTTGTAATTGTCCATTTATCCAAGGAAAAGTTACTCAATGAAATCAAAATATGCAAAGGAGTTCCATGCGAAAAAAAAATAACTGAGTATGGGTGACGAATACTTCCCTAACGTAATGTGCGCCGATTTACACGATTCAAGTATTGACCGCTTCAAGGTTTTCTCTCTATCCAGTTCTCTCTCCCTTGTATGCCGTTTTTATCTCACAATAAGAAAAACTGATATATGTAGAAGATATTAAACCCGGATGTGATTAGGCTCCCACATTTATATAGTGAATCCTGCAGGCATTTGAGGCAAGGAAGAACGATCTAGTAATTTGTGAGCCTCGCTAGACCGCACCACTGTGCAGCTCAACATTTCGGGTAAAATATTTACCCCCATTTTTATTTTAATTATTCATTTGTAAAAATTACGTTTCTGCAAACCATTTTATTTTCGAGTTCTGCAAATTACAAAAATTCATCAGCACCATCAAATTATCTGTCCATTCGCCTGTCACTTAGGGCGCTGGCAACTACCGGTTGGTTGGCATCCATTTCAGTTCATTTACTCAAATGCTTTCAGTTGAGTTTGTTTCGTAAATTTTTTGCTATATTCACTTCTGTATGAGAATTTATGCATAACAATCCGCCTTCACTCGATTACTCGCCTTTCAGTCTCAATTTAGTGTAATTAAACGACTCACTTTTGCTTTCCACTTCTTCTGAATTGAGCTGCTCCGACAGATCAGTTGGTATACAAACACACATCAGCAGTCATAATATAAGATTTCGACAGAGAATATTTCGTTTGATTTCACTTTACTTCATTCTGAATTGATTATAATTTCGTTAAGTGGCATTGAAGTTTTTATCTCTTTATGCTCAGCCTCCACTTTTATGAGAGCATATGTACCTATGTATGCATGTATGTATTCATGTGTGGCTACTCGAGTATCTGATCATATGGAACACACCGTTGCTTGTAACTGAATGGGTAACTCCATTCCAAATGGTGAAATATATTGAACGAGTAATTTTGTAGTAAGGATGAAGTGTTGTTGTTTAGGAAAAAATCGTTAGAAAAAATATTAATTGCAGCTTGGTAATTAAAATTGATAACGCTCTAAAAGTCGCTCATCATAATGGTCCTGATTTATGGCTCAGAAACATGGCCAGTGTCGAAGGAAAATTGAATGGCCCTTAAAGTTTAAGAGAGAAAAGTTCTACGGAAGAATTATGTTCCTTCTAGTGATGCCAACGATGTTTATCTAAGGAAATTTTACGGTAAGATTTCTGTAGATACGAGCATAGTACTGTGAATTTAAGCCCAACGCCTCCGCTGGCTGGGTTATATTATGCGAATGAGCAAAGATCCTTCGTCACAGGAAATTCTCCTATCGACATCCGAGTTATGCAGGAGAAGATGGGGAAGCTCTCTAATGAGATAAAAAAAAGCAAGTGAAGGATGACTTGGTCTCTTTGGCTGTTTCTAATTGATGGAAGTTATAGGTCAAAAGAAGCATTGACTGCCAGCATCACATATGTATGTGGTTGAGCGTCAATAAATAAAAAATGATGCTGTTAAGGTAGGAAGTTTTTGAGAGAAATTCATCCAAAGGGCATTGCTGAACATAATCCCAATAAAGGCAGGTTTCGAAAAAATTTAAGATTAGGAAATTTTTGAAACAATTTGCTCACACATAGCATTTTTTGACTGTCTACGACGATAGTTTGATCTTCCCCTTCAGCTCAAGAAGTGATGAAAGAAAGGTTAGAAAAAGTTTTGACATTATTTCTTTTGAGGTGGAATGACCCATATGCAAATGTAGAGCAGACTAGGGATACCTGAATACCGCATTCTTAGGTTTCGAAAATCCCGTAAATTCTGTCCTACTAAACATGAGCTGCTTTTGATGAGTAATCTATGTATTTCATTATTAATTTTTAAACATTTTTTGGGATCATTACGGATTTTCTTATTTTATTTTGAATGGTCTGTTTTACAATTTATTTTAATATTATCAAGGATGTTTTGGCTGCGTTCTCAAAATCAGTTGGTTTTTTTATTCGACTACTAAAAGCTCCTTTTTTATTTATTTATTTTTTTCTTCTGCTGTGCATCCTTGTTTCTGCTTGCATCTTTATTTTCCATTTGAATAAGTTGACAATAACATAGACCAATAGACTGTAATCAGCCCTGTTAAATAATGATTACTAATCGTAATGATTGCCGGTTTGAATAACTACTTTCTTGGAAATCCATTTTATGATTGATTACCAATTACTTTAAATTTTTAATGATTATTTCCCAATTAATTAAAAAATAATATAAAAAATTCATAATTTTTTACGATTATTAAAAAAAATAAAAAATAATCAAAAAAAAAGTTGTTTTGATTACTTTTGATTATTTTTCATTTTTTCAGTATTGTTATAGAAGAATATACACTAAAACAATACTGAAAAAGTAAAAAATGATCAAAAGTAATCAAAACAACTTTTTTTTGATTATTTTTTATTTTTTTTTAATAATCGTGGTTTGATTACTTTTGATTATTTTACATTTTTTTTGATTTAATTAAAATTTTTTTTTGATTATTTTTTTTGATTTTTTTTAATCGTAGTCAATTAATAATTGTCTATTCTTGAAAAACAATTAAAATAATCATTACCAAATAAAACAAACACCGTCTAATTAATTGATTACCAATTACTGAGGAAATTTAGCAGGTCTGACTGTAATATAACTATGTTTGGATATTTTATTTTTAACAGTTTATTGTGTTGCTTAAAATAACAAAAGCCTTTCCATAAAAATAAAAATTCCATCCCTAACCTATACAGATGTTACCTTGTATCTTTTAAACCACTTTCCATACGTATCTGAGTATGTACATAGCATCCTGATTACATATATATCGCATTCAGCAACTAGGTATGTATGTACATATATACATATATACATCACTTGATAATATTTATCGCTTATGTTGTGGGTGTATTTATTGCGAAGTTTCTTCCGTTGATGATGTGATTTCAACATACGTGTGAGATTACTTTTATTTATGATACATATATCTATGTACACATAAGTCTGTGATATAATTGCAGCAAAATTTACCTTCATACTCACATATATAAGAAATAAAAATATACATAAAAGTCAGTATTGTTGTTGTATTATTGTTATTATTATGACACATGTATTATTGGCATTCACCAATAGCCATTACTCCATCATCAATTATTGTTGTTGGTTTTTGTTTGTATAGAATTACTCATTATGCTTATTTGTGTCTCCTATTAATGATGACGTTATTGCTTTTGGTTGTTGCTCTACGATTTTATTGAATACATACGCAAACGATGCGCTTGTTGTTGTTGATCTTGTTTAAAGGTGTGTATTGTACGCGTAATTATGCTGATTAACGGGAATACATATGTATGATTTCGATTTACCGCTATCCAAATTAACTTTGTGACACAATTTAATGTGTTGTTATTATGCTTGTATTTTGCTGTAAGCTTTAATACTGAACAAATAAGGAAGTGTAAGTGCTGGCGGAACGGGCAGCTATATACCTACAGCTGTGTTCAATATAATAGTAGTGAAATTAAATTAGAATCTGTGAATTTAATAATTTTCATTTAAAATTTAAAGACATTTTAAGGTTAACACAAAGCTCGGGAATGTTAATTAAACTTTTAAAAATTTACATCAAAATTTCAATATTTTTGGAAAGAATTTATAGAAAATTTTTGAGTACACAGTTAATTAATTTTGTATGGAAAAAATACCCAACATCCTGACAAAAAAAAAATTCTAAAAATACAGGAAAACTTTTGAACGATTTCAAATTTGTACGATATTGTGCTAAAATTGAATGAGCTATAAAACTGTGTACCTTTTTTCTGTGTTCCAAATTTCTATCGGGTACAAGAATTTCAATCAACGTGCAGAACTCATCACCTATAAATTTATTAAAGAAAATCTTTACATAACATACGCCCTGGTTAAATATACGATGTAATAAAATAACTAACATAATTTTATAACCTACAAAGGAATTAGCTGAACTATATTATTCCTGGTTGGAATATTAAATTTAGGGGAAATACGCTCCCAAATCGACATTACAGTATTAGATACATAATTGTAGTGTTTTCAGTATAGGTATGAGTTATAAAGAGGATAACTTTATCCAGGGCTATTATCAAAGCGAGGTTCATTTTCTGACAATGAATACTAATGTTGTATATCGCGCCATAGAGAGAGAGAGAGAGAATACTAATATTTTTTTCATTTTCCAAAATTTTACTTATAGAAACATAAGCTTAGCTAGCGTGCTATCTCACCTAATTTTAATACCGTTCTGTTAAGTTTTTTTACAAATTGTTCAAAGAGATATATTTATTTTTGCTTAAATTCTTGTAAACATTATCATATGGATGGCTAGATTTTTTTCTTTAAATAGCGCTTAATGGTCCAAACGATTTGGCTAGATCTATTGTTAGAACAAACCGTTATGAAGATAAAAAATCATAATACTTTTCGCTCTAAGCACAACTGGGTATACAAATTATATAAAAGGCTACATTGCAAAACTGTTACAAATTTCACGGTTTTTACTGTTCAAAATGAGAAAGTAAAAACATAATCCCTAATATTGGAATAACAAAAAAGATAAAAAGGAACTGTCATAGACGGGAAAAAGAAAAAAGGAAATAAAAACAGCAGGTTTGAGGGAAAGGGAAGAAACATTGAAAGGGAATGGAAAATGAAAGGTAAAGGGAAAAGTTAAGTGTCAGAGAAATGACAGGAAACAGAAAGAGATGGTTGACAGAAAAGGGAAATGGAACAATAAGGAAAAGGAGGAATCACGCTCAAGTTTCTGCTTCAAGCAGAGAAAGTTTTTAAATAATTCCGCATTTGTTTGCAAATGAAGTATATGCAAACTATCCAATTGTAGTGTAGACCTTTGCATGCGCTTAATTCGTGTCACACATTAACAAGTGTCATTATTTATTAAATTAGCCTTAATTGGAATCAGAGCAGCAGACAACTGAACTTAAATGGACGTTCACACTTTCTTTTTGCGTAAAAGAAAATGAAAAGAAAAGGCGGATGATATGTAATCGAACATAACTTTGTTCAAAAGATAAGGCAAACCATAGCCGATATTTTAATTTTAAATAAAAACTGTCTTAATCTTAGGTATCAGTGCCTGGGGTTTCAAGCTGGAACAACTGAAAGGCCAAAATGAAAGAGAAAGCAAAATGGAAAGTGGAAAGGAAGGGCAAAGAGTATGGAAATGGAACCGTGGAATTTTTATGGAAAATGGAGAGGAAGCCGAAAGAAAGGAGAAAAGAGCCGTGAGAATCTCAAGGTAAAAGGAAAAGGAAAGAAAGTCGGTAGAACAGAGAAAAGGGAAGGGAAAACGAAAATGCCAAGGACTTTAAAAACAGAAAGGTACTAGGAAAGGACAACCCGGCTCATCTTAACTAGTTGGCCAGAATGATCTGCCTATCTGCAAGATCATGGTGTAAAGGAAGAAAATGTGATGCGGAGAAGGGTAAACAAAAGGGGAAAGGGAAGTTGAAATTTTAAGGCACAGAGTAAGGGAGGAAATGTCTATAGAATAGGAAAAGAGGAAAAGAGAATGACAAGAATATGTGACGTCAGCTCATTTATCTAAGATAGTTAGTCTAAGAAGTGCGACTAATCGCTTAAAGAAAATTGTTGCCAAGAAGGATAAATCCCAGTGCATAGTCATATACAAAAAAATTATTAATTTAGACGACCACATAGAAATCAAGCTGAACAATTCTGTGATAAAATTTGCTGACACAGCCAAAAATTTGGGGGTCATTTTTAATAGAACCTTGTCGTGGAGTAACCACATTTCCTGCGCTATTGGAAAAGTATATGGTATGCTCCGAAACCTATGGACAAGCCAACATTTCACCCCTGAGAAAATTCGATTACTTTTAGCCAAAACATACTTGCTACCAACGTTATTGTACGGTTGTGAGCTGTATTCGAATTGTGATAGTGTGTGTCGTAACAAACTTAATGTTTTATATAACAATATCGCCAGGTACATCTACAATAAAAAACGTTATGACCACATTTCGGAGTTTTCAAAGAAAATTTCATCTGTGTCCTTTGACAATCTTTTAAAGTACAAATGTTTGGTGTTACTTCAGAAGATTATTATAACCCAAGAGCCCCGATATCTCAAAGATCGACTGGAGCACTCCAAATCTTTGCGCTCGCTTAACTTAGTCCCTGCTAAATTTACCTGCTTAGTGACTGAGCGTCAATTCTTTGTCTTCTCCATCCGTAATTGGAACACCTTACCCCCAAACATAAAAGCTATTAAGGGAATGCTGCGTTTTAGATCGGAATTGCTTCGGTACTTTGCCGAATGTCACTGAGCACAATCATAATCCTTTACCCCATACACCTTCCCCTTCCTCTTTTTTCACTATTTTTTCTTTTTTTCCTGATATTTTTTTCATTTATCCAATCTTTATCTATCTCGTATACATCTCTTCAGCACCTTATTGTAATAGTCTAAGTAAAAATTGTTAGTTTTAAGTTGTGTATTGTTAGTTTTAATTTTTATACACATGTTAAAAATGTTAACTTGTTTTTTATGGACAAACACTGTAAAAATAACTTATGGTTGTGTGTTTGGCCGAAATAAATAAATAAATAAATAAATAAATAAGGATCTGCCTATTTGCAACAGCTTATCCAGAATTTTCTTAATGTCTGCTCTATAATAACCACCTACGAAGCCAAAACTTATGAATTACTGCTAATTTATAGAGTAGTTACTCCGCCTTCCTTTGTCGATTTAAAAAATTTTATCTATCAAATAATCTCGGGATTAAAGATTCTGCCCTTGCCCCTTGATGTTGAGTATGCGCCTATTGAATTGAAGTTCAAGCCAGTGTCGGTGCTTTACTAGAGTCACACTGACGCCACCCCAAGCTATATGTTGCACAACCGCGACAACACTATAACATACCTGCAATGTCTTTGGTGGCACATCAGGCCAATATCCCATCGAATAGTGTCGGACCGACGACTATTTAATCTGTACTTGTGAGAACCCAAACAATTGTTAAGTTTACACTTTCTTTACTCGGATCTTTACACTAAGTGTACTGAGCAGCGCAACGTAGATTATGTAAAAGTATTTAGTATTTATACAAGAGTCTCGCATCTCCTAGAGAATCCAAACAAAAAAAAACTGAAATTAGTTTTGACAAATGAATGCAAGTCCGGAAACGAATTTGAAGAAATTTGGTACACCCTAGCGGCCCCTTGGATGAGTGTGATTCTCGGATTTTTGTTTGCCGGAATTTTGTTGTCGAACAGAAGTGACAACCCTACTTAGAAATGTTTTTTTCCGAATACGCAGGAAAATACCTTTCCTTTGATAGCCATATTGGCATATTTCATTTCATTTAAAAAAAAATTCAGATAAGTGGCAACCCCGTAAAACATCTTACGTGGCAACACCTAAGTAAAATTTCTTTGAGTGTAGTACACAATATACATACCAAATTTCATCCCAATCAGTTGAGCGGTTTTCGAGATAGTCTGGATATACAAATATACAAGAATAGCTCTTTTAAAGTTATAAGATAGTGAGAACAATAACAAATAAATGGTTGGCACCGACTAGCTTTCTTTACTGCGATTGAATGCTGGAACACAAAGAAGAACTCATTGGAACTAACAGCATCATAATAGTACAGTAGCGCATTCTTGTTAAATGGCACGATAATTGTGTTTATTGAATTAAAACTACACAAAACAACAAATGTTGCTCGTTTTTTGTTGGACTTATTTTGCTTCTGCCTATGCTGTGCCTATTGTAGTTGTTGTAATCACCAAACCTACAAGCAATAAAATTGCATTCGAGTCATTGATTTATGACAACAAATTGACGTGTTGGTGGGATTGGTAGACATTAAGGCGGACACGCCTGGTACGTGCCTATGCGGGGTTCATTAACAACAATAATACACAACAATAACAAAAACAAACACATAATTGTCAAATGTCATTAAGATGCATCGCATCTCTGATAGCAGGGGTATTTGTTCACACTTGCACATAAAGCATACATACCCAGCAGTGAAGCACTAAACTAGTCAGGAAATATATCATTATGCAACTAAGATTTTTGGTATTGAACTACAGCTTTTCCAGATGCATTTCAGAAATTGTAAAATGTATTTCAGTATAGTCAGATGTACTCTGGAAACTGTACAATTTATTTCGGAAATGGTAGATTGTACTTCAGAATATTCAATAGTATTTTAGAGTTCATGGTTGCTGAACTATATTTTACAGTTTCTGAAATACAATTATTTATTCTGAAAATTATTTTACGCTTTCTGAAGTACATTTGACTATTCTGAAATGCAGTTTACGATTTCTGAATACTGTAGCTTTCTGAAGTACACTTGGAAAAGGTCTAGATCAAAAACGACTAAACTTATAGTAGTAAATATTTAAAGTTAGCTAGATTGTTTAAATAGATAGAGGTGGAAAAATCCGAGAAGAGAATTTGTTTAGTTATGCTGTTCCGAACCGTTGACCTTTTCCATGTGAGTCGAGCATGCAAATTAATTTTCGCTTAATATGTATTAATTAAAATTTGTTGATCTATTTTGAACTAGTTTAAGACAGTTTTATTATTATGCGTGCGAAATCTGATAATTGACATCGCCATGTTTGAAATATCAGTTGCTTATATGAAAAAATACAGTTTGCCAACTAGTTGGGGTTGCTGTTCATACCAGCTTGGAAGCATTTTACAGCTAGCTCGTAAAATTAAATTGGATATCGTTCGACAAAATAAAAAGAACCTGTGTTTTTAACAATTTTCATTTAAAAAATATAGCTAATTCCCTAACAAAAACAGCATAAAAATAAATTTCAAAGTTTACACAAAGTTCAGGAAGGTTAATTAAAATTTTAAAAATTTACGTCAAAATTTCGATATTTTTAGTTAGAGTTTTATAAAATTTTTGGGTACGCAGTTTTATAGCTCATTCACTTTTAGCATAGTAATGAGCTAGTTATACAGTACCTAAACATTTCCACTGAAGTTTTTCTTTTGTCAAGGATGTTGGGTACTTTTTTTTCATACAAAATTAATTTTTCTTCATGCGTTGTATGGAAGAAAACACTCAACACCCCTGACGAAAAAAATTCTGAAAATTCAACGAAATTTTCGAGCGAGCTCTACCTGGCGCAATTTTATACTAAAATTTGAAGATTTTTATGGCCATTGTGTAAACTTTGAACTTTCTTTTTATGTGGTTTCTGTTATGGAATTCGCTATATTTTAAACGCAAATTAATAAAATCACAGCTTTTTCTTATTTCGGCGAACGAAATCCCTTTCAATTTCACTACTATTATATTGAACACAACTGTATGGGTATTTAAACGGCTGAGTCGAAAACCAAAATATTTTCAAAAGACGCCCCATCCCAGAATGAGACTCAAAACGCCCTTTCTGTACGAAAATTCAGTTCATATTCAGCTGAGATATGGCGTTTTTGTATCAAGAACTGAGGTGGAGAGTTGTTGAAAATTCTCCGATGGAGTGTTCTTAAACAACATTTTTGAATAAAGCGTTTTTGAGAAATAGTTTAAATTAGGGTTTTTTAAAAATATTTTGAAAATGATAGATATAGAATTCAGCTGTCGATTTGTATTAATTAGGCTGAAGCGTACAAAATATATTCTACTACTTCAGTTGATTGTTTTTCGAGCTGCCCCGAAATGAATCAAATCGGTAGTTTCAGGTGATGTTTTTTCGTGGACTGAAGGACCAAAGGCTAGCTCTTTGGCCATACTGTCATTAAAGTATTCAACCACAATTTTCATGTTATGCGGACTTTTCAAGTTCACCAAGGAGGGAGCATTTATCCGTGCGTCTGCTTTGTCGGCATCTAGTAGCTAAATAGTTCATTTGGCCCAGAGTAAATAAACGAGGTCATCAAAATCTGGTTAGAGCTTTGCCAAACAACTCAAACTGCTCGCCCAGTCTTATAACTAGTCCTTATGTGAACCTTGCATCTCATAAAACAAAATCACCTTTTGTAAGGGAAATGTTTTTTGGTGGGTCTGTGTTCCGAGCAATATATGTTTCCATAAAAGTATCTATGCAATTATATGTAGTTCTCACATGGGAGAAATTTTCGTCAACAATCGATAGTTATTGTAATATGGTGCATATTAATTGTTAATAAATGCACACAAAAGCAGAACTGAAATATTTTTATTTTTTTTTAAACTTGATTGACGCTACATTTTCAATTAATGTTAAATTATTCTCACTTCTTTCCCCGGCCCACAAAAACATTTCCATGTTACCGTAATTTTTTAGGCATATGTGATGTACTCGTATATATATGTATGCTGACACACATATATACATATATATATACGAACTCTCATACATTGTTGGTTAAATTATTTAATTAAATTGACACTGACACCCTTTTGCCCATCTATATAGTTACATATAAATTAAAATATCAACATCGTCAACATCAGCAATGATCTAAATTGTTGTAAATTTCCTATACATATGAATTAATGAATAAAGAATGCGTTCTAATTTATAAATGACAATTGAGTCATTGGAAAACGAAAATTTCGATGAAAATTTTTGTGATATTATCTCATTTTAACTCATATCATTTTTCAACGAATGAGTGGGAGATCACCCTATTAAAAACTATTTTTGGAGTACGACCTATCTCAACAATTTCTTTTGACAACGCTCTACCTCATTCTTTGATCCAAAAACGGCCTAGCTCAGTGAGCATTTATTAATTTTTCGTTCAGATAGGGCATTTTTAAAACTTATTCTAAGATAGAGCGTTTTTGAGAGAAATTGAGAATGGGGCGTTCTTAAAAAATATTTTGAAATTGTATGGTCTTCCACACAGCCGGCGATACATGTAACTGGTTTGGTACATTTAAATGTTTCAAGTATCCATGACTATAAATAAAATTATGAAAATTATTATTGTTTTTTATTATACCTTTCATAAACATGAAATGGTATTATAACTTTGGTCCGATGTTTGTAAGTATGAGAAGAAGAAGCGATAGGCCCACCAATAAGTATACCGAAATGATCAGGGCGATGAGCTGAGTTGATTTAGCCATGTCCGTCTGTCTGTTTGTACGCAAACTAGTCCCTCAGTTTTTGAGATATCTTGACGAAATTTTGTATGGAGCCGCCATTTTGCATTAGATTAATCATTCGTCGGAATCAGCAATACAATGCATAGCTCCCATACAATCGATAGTTTCGATAAATGGGTTTTGGGATATAAACTTTGTAATTAAAAAGCTAGGAACGTAAAATTTTGCAGCTTTGGTACTTATTATATATGTAATGTGTGTAGTGAAAATCAGCGAGATCGGATCTACATAACATATAGCTCCCATACAATCGATTGTTCCGATAAATGGGGTTTGGGATATGTATCTTTAAATTATCAGTTTTGCAGAGTTTTTACTAATTGTGAGTAAGGATCGGACGTTTAAAACCATGATGCGTATTCATGAAAGGTATAAAGTTATCGGCACAGTCGAAGACAGCCCTTTCCTTACTTGTTTTTATTTAATTTTGTTTTGTTTCCTTTTATTTTATTTATTTGTCCTTATCTTATTTTATTTTGTTTTATTAGATTTTATTTTATGTTATTTTATTTAATTTAATTTTTACTTTATTTTGTTTTATTTTATTTTATTTTATTTTATTTTATTTTGTTTTGTTTTGTTTCCTTTTATTTTATTTATTTGTCCTTATTTTATTTTATTTTGTTTTATTAGATTTTATTTTATTGTATTTTTATTTTATGTTATTTTATTTAATTTAATTTTTACTTTATTTTGTTTTATTTTAATTTATTTTATTTTGTTTTGTTTTATTTTATTTTATTTTATTTTATTTTATTTAATTGAATTCTTTTTTGTTTTATTTTGTTTTATTTTATTTTATTTTATTTTATTTTATTTTATTTTATTTTATTTTACTTTATTTTATTTTATTTTATTTTAATTTATTATATTTTATTTTATTTTCTTTTATTTTATTTTATTTTATTTTATTTTATTTTATTTTATTTTATTTTATTTTATTTTATTTTATTTTATTTTATTTTATTTTATTTTATTTTATTTTATTTTATTTTATTTTATTTTATTTTATTTTGTTTTATTTGATTTTATTTTATTTAATTAAATTCTTTTTTATTTTATTTTGTTTTATTTTATTTTATTTTATTTTATTTTATTTTATTTTATTTTATTTTATTTTAATTTATTATATTTTATTTTATTTTATTTTATTTTATTTTATTTTATTTTATTTTATTTTATTTTATTTTATTTTGTTTTATTTGATTTTGTTTTATTGTATTTCATTTTATTCTATTTTTTTTTTTCTATTTTATTTTATTTTATGTTATTTTATTTTATTTAATTTTTATGTTATTTTATTTTAATTGTCAATTTTTATTACAAAAATTTGTTGGTTTTTACGGCCTATACATTTTCAAGTATCATGACTATGAATGCGCTGACTTCCAGATGGCGGTGTTGTTCATGTTATGGTAAAGTGAATAAAAACGGAGTTTAAGGGACAGAAAAACCAGCGTATTGTTAGCTTAATGGTTAGCAGTGCGTGCCAAAATTTCTCTGATGAGTGAAGTCTAGCAGCTTCCGAAATCGATCTATAAGAAAAGCTATGGCGGTTGTCTTTAAAAAAAAAGTTTCCTTTTCTATTCAATCAAAAACTTTTCATAATTAAATAGATTATTAGAAAATAAAAAACAATAATAACTTTCGCTGTAGAAAAATTATTAGTGGCCTTGAGCTCATTCATAGTCATTGTCTTATTTTATTTTATTGGACGTAATGAAAAAGTCTTCTACCAGGCACTGATAATTTCACGATGCCTTGTTGTTGTTGTTGTTGTTGTAACGACAAAAACATTCCCCGAAGGTTTTGGGGAGTGTTGTCGAACTGACAGTCCTTTGCCGGATATGAATCCGATACGCTCCGGTACTCCCTTGCGGTACTGCCCGACTGTCGTGGTAGCGATTTGGTATGACCAGCCGAACCTTCTAGGTCATGTCACCCCTCCTTCCGTAGGGTAGGAGAGATGGGTAATGAGAGGTGAGAGGCACCATATCCGTAGATCAACCATCGAGTTGCACGTCATTACCTTTGTGCATATTAGTCGCCTCTTACGACCGGTATGCCTACCTCGGGCATATTCTAACCCCTAACCGGCAGGGGTTTTCACGATGCCATTTTTTGGTTCTCCTGACAACTTATTAAAATTTGGTGCAAGCCAACCGTGTATTACATGGCATTTCATAATATACATATCACAAAGTTCTATTGCATAATAACGTACACTTCCTAACTTTTTATGAAGTCTAAAGAAAATAGTTTGCAATTTAAAAGCCAAGTATGAAAACGGTTTGGAAAAACAGCTCAAACTAAACAAACTGCCATTATTTTAGCCCCAAATTGATTAACCGTCTTTAATTTTTACAATAATATTATGAAAGCGTATAATCATTCTAAAATTTAAAAACTCAACTGTGCCTTTTTGTTAATCTCATTTCCTTTTGGGTGCAATCACACATATCACTATCACATTAACCACTAAATTACCTTCATTCGCTGATACATTCATTACATTTAGCAAATTTTGATTTGATAGTTGTATTATATGGTATTTGTAATACAACACAAACGTTGTAACTAAATCAGCCATAATTCTAAAATTAATATACCAAAGTATCTTGTGTCTGCTGCCGTCGCTGTCAATGCAAAGCAGAGATTATTAAATGAAGTAGATAATATGTAGTTACATACTTCGAGCTGTTGATATGTAGACAATGTAACCGCAACTAAGCCGCATAATGCACTTGCATTTAGTAGCATTTTGTAATGTTTTAATGAAGTCTTGGATTATGTTCGAATAAACCGGAAATGAAGGTCATTTCCTCAAACAGCATGTGAGATGGGATTTGAAATAACTTTTGTGGTTGATAGAGTGAATATGTGTAAGTGTGTGTGTAATTTATGTAGACTAAGTTTAGTGGGAGAAGAGACTTGTTATTTGTTGTTGTTGTACATGTTTTTGAATTTAGAATTGTTTTAGTGTACCCCGCGGCTCTTAGCTCTTTGGCTCGAATTATCTTCTATATCATTAATATATGAGACCTTAAGATGTGGGCTAGGGGTTTAGAATATGCCCGAGATAGGCATACCGGTCGTAAGAGGCGACTAATATGCATTAAGGTTATGAAGTGCAACTCGATGGTTGATCTACGGATATGATGCTTCTCACCTCTCATTACGCATCTTATCCTTCCTTACGGAAGGAGAAGGTGACATGACCTAGAAGTTTTCAGTGGTCATAAATCGCTATCACGACAGTCGGGCAGTACCGCAAGGGAGTACCGGAGCGTACCGAGTTCAAATCCGACAACACTTCCCAAAACCTTCTAGGAGTGTTTTTGTCGTTACCACAACAACAACAGCAACCTTAAGATGGGAAGTACTGAATACCACCGAGAAATTCTCGCAAATACTGACGGAGCTGTAGGTGCTGGTCAATATCATTTTGCATAGCCTTGTAAGTTTTTTAGGAAAACAAAGGTCACCCTCTAATGTGGAGGTATAGCCACGGCTGCCCTGCATATAAATTAGCTATAATAGATATTCATACATAAGTGTCACTTGACAAAAATGGCAAATGAAAAACAAAACAAAATAAACAATTGATATAAATGCAGGTGTTTCGCATGAAATTCCTCAACGTCAACTGATTGCGGTTTGTAAGTGAACTGTCGAGACGAGCTCCACATTCAATAAAAAGCTAAATATTCTAGGCAGCTGTAAATTTGAATAAAAAACACTTATTATGGGCGGCAGTTGAGGCCATAGTTACCTTAGAAATTAATAAAAAAAATTGTTTATTGCTAATCAGATTTAAACCACTTTGAAAATTTAAAAATAAGAGATTTCAGAAGCTTCATTGAATCTTTTATTATATTTGCGTTTGTTCGAAAGCAGGAACCATGTGATTTCTTACTGGATTAGCAACAATTTACGCGTGGCTTTTCTTTTTGTATGCATAAATTAATACCAAAAATTTAATTGTTATTTTTTGCCTCTAATTTTTGAAAGTACGTGTGACTTTAAAAGAGCTGAAGGTCAATAATAATAGCACTGTTGTAGTTGAAATATCCGACAGGCATAATATAAGTAATTTCTATATAATTCGGATATGCTGAATGCAATGGCGTTAACTGTTTTGCAAAGTAAGCAAAAAAAATAATTTTTTTCTTAAAAATCTCCATTAAATCACCAAGGTTTTAAGAGAAAAAAAAATTGTTAAACTAACTTTTTAAAACGATTAAAACCATTGGATTCATCGTATCAGAAATATATAGAAATAACCTATGATCCGTCTGTCTGATAAAATAGTTGCTTTTATTTAAAATACATTTTTATTACGAAGTAAAAGTTTTTATTTGTATAGAAAATGATAATTGCCCGCGGATTAATGACACTTACGCAATGAGTGATAAAAATTAATACACACAGAAGTTAAGCTAACAAACAAACCATCGTTCTGAAAGCCAAAGGTTAACAGAACGTGCCAAACATTTTTCTGGAGAAGAATATGACGCCAAGTTTGGCCTTTAGCGCGGCATATTTTCAGCACCAAATATTCTACTTAGTCAACTTGCTAAAAATTCCAAACCGATGTAGCTTACATATTTGCTACTGTATTGCTTCTAGCTAAATAACCAGCAATGATCTTAAGTGTCCACTTTTAAATGGCAATGTCGTCAATGTTGGAAATTGCTTCTCAACTCGTTCTCAAGTGATTCCCATGTGAATAGTTCTAAGGTAGTCTCGCTTAGCGGTTGAGGGTTTTTTTTTGCATTTCGGATAGTTTAGTGGGTTACACAAAGAGCACCGTCTCTGGGAAAATACACGCTAATAGGATGGTTGGTAATGAGCAGTGATGAATACCACATCAAATAATGATCAGCACAGATTTTGGATGCAGATATGCTAGAGTTTTATTAAAGAAGTATGGATGGCTGCATAGATTCAAAAAATTAAATTGTTAATTTTTTTGATACGCCACTGTATGTATACACGAAATTGATTTTTAAACAAGAATTTTATAGAAGCAGGCTTTGAAATTTTTTTGAGAAACTAAGTGCATTTTGCATATAAATCTATTTGGAAAGAAATTTTTCCTTTAGGTACCTCACTTTAAATCTGTATATCTTTTTGGGTTATCATGCGATTTTGATAAAAAAAAAATATAGCCATCAGTGGTAGTATGATACAAATTAATTTCTTAGTTTCCGAGATCCTTGAGTTCAAACAGACAAACAGATAAAGTGGTTCAGATGAACTCTACAATATTCCCTACCTTTCAAGAAATATTCAATGTACAGATACGACTTTTCTATAGCCTTATTATAGTATAGATAACTATGCTTGCGATGATGAATTTTTAATTAGTTACCCTTTGACAATTTAGGAGCAGATTCCTACTCAGCACTGATTCGGCATGCGTGTTTTCTGTACCTGGACCAAGTTTATATTATGAGCTAGAAACGCAAACACGAGCAGAAGCACAGAGAAATAGTTTCTTTCATTGTCACCTCAATAGGATCTACATACCCGAATGACTCGAATCTTACTCGAGCATACTTTGTACTTTGTAGCAGTCGATGCCTGAACTAAACATTTCGAAGCCATTATTGATGTGTAAACATCTTTGGGCTCGGTAGGGGCTATCCAGAAAAGTTACGCGTCACTGCATGTAATCGTGACTTTGTCTGTAAGCGCGCCTCTCCCGCTGCTTGTAATCGTGGTTCTGCCTGCACTTTGTGTATAGAAATCTTGTTTGACTGCTATGTATGTGATGCTCTGCTTGTGTGGGTGTGTGTGCATGCAAGTCATTTGCTGATTGTTATTATTCGGTAATCGTGCCAAAACACGATGAATGCTATCAATCGGCAAAAGGCGAAAGCAAATGCGTTTATCATTAATATACAAAGTGCTGACAAAAACAAAATAATTGATTTTTCATGTTTAATTTATTTTAGCTCAGAATACTCAAGACGGTAGTTAATTTGTTTTGATTGTGTTATCTTTGTGGTTATACTTATGGAGTGAAATGTAAAAAAATAAGTAATATAAAATAAAACAAAATAAAATAAAATAAAATAAATAATAAAAATAAGTAAAATAAAACACAAAAATATAAAAATAAGATAACTTCAAAATAAATTAAATTAATTAAAAGGAACTATGATACCGGGAAAGAAGTTAAATGCAGAAAAAGAAAGGAAAAGGAAAGTAAAGGAAAAGAAAGGAAAGTAAAGGTAAGGAAAGGAAAGGAAGGGTAGCAAAAAAAATAAAATATTATAAAATAAAATAAATTAAAAATAGAGATTGTGGAAAGAAGAGAAAAACAAATAAAATAAAAATATATTAAAATAAAGGAACAGCGTAGAAGAGAGGGGAAAGAAATCCAAGAAAGGAGTAGCAAATAACTACAACAAAATAAAGTTTTGTGTTTGAAATTCATCCACTGGGTGAGGTCTAATTTAATTAAATATATGTTCAGGATACATATGTTTTGTGCTCGCGCTTTTTTTTTAAATGTCCTAACCTATATGCGCTATCTATCGGAATTTTTTTCACTTTTATTGCATGGCATCTGTGTTCTTAACCAAGTCATAAACTCCATATGAATTAACCTAAAAATTAATCGGAAAATTCATATTAAATTCTGGTGCCATCTAGCGTTTATATTGTTGTGTTTTATTGCCATCGGGGTTCTGAACTATGCTCAAAGTTGTAAATAAATAGATCACAGCGCTAGGAAGTTATTATATTGACTTAAGGGTAGTAAAATTATTTAGTAAATATATATGGGTATACCGTTGGCAAGATAACAAACAACAATTATGTAGAGGAAAACTTGAATTAAGCAGCTTGCAAAACTACACGCAGTATAGCCTATGGGTGAGGGGGTTCGATTCTCCAAAAGATCCTCTGAAATAGCAAAACTATACGAATTAGTCTGATGAGAAATCGTGGCTGTTTTCGAAATAGAACTATAACTATAGCCTGTATATGTTTGTTGCTTTAAATTTTTCCTCTAATTGATTTTTAACCCTTTTTTTCCCCCCCGATCCAAAGTCATTCACATAGGCGGACAGACGGACACTACGACCTTTCTACTTTATACATCAAAAAAAAAAAAAATTCTGACGTGTATATACAAATCGCCGATACAAGTGTATTTTTATTTTTTCTCCCCTTTCCGAAAGAGTATATTTGGTTCATAGGACAGAACTAAAGCTCGTTTTTGTAACGCAGTGTTATTATCAACTGGTCTTGAGCTCGTTGAACTTACAAAAATATGTAAATATATATAGTTAAACCTCGATCTAGTATTTTTTAGTTAATAAAGTTTATATGTAATATCAATTCTTACTTAACTAACAATTTCACACCCTTATCTCTTTCTAGGTAGTTTACAGCTCGAAATACCTAACGAAATTCGAAAAAGTAAAACAATGAACGAAATCCGTCAATGAAAATTTGCTACCAAAGCACTTTGACTGTTGTTTCAATTAAACAAAAACTAAAATTAACGGATCCTGCCACTCCAAAGTACTCAAAACCCGCTGTTTATCAGCGCAACAACCTCAACTAGCAACAACTAAAAACGTTTTTAATTAAGTTTAATTCCTCATTAAATATTAAGTTTTAAGCGCACAAAAACAACACAAACAAAAAATGGGTGCAACACGCGAAAAGCCACGCATCAACAAAAGTCTCATCTCGCTCAAAGTGGTGGTATTTTTTGTCATTAGCGGTGAGTAACATGAATCATTCCTAAAAACTAAAATATAATTCACGCATTCCTCTTTCACAGGCATCACCGCGCTACATGTCTTGAATACCACAAAACCACTGCTGCTCGGCTTGAATTTCAGCGAGTTTCGGTGCATCAGCATCATTGCGCCATTTGTCTCAATTATTGGTCCACTCATTGTTGGTCCACTCACCGATCGCATAGCTGCCAAATACGCCACAAATTTTGGACGTATGCTAAGGTTTCTTACGGCGCTTTGTCTAATACTCGCTGCCATAACGTACGCTTGTCTCTTTGCCATACCCGAAGTGCAACGTGAGGAAGCACGTCGTCCACTTGTCAGTTTCGGTTGTGATTCACATGGTGCAGTCATATTTCAGGAGCGTTGCTCTAAAGAAGCAACCTGTCATCATTGGAAGGAGAAAGTGGGCAATGTAAATTTGACACGTTGCACTTACACTTGTCAGGATCCCACCAAATATGAAAGTATGTACACTCCATGGTTTGAAGGTGTACCCACACCATTGCCATCAACGGAACATAGCTCCGAATTTGATTATGAAGATGAATCGGTGGCTGCATCAACGGAAAGTTATCGTGCCAAGCGTGCTGTTGGTAGCTCGGCTGAATATGGCGGTGAGCTGTTGAGTGCAGAAGTGCAACAAAAACAACGTTTGGGACGCGTAGCACGTGATGTTGGCGATGCAACACCAATGAAGATCTATGTAGAGCCACCTCATTTATGTCTTACCAGGAAAACGGATAGTGGTGAGAGTGTGGTGAGGAATTGTCACGTCTACACGCACGATACCAACAACATTGTTGTGAACTCAGTTTTGCGTGCAGCAGACAATAGTAATGATAACGATACCCATAGCGATGAATGGTGCAAATATCCTTTGGGTGAGTATTGTTGTGCGTTTATAGAACGGAAAACTATTAGAATGGATAATAAATACTTAATAGACTGACTGAACAGGAAAAGTATAGGAAAAGCGTATACGAAATGAACAGCTTATGGTAAAGTTTGAACTTATTTTTTGTTGTGTATGTAAGGGTCGATTGTCCTACTAAGCAAATATTATCAGCTTCTTCCGGATAAATATATGGTTGGAAAAATTTGGTTCCATAGTCTTTCTGTAGCCATGAACTAAGAGTGTCCTTCATGAGACAAAGAGTTGAGTGACCAGGAATCTATGCATTCATTAGGTTCACCATTGATTTATACTGATCTTACGTCTTTTATTAGGTCAGCCTGTTGACTACCTAAGCTCAGTCAACGCTGCCTACTAAACTTATATAAACCACGTCAACCTGGAGAAATTTTCCGGAGAAATTGTGAGGGTGTCCCCATAACTAGACCATTTGACTCAAAGGCGCACAGACCTACACAGAGTCGATAATACAAACAAAAGTACCAACCAAAGCTGCAGGGAAATGCGAGCTTCAAGTTCGAAGCAAATCACGCATCCTCAAATTCGTATTGCATACTGCAATAGCTTAGAGTCTTACCTATCTTGTCATACTGTGTATTTGGACAGAGATGTGATAAGTCACCCATGACACGAACTATCTTTTTAACTGCTCAGCTGAGAGACATTTTCTAACAGAAAACTCAGTATACTCTAATTGAAACTTCTAGTTAGGAGAGATTGATGACAGTTCTGACAAAAGCAACTGCGTGATGGGGGAGCCTGAAAGTTTCTACAGTTCTAATTTCCTAATTGTGCGACTTGTATAATTTACTTGACGGCGCTTAAGACTGGACATGTACCTGCGTGGTTTTCAAGATTCTGTTACAAGCGACATATAGTCATTTTCCTCTCAGACATCGCAGAATCGTGTAAATTAGGTAAATTTTCTTTCTGTTTTTTAAAAGTGCGATAAGTTCAATTTTCGTAGACTAAGATCATAATATTCTCTTAGCATCCAAAAGTTCAAAACCACCCCCGAAACCAGTCCCCTGCGCACGGCCCTGGTCTAAACTAAAGCGCGCCACCCGACTATCCTTCTTCAGTTGACGCCAATTGAAAACGCCAAGGGATCGCAGATCGTTCTCCACTTGATCTTTCCAACGGAGTGGGGGCCTCCCTCTTGCTCTGCTTCCATACGTCGGCTCCGACAGGAATACCTTCCGGGGCGGAGTATCTACTTCCATTCGCAATACATGACCAAGCCCACGTAGCCGCTGGGTTTTAATTCGTTGGACAATGTCGATGTGTGCATAGAGATCATACAACTCATCATTAAATCTTCTCCGGTAAACACCGTCGGCATCGCGTAGGGGCTAATAAGTCTTTCTCTCGAATACTTCAAGGGCCGACTCATCTGCGGCTGTCATCGTCCATGCTTCTGCTCCATATTGCAGGACGGGTATTATGAGCGACTTGTAAAGCGTGGTTTTTGTCCGTCCAGAGAGGACTTTGCTTCTAAATTGTCCACTCCGTTCAAAGTAACATTTATTGGTAAGGGCAATTCTTCGCTGGATTTTGAAGCTGACATTATTGTTGGTGTTAGTGCTGGTTCCCAGGTAAACGAAGTCCTTTACTATTTCAAACAGTGGCGTGGGTGCCAAGGCGTGAATGCGCTGACCCTTTGCATGATGACAAAAGGTACTTCGTTTTGCCCTGTTATACTTTAAGAAAATAAGCCTAGTCTCCAGATACTTGCGACTGACACCCATCGAAAGAGACCACTTAGCAGCCATTAGCTTTAAGTCTATAAAGAAGGTCCTTGGGAGGAAAAAATGTTGATAAATACCCGCTGATGCCCTACCAACTTTTTTTTTATTTGTGGACCCACTCCTTCTGCAACGACATCTTCATAGCTCAGGTATGCTCTTTCCGTAGCGTCAGGCAGATATATGAATGGTAGATGCTACTTCGATGTCGACGTGGTTACCCAGCACAAATTATTAGTGCTCAACAGACCCAGGTTTAAGTTTTACAATCTGATCGACAGCTATTTCCAGAAATACAGATCCATCCCGAGTGAATTTGTCCACAAATTGAATGAAGAGATCATTGACTATATTCTACGAATGAGGGTTGCAACCCAATCTTAGGTAAAAGCAAAAGTAGTCCAACCATTTTTTACCCTCAACTGCCCATTCTTTTTTCACAGATATTTCATCATGGTCCAAGCCCATTGAAGTACAAGTTTCCTTGGACCTTTGAAAGAAGTGATTAGTGAAAATTTTTGGCGATAGACGTATCGATCAGTAAGTGCGAAGAACGGCTACAACAACAGTGAATCCCCAAAGAGCTATGTAATATCGAATTAAGGTATTCTGGAGCTCTTGCTGAGCTTTTTCCCTACTTTATAGACCACCCCATTCAGTGTTAATGTACGCTACAGAGGTATGTCATTCCGCTGGAAAGCTTTCAAACAGGGGTGTATTTTAAAATGCCACTGCATCCTAGTATGAGTTCAGATAGATCTTCTATAGCGGTTTCGAACAATAAATATAATAAAATAAAATTGTTTAAGTAGCCAATTTACAAAATAAAAGAAACTGTTCTTAAAGCCAGAAATTAAATTGAATAGTTGAGGACTTACAAATCAATGCACTATACATAACTTCTGCTAATCCTCAAAAAAAAAAATAAAAAATTTCCCTAAAATTACGCTTAAAGTCCTTTCCCTATAGTCCGTCCGGTTGTTAATTGGTGTCAAGATAAATGAGTGCGAGTCCACCTTGTGGTGTTGTACAACTCTCATTGCACTAATTTGCTAAGCCACAAGTGTTTTGCAAACACTTTCAATTAGAGTGACAACAAAATATTCGTGTCAATTTTGGTGATTTGTAAACAAGAGCGTTAACCAGCAATCATGTCATCGACTGCTGAACCAATCACCACAACCATCAACTGAACTCAACGCCAGCTCATGGGTTACCTAAGAAGAGTATACAGACAAATAAATATAACAACAACAAAGACTAGTGGCGTACATGTGACAAACACGAAAGAGTAATTTGCAAGTATTTACAACAACAACAGCAACAACAACAACATAGAACAGACGACAGGACAAAACCTCACACAAAATTTTTCTGCTTTCATCTTCTGGGCAACTGTAACTCATTCACCTGTACGTTGTTTAACTCATTTTAGATGGCTTCCAGTGTAATATACCCACAGCTCAGGTTGAGTATATGATTGGGCTTAAGAATGGTAGCGCATGCAAACCGATGATTGAATGTCAAGTGATTGATCCTTACGGCAGCAAAGGCAGCGTGCTGGCAGATAGTGAATGCATTAAGGTAAGCAATTTAAGTAAGCCTATGGGTATATATTTACACACGCAAACACATAAAACTTACATTTGTACGTACGATTCTTCATATGTACAGTGAGCGTCAAAATAGCGGCTACAGTGCGTTTCAATACATAATAAGTGCCGTTGTCATAAGGATGTGAACTCGAGTCTGAAAAGTGAATTACTCAATAATCGATTTTGTTCGTTTATAGATGAATCCAATTGTGAAAATTTAATTTTTAAATCAAATAATCGTGAGCTTGAGCTCGTAAACTACAAGATATGTGAAACGGACAGACCATAAAACCAATAATAAACTGATAATATATATGCACAAGTTGATTAAAATCGTCTCACTTTATGACCAAACTATACATCTAGTATACGACTACAGTCTTCATAGTATGTATTTAAGCGACATAAGCTGTAATTATTTCTTTCGTTTATTTCATTTGCGTTGCATTCAATTGTAATTCGCAACCAGCTTATCAAAATATTCCAAAGCTATAGTTTATGTTTTAAAATCCCAAATCGGGGTTTTTCACAGCGAAAATGATGAAAAATCAAAATGATGTATTGATGAGTACATTTTATTATTTTAATCCCTGCTAGAGGTTTTGGTCCACATTTGGACTAGTATTACTTTATCTTTTTCGAACTAGTATGATACTGGTACGTTTAGACTGCAATTTTATCAGTACATTTCCTTCCATTTGCACAACTATGAAACCGGTATTTTACGACCAGTATGATACTAGTATATTTTTACTATATACAAACTAGTATTTCATGAGTAGTATGTTGACTGGTATGTTCTGGTCGAAATCTGACAATTGACATCCCGTAGGACATCGCCATGTTAAAAATACCAGTTGCTTATATGTTAATATGAAAGTTGTTGGCTGACTAGTTGGGCTTGGTACATATACTAATTGTAAAGTAGTTTGCAACTAGTTGGATTGACTGCAGAGTAGTTTAAAAGGACACCAACACAAATGCCAAACATGTATTCACACTATAGAGCCGCAGTTGTGTGAGTAGACATGTCACGCATGATGTTGTATTACTCGTATGATCGGCTCTCACTGTGAGTGCGAAGAGTTGGTAGTGGACTATTTAGTAATGTTTTGGAAGTATTTTGAGAGTACTCTCGCAGAGGTTCTCCATGGAGTATTCAGAAGCAAAGAAATGGAGTACTCAAAGATGGATCCAAACCTAGAACATTGCTATGTAAATTGGACCATGTCTTTTATATAAAGGAGTTTAAGTGTTGGAGTACTCTGATACTCTTACGTGGTATTTCCGTTTTTTCAGAGATTAAGCAAGCAAAAACTTGAGCTTCATTGATGATACAAACAGTATTTACAAAAACAAAATAATTGATTATTGACGAAAATTAGCATGAAGAATGAGCACTAAAACCAGAAATGTTGAACAATTAAAACAAGTAAGGAAAGGGCTGTCGACTGAGCTAAGACGCACACAAAACTGTTTAGATACAAATTCAATGACTTGAAATCATTTTCAGAAAAAAGTTAAAGAAAATTTTAGAAGGTTTTTCCTGTTAAGTTTTAAATCTAAATCGCAATAAATTGAAAATTGGTGTTAGTAAATGAAATTTTTGGAATTTATTACAAAAACGTTTAAAAAAAGCTTAAGCTCAAATTTTTAGCCATGTGGTATGTAAGAGTGAACCCAATAAATACTTTTACCATTTTTCTGTGAAATCGGACACCACATGGATTGGTGAAAAATCTAAAGTAGTCAAGTTTTCGAGAAAATTGGATGAAGAAAATTAATTTAATTTCAAACCAGAGAAAAAAATATTGTGTCGGCTGACAGCACTCAAACCGCTACTGAGATACGATTTATATAAAAATATTGGGGGGAAACTCCAATGATTTGGCAGCACACAATTTAAAAAAAAAATTGTATAGTTCACAATTTCTGACACCATAAATAAATAAATACCAAAAAAACCAAAATATATATTAATATTAAAATAAGATTGGACAAATAATCATTTTGCAGAAGTAAAAACCTGCTTTGAACGTGAAAAATTAATTCAATAATATGTATGAATTTTATGTTGACGCTCACTGTACCTACACATCCATATAAACTCACTCACTAACTCTTGTACACAAAATGTCACTCATTCAATCGTTTGCCATCATTCACACATTCTAACCTCCTCCTTGCGCTCCCCATCTCTCTATCAAACATTATCACACACTCATTTTATTTTTGCTCTAATTCTTTCGTTTGTACAAAATAGACTACTGGCGACTTGGATGTCACGTTGGGCGGCTACACAGCTATACGGCTAGTGGGCGATATTTTCGTTTTGGCCGCATTGACACTACTCAACACCGCCATCGTTATTGCTGTACGTGAAACATCAGAGGGACGTGGTGAAGTTTGCCGTCAATATGCCTGGGGTGCCATCGGTTATGTGATCCTCTTCTCACCCATCGATTTGTTTGCCTTCTCGAACGATTCCAAACATACAGCTGCATTTGTGGCCTTACTCGTATTCGTGCTCTGCATGTGCATTGGTGCGTTGGTGTTATTGTTTGCTGCACAAATGCCACTCAGCCCACCAGAATGGTGGTGGCATACAAAGACCGGTATGTTGGTCTATCCCATGTCGGCAATACGTCGCTATAGTCCAGAAATTGTTGTACTTACACTTGTGGCTATACTTTTTGGTACATTCTGGAGCACAATTCATAGTTTTCTCATTTGGACATTCAGCGATACATATGCGGTTACATATTCGGGTTTAATATTGGTATTGGTTTTATTCTTTAATGTGGATAAATTCATTGAATATTGTGGACATTCGAATATCTTTATCGCTGGCTTTGCGGTATTCATCATACGCTTTACTGCTTTGAGCGGTGAAGGTACTGAATGGTTGACGATTGTCATGGAGGCTATTGAGCCGGTCGTCATTGGTGTTGTTTGGATAACGATTATATTGTATATGCGACATGCAATGCCTAGGAAGTTGACAGCGACCGGACAGGCTTTGGCTGTGTTGGCCTTTTTCGGAATTGGTAAGTGAATATATGATTTGGTATAGTATGAGTTGTGGGTTAAGTAGGGATACAAAGAGTTGCCATGTGGTTTTGTTCGACATTTTTTTTTTTTAATTTAAAGAAAAAGTTGAATAATTTTTTATAAATTTTCACTCGGTTCTATTTTCATAGAGTTTAGGGAAATTTTAAAAGCATAAACCTGGCTCCTCTCAAAACAAAAATACCATGCATGTTATAACTTAAGCTGATTCAAATTCATAATAATTGCATGAGTTGCGTGAGTATGTAAAGTGACGCGACTTTTCTGACGTGTTTATAATCTATATATATTAGTCTCGCTAAAACTCGAGAGCCGCTAGACCGGTTTGGCTAATTTTAGTCTTGATGTACATTTGCTAAGGGCGTGGTTTGCTGCACATAAGCTTATTGTTAGCAAGAAAACTAAGATAATGTATTTCAATCGGCATCCAAAAATCTCACCTGAAATACCCATAGTATTCCATGCCACTGACTGCAAGCGTTACGCTTTAAATGCTATGCTGTGCTCAGGAACATCTTTTTGTTCCGATAAAAACTGTTCTGAAAAGTGTTTCTCTATTGAAGAGGTCAGCGACTTTCAATACCTGGGTGTTTCTGTTGACAATAACCTAAGTTGGTCTACCCATATATCTCGTTTAAAGTCCTACATGCGCTGTACTGTTCGTTATTTTTATAGCTTGAGAAAGATTTGCTCAAACGCAACTCTTAAAACTATTTATTACGCGTTGGTCCACTCAAAACTCGACTATGGTATAAGCTGTTGGGGAGGTGCATCTTATAGTAAAATCCAGCAGCTTTTAATTACTCAAAAATGTGTCATAAGAAAAATATCGAATGTAAACCGTCTTCATCACACCATCGACCTGTTTAGAGATCTGAAAATTCTTCCCGTAAAACATTTGTACTACTACAAAGCTTTAAAGATATTTTTCCTTCGCTGTGGTTATTTACATAGCCTGGTCTCGGATAGTTACAATCTAAGACAAAACTCACACGGACTTGTTTATGTTCCCATATATCGCACAACTCACTTCAGTAACTTCTACACTATTGTCTCTTGTAAAACTTTCAATGCGTTACCTGCGTCTATACGTGTCATTAGAAGTTTGCCTAAATTTTTATCAAAGGTTAAATCATTTTTATTAGAACAATCACACAATGACATCAAAGTTTTGCTGAACCCAATAGCTTAGTAAACTTGAACTAAATCTGTAATCTCTTAAGAATGTACACATCTTTTTCATAAACCAACTTAATTAAATTTACTTTACAATGTATAGGTTACACTGAATTTCACCCCACACACTTTTGATAATGTGCATTTAATTTGTTTTAAGACGGCATTCGATACTAAAATATCAATACTTTTTACAGAATGCCTTACCTTTTCTTTCTTTTAATATTAACAGTCTTAATTTAATTTAAGTTAAAATTGTAATTTGAATACAAATGTTTATTTCAGAAAGAAAAATGAATAAATCAATCAATCAATCAATCAATTATTTGTGGAAGTCCAGAGAAGGTTTAAAAGGTGAATAAATATGAAAGTTGTATGGGAATAGGGATAGGTATAGGCAATATTTCTAGATCCACGCAGGTAAATTTCTGGAAGTCAGTAAAGTGATTACACACTCATATATAATACGAGCTTTGCTTCATACTAGAGTAAGTGACTCAAATTTTATTTAAATTGAAGTTTAATCGTACATCTCTATCTATCTTTTCTTTAACGATCAATAAAACTACCTGTCGGCTTAATCAGACATTGGGCTATTTTGAATTTCAATGAAGAGATTTTCTCAACAAATAAATATAAGCCGATTGGAAGTTTGGAAGCAAGTTTTTTGAATCTAGACCTAAAAAATTTATGGAAACAGTTACTACAAAGTCCACTTATGAGGGTTCAAATAACCCCATATAAGTTCAACTCTTCCAGTACGCGGACCTCAAGCATAAATAAGACGAATCTGTCCACTATCTATATAAGAACCTGTTTGTGGATTATGTGGTGAAGTCATTAAGTCGCTCCTTCAAATATTTTAAGTCTTTACAAGGCTGAAGCTTAAGACTGAAAGTAGTGAGTCTAGTAATTTGGCCATTTGTTCAGATATATAAATCTAAAAGGAGGAAGTTTTGATACGTCTTAATGCAAGTTTTTTTCTGCCCCTTCTGTTTTCTCATATGTTCTGGCCTTCGAAGCACTATTTCTAGGACAAGTTGCTAACACTATGCAGATAACTCCGACAAACGATTCATGCTTCTTGGCTAATAGCACCATTTCTGTTGTACTGCTTTGGTCTGAACACGAAAATGTGTATGGGATTGACAGGCAACGTCACCTTAATTTTTCATGAAAGTTTACAGTGCCATTCTGTCACTAAAAACCTTGACCTCTGCGATATAATATATAGCTTTTCTTGCTAACTTTGATACAGGGCCTAAAATAGCTGATAGATGACTTGAAATTAAGCCCATTAATCAAAAAGCCCCTGCCATCATTATGAAAATCGCATCAACTCTCCCTATTATAGCCCGGATTTAATAACTAGCATTCAGTGTTGATCTATGTTTACGAATTAGGCCTATAGTCCTTTACTGTATTTACAATTATGAAGCAAGTTCGTTCTAGTTTTTAAAAGCTACAATAAATTAACTTGCATATACAAAAGTATGTTCTAGAATTTTTTTAGAACGTAGTAGATGATACTCGACCAATTTAAATGTTACTAGCTTTGCCAATTATTTCAAAAATATTTAGATTTTAGAACTTTATCTAGAATTGTAGAGCTTTATCGAACATGTTCAATATAGAATAAACGAGGTTGGTACTACCCACATGGAAAGCACCATATTTGCTTGTGTACTTTAAATCTTAGTTAAATATCTACATATTCGTTAAAGAATTTTTGCCACAACATCTAATACTCATTCAACTCTTATTGTTTCACTTCCAGGAAAAGGCTTGGGCGCTGTGATTGGTTTAGCGCGCGACGAAAAGGTACCTCAAGAGGATGCTCAGGCCATACATCAATGGTTGGCCATTGCAGCTTGCATAATTGCGCTAGTTTATTTCATAATTTACAACTTGATTTTGACTCCACGCTGCACCGCTAAGCCACAGCATATCGAAGAGTTGATTTCCGGTTCGGCATCACAGAATTTGAGCAATGGCACAAATGGTGCCGGCAGCAATGGGCAGGGTAGCACGAGCGCTGGTGCGGCGCTTAACGGGAACTCAAATTACTCACCGCTTCGTGTGTACCATAATGAGCGAGGGAAATTGGGACAATTTAGATTTTAAAATTATTTAATACGCTTTCATATCTATAAATATGTATTTGTTTAAAAAAAGAAGAAGTTATTTTACAACATACTTTTAATAAAATGTTTATAAATGTAACTTTTTATTTAATTTTTTGTATTTAATAAATAAAAGATTTAATTGTAATAAAAATAAAAATGTACTAAAAACTAAGAAGCGCATGAAAAGTTGATATGAAAGTTAATCTGCAGAAAAATAAAAGGATAATATTGTTATTAAAAGTAAAGCAAAGGGCGTGGCAAGCAAAGAGTTGCATAATTAATTTCTTCAATTCCAAATAAATTTTATTAAAACAATTTAAGAAAATTTAAAAACCGCATAAAGCTGCAATGAAACCACAAAACACCTCCTTCTTTGGTCACATTGTTGAAGGACCGGCATTGAGAGTTTAATAAGTAAGGGCATCTAAGTTCGTATGTAACCAAACATTATATAATCAGCTGTGAACGTTAGCATCAAAGTTTTAGATATTGTTTCTTTATAATTTCAGAACACTTAGAGAAACTTTCACTGTGCCATCCTTAACTTTGCCGATACCGCTAAAATAGTAAAATAGCAGAATAGGTTAGAATTGTTAGCAACACATTTTTTTTTCAAAAACTTTTACATTCTTTAATTTACATACAAATACGATTTAGTAGGAAAAAGCAAGTTTGGCAGATCTTCCCTTTGTGCAGCAAAGAATCATACATATTTGCTGGATGTGGAATGTGGGATTGGTTACCAACCAATTGACTTATTTTTTGACAGTTTGATGACTACAATAACTGAAATAGGCATATAAAATCAAAAATTTCTTTTCACATCGAAATTTTTAAGTAAGATAAAATTCATAGAAAACTATTGAAAAGATACTAGTTGATAATCTCGTCTATGGTCTTTAAATGTATATAAAAGTGGGCGTGGTCCGTAAGCTATTTCACACATTTCTTTAAATAAGTTTCATCTGTATGCAGAGTTTTGTTAATATGTCCTAAATAGTTTTTCATTTATGATTAATATAATTTATACAGTTAATAAAAAGAGGGCGGTGCGATGCCCATTTTCTTACCACAAAAGCAATATTTATTGGAAAGAACAATTTCATACTAACAGCCAACTTTTTACTTTTTTCAACTTCTTACAGTACGCTAACTCTTTCCAAGGTTTTCTTAGATACATATAAAAGATCAAAAACTTGAATCAAATAAATTTCTAGCTATGCCGAACTGCAACTTTATGTAGCGTGGGGCTTTTCCAAAAACTATATATGACATGTCTCGTGCCTCCTCCTGAACCGCTCGGACTCCTGAACCCACTGTAAAAGTTTTATTGAGATCGACAATAAACTTTGGACATGAATCAAGGACAAAGAGCACACAAAAATATGTGGGCATGGTACCGCCCCGTTTTCTCAAATTGTGTAAATTTTGACTGAATATTGTTAATTTAGACCAAATACGTTCTGAGTTATGACGAATTGAGACTTTATATAGCCTAGGGGCGTGGTATCGCCCATTTTTTCAAATTTCATAACGATTGATTGAGTACTTTGCATGCCTCCTAAATGCACACACTCATTTTTATTTAAAAGATTTAATAAAGGCTTAAGCCTAGATACCGTTAATGTTGTTCAGTAATAATAAGCAATAAAGGGAAATAATAAGGTATGGGACCATTGTGAAGATGCAGATATAGGTAGGAGAGTCCATGTTTTTAGGTCAGATGAATGTTCTTTGGTTGGCTGAGGTACTGGAAAAATGATAGGCATAGACTAAGCATAAGGTATATATTTTTGGAGTGTGACGCCTTGGTGCGACCTCACTAAAACCACGTATCGGAATAAAAGCCTAAATGGCAAGTAAACTAGTTGGTGAATATTCATACGGCTTTATTCTTTCTAATTACTGACAACTACGCTCGTAGTTTTTGTGTGAAATCGAAGAAAATACCAATAGCAAAAATCAAAAATAATGAAAAAAATCTAAAATAATCAAAAAAAGTTATTTTGATTACTTCTAATTATTTTTTGAGTATTTTTCAGTATTTCAGTTGATGTTTATGTTTATGTGCTTCTACAATAATACCTAAAAAAATTAGAAATATTTAGAAAAAATCAAGAGCTATGAAAAATACTCAAAACTTATTTTTTTTGATTATTTTTAATTTTTTTTGATTTTTTTAATAATCGTAATAAATCATGATTTTTTGATTATTTTTTTAATTAGTTTTAAAATAGTCATTAAAAATTTAAAGTAATGGCAATCAAGCATTGAATGGATTCTGAAGAAAAAAATGTATCAAACTGGAAATCATTACGATTAGAATTCATTATTTAACTGGTCTGGATTGAGGTAACAGTGAGTGTACGCATGGTATTCGGGAAATCGGAAAATTTTGCATATATATGCTTCTGGCATTCTTTGTGCAAAATAGTGTAACTGCGTCTTGCGTTCCTTGGTAAAAATTTATAAAATTGGTAAAACAAAAAAAAAAACACAGCAATACTGTTTATCATAATGGTTATGTTTGGTCATAATGGTTTGCGAATAATGCGCACATGGAACCGATGACAGAAATGCTTTAAAAATTATTACCACGGCATGTCAGCTCCACAATCTAAAGAAAATAAGATTCATGTTTTCAATAGAACTTATACATAAACTTATTTATGTCATTCCGTTGAGTTAAAGTTGAATACTTGAACCGATAATAATGAATAAATTTTTTTATCTGATGTTACATTAATGATATTAATATTAAGCAAACACTTTAAATAAGAATAAATTTTTAATAAATTTTTTGCAATCTAAAGAGGGCAAACACCCCACTATACAACGATTTGATCCTCTAGTGCACGTTTAGTAATGCTGCTAAAATATCTTACAAGAATAACATAATTTTAGCCGCACAATTGTGTATATTAATCCGATTTCTAGTTTCAAGTTATACAATTTGAAGGCAATAAATATGGTTAATCGGATGATGATGACTATGGTAGTATGTATACGAGTATGGAAGTTTATTTGCAGCTTACAATTTTTTAATGTTTAAGTGCAAGTATGAACTAAGTTTGATAGTAATAAAGCGCCCAGGTTCTACACCACAAAAACTAGCACTATTAAAGGGTTAATTACGTAACACACCGAGACAATTTTGCGTCGAAGTCACTGACATTTAGTGTTACCGTAATAGGCTGTTCATGCTGAGCTTGTATATGCATTTTCCTCGCATATTAGCATTTCGCCAAAAAGTCTGTATTTATTATGGCATTTACCATACACCATTTTGACACCTACATTTATTCTACTTTTTAATTTGGGAATTAGCGCTCGTGTTATATAATATTGTTAAAATAAGTCAAACTAGAAGTTAATCTGATGTTTGCGAATATAATTAGTTTCAAGTTTTCATAAAAATTTATAGATTTTTACAGACGTGCTGCAAAATTTTTGTATAACCTCAAAAACATGTTTGTTTGTTTGTAGATTTAAGTTACTTCCGTCTATATATTAAAATGGAAGAGTTTTTATCTGGATATATTATTTATGAAGCTATAACGGCATAACTAATTCTTGATCATTTCTTTACTTTATTTTTTTATTTGACAAATTTCATTAATGCCAGTCCGCCTTCTCTTTTTTGATTTTCATATTATTTTGGTGCTTTTCGCTTGAATTGTTGCCATGTGCTTTAACTTGTTAATAGTTCCGCTATTCTCTACGTTCTGCTACTCTTTCGTTCTTAAAATTTTCAATGTTATTTTGATAAATCAACTTTTTTAATGCCATGTGCTGCCAAAGTTTCGCCATTTTGTTTTTTAGTTCCGTTATTAAAGTTATTCACTTTGTGTATATTCCAATTTTTTTTATTAAATTTCACTTAAACTAACGCGATACGCGATTTTACATTCAATTTATTCGTAAAATTTTTATAACTGTATTCTTATTTCTTGGAGTCCGTTTCTTTTCAGCCCAGCAAAACACAACTCCATCTCTTATTTGGCTGAGCTGCCAGGCAGCTTCACACATCCTTTCCTTTGTCTCAAACACATTGTAAACAAAAAACATATGATTCGAACTTGCTAAAAGGCATTTTGACACGATATGGTTTTGTCATGTTTATATGCCACATCTAACGTATGAAAACCAACATAACGTCTATTTTTGTCCGACACAGAATCAGAAGCATATGTGCTCTCATTTGTTGATTTAAATTTTTTGGATTTATTTATTTGTTGTGTAAAAACAGCAAATAAATTGAACTGTTGGAAGTATTTCTAAAAACCTGTACCTTAGATTAAAATTAACATATTACCTATCTGCAAAAGTGTAGGGATTTTTTTTTTCGAGCTTATAACTCCTAGCTCTTAATTCAGCCAAGAAATATTTTTGTTCAAATACGACGTAAAATACCTTGACCCATATTAACATAACGCATTTGATTTTTTTCAGTTTCAGATAAGTGGTAACCCTATAAAAATAATTGTTTGTGTTTCGTTTTTTTTTTCTTTTTGTTGCGCTTTAAATCCAACATAATGAGGCTTCAGTTGCACAAATTTTTGCAACGATGAACCAACCTTCCTCATGAAAACATAAGGCATTTGCAACAAACAATCTATATACAAAGAATTGCGACAATCCGAAAACATGCAGTTATTCCTTGTTACTAAGCATACTAAATGTTAGTGCTGAAGAAGAGAAACAATTACTGAACCTATATACTGGAAAAAAACTTTAACCTAATTGTCTAGAAAATAATCAATCAATGTAATAGTTTGTGCTAAAGAATAATATATGAAATACTAAAAAAAATGTAATAATAGTTGTAATCTATTGTAAGAAACCTTGAAAAGAACGCTCAACTGGCTTATATTCAAGTATCTTATATTTCATATATTCCTTACAACACTGGTTTTATCTGCCAAAATAAATTATTTGCATTTTGTATTTTAAAAATTGTGATAAAAAACAAAAAGCAAAGCAGAAAAAATGAATGATTCCGATTAAAAATTAAAAATCGATCCAAAGTCTTTCACACAGGCGGACAGACGTACACTACGAGCTTTATACTTTACACATGAAAATCGCCGATACAAGTGTATTTTTATTTTTTCTCCCCTTTCCGCAAAAGTATATTTGGTTCATAGGACAGAATTAAAGCTCGTTTTTGTAACGCAGTGTTATTCTTTCTTTATTTTCTGTTCTTCGCCTTTAATATTTTTTATTGTAATCTCTTAGTTAAATAAGTATATTCAAATATATCAAAATGTTATAAATATAAATCAAAGCAAAGTCATAAATATTCCAATGTAATACCTGTCTGTTGTATGATAAAAGAACTCGTTATCTTAATGTACTAATAGCAAGCTCTTAAATAAATACAAATACAAATACAAGGTAACATTTTAAAAACCATTTGTTTCCTCACGGGTCCATCTCCCTCTTTTATTCCCTTCCATTCTGAAAAATTTCATTTGTTTATAGAATTTTATCAAATAAAAAACAAAAAAAAATAATTTTTACTTACTATTGATTTTCCTACTCCATTTTCAAATGTATCTGACATTTTTTGTTTATTTTTTTTTCATTATCTACCTTTTCATTCACAATGACGTAAGTTTGTAGCTCTACAACGCTTCTCAACACTTCAAATTGAGTTGCTTACTGTTTAAGCGACTTCAACTCAAACCGTTTATATCAACTTGGTAACTAGGTTTTTGTTGTTGCTTCCCATGTATTTTGATAACCTACTCAACGTTCTTTTGTAGGTTGCTTACAATAGATTACAACTAATGTTAAAAAACAAACAAGTTTTTAATAAAATTTAATATGTGGTTAGTAAACAGTCAATAAAACGAAAATTAACATATTTACAAATTCACGAATCCTGCCGTAAAATTGCTAACTGTAAAAAAAAAAAATTATATTAATAAATCAAATGATGAAATTTATTAAGCTCGGATATGTGAACACATATTTTATATAAGAGTGATGATTTTCAATTAATTATGGCTATGATATTTACTATGTCGTACACGCGCATTGCCAATTATTTATCACAAATAAAAACTAATAATTAATACTTTTTGTTATAATTTTTTGTTGCTTAGCAAACAATATTGTTCATGTATTTCTCTGCAGCTTTTTAATGAGCAATGTTCACTCCTAACTGCCTTATTGCGTATGGGCTAGCGTATGTCAAACATTGTACTCTACAATAATGAGAACCTAGTAACTGGCGTTCAGCAGCGGAATTCTGGAAATCGCTAAAGCTTAATCTCGAACGCCAAAAATCTCAACAATGATAGATCGCATAAATCTCTATTTTTTGTTCATTTTGATTCATTTATTTGCACATTTTAGCGATAAACATAAACGAACCAGGTAAAGTAACAGCTGTTTTAGGTAAATAATTTAACTAAATTTGCGATCCTAGAATTTTAGTCGTCTTGTAAAATCTCTACTTTTCTTCTAAATATAGATACTTTTGGCAACGAAAAATACCTGTTGCTAAAATGCAAAATAAATGAAAAACAAGTAAGGACGGCGCTGTATTCGGCCGTGCCGAAGGCTTTATACCTTTCATGAATACGTGCAAACGTAAATACGCATTGTTTAAAGTTCTCTAAAACTTTGTCAGCAATACATTTGAAGAAATGGCCATAATCCTCTTATCTGAACGATCGGTTGTATGGGATATATACTATATATGTATAGCTACGATCTTGGTGATTTTTTACCAAATCTCTTACCATCTATAAGCAAATATCTCACAAAGTTTCAAGTTTTAATATTTCAAAATGAGGGATAAATGGCCATAATCCTCTTATCTGAACGATCGGTTGTATGGGATGTATACTTTATATAGCTCCGATCTCGCTAACTTTTTTACGAAATCTTTTACTATCCATAAGGAAATATCTCACCAAGTTTCAAGTTTTAATATTTCAAAATGAGGGAGAAATTACCATAATCCTCTTATTTGAACGATCGGTTGTATGGGAGACATATGCTATAGTGACCCGATTATACCGACAAATGTCTAATATAATACAAAAATACATCCGTGTGCCAAATTTCATGGAGATATCTCAAAAATTGAGGGACTAGTTTGCGTTCAAACAGACGCACGGACGGACGGACATGGCTGTATCAACTCAGTTCATCGTCCTGATCAATTTGGTATACTTAATGGTGGGTCTATCTCTTATATTTCTAAACGTTACAAACATCGGACCAAAGTTAATATACCATTTCATGTTCATGAAAGGTATAAATAATAAAATTTTATAATTAAACACTCAACGACAAAAAATATATGTTATTTATGGGAAAAATGTAAATTTTACACTTTTAACCAACAAGTATTTGTCCATAATGTTGGAAACTTCTTACTTACTTTCTTACCCCACAGTGAAAGCGCATACATTAAATAAGCCGTTAGGTTTGCTGGTAGATGGGCGGCTTATCTGTCGCGCTATGGTCATAAGAAAGCACAAACCTCAATCTATTGTTACTATTACTAACCGACCCTTCGAAACAATAAAGGGATCACGGAATCTCGCAACGATTTACACATATTTTGGGAGCTCTCTCATAAAGGTTTTTGCGAATTAATTGAAATCCGATTAGTATATCTTCTGTGGCCACTCGTGACTTCGATAAGCTATTTCTATTTTTCGGTACTCTCAATACCTAAATATTTAAAATTTTTTATTTTGTATACCAACAATTCAATTGAATTGTTGTTTTTACGGCCTGTACATTTGCAAAGTGCCATATTTATGAAAATTATTATTGTTTTTAGTTTTTTAGTAACTATTTTTAATTGATTATTGAAAGTTTTTGTTAGAATAGCTGTATTCAATATAGTAGTAGTGAAACCAAAATGGATATCGTTCGATGAAATGCGAAGAAACTATGATTTTAAAAATTTTGATTCAAAATATAGCGAACTCAATAGCAGTAAGCTCACAAAAAGAAATTTGGAACTTTACACAAAGTACAGGAAATTTAATTAAACTTTAAAAAATGGCCATCGAAATCTTCAAACTTTTTGGAGGAGATTCTAGAAATTTTTGAGTAAGTAGTTTTGTAGATCAATTGATTTTAGTAAAACATTGTGCAATTTAGAACACGCTCAAAAATTTCCTTGAATTTGCACAATTTATTTCGTCAAGGGTGTTGCGTGATTTCTTCCATACAGTGTATTTGAAAGATTAATTTTGTATGAAAAAAATAAACGCAAAATCCTTAACAAAATAAATTCTAAAAGGTCAGGGGAAATTTTGAGGTACTTCTAACTTGCACATTATTATGCTAAAATTGAATGAGCTATAAATCTGCGTGCCCAAAAATTTACTAAAAAATTTTCCCAGAAATATTGAAATTTTGAAAAGTTTAATTAACTTTTTTAGCTATGTGTAAACTTTGAATTTTCTTTTTATGTGGTTTCTGTTATAGAATTCGTTATATTTTTATTTAAAATAATTTAAAAAATAGCTTCTTCTTATTTCGTCGAATGATATCTTATTTAATTTCACTGCTATTATATTGAACACAACTGTATACTGTGGATTCAAACTGTAGAATCCATATATTTTTTTGTAAATTTTTTTCATTGAGCACATTTTAAAAATGTTATAAGTCATGAATCAGAAAAAGGTCAATTCAATTCAAACATGTTCTAATAAATTTTTAGTGATTGTAGTATAACCTCTCTCTCTCTCTATGGCGCGATATACAACATTATATATATACGATTTGAATTTTCCCTACAAATTGGTGGGACCTACAGTTTTTTGCCGACTCCGAACGGCATCTACAAAGGAGACGAATTTTTGCTGAGAAGCCTGTCATGGCAGAAATACACTCGGAGAGTTTGCCAAACCACTGCCGAGGGGCGACTCCGTTTTGAAAAACTTTTTTTCAAATCACTTTTGATGTTACCTGTACCAGGGCTCGAACCATGGACCTTCGGTGTGGTAGGCCGGCAACACTACCTTCACACCACGGCGGCCGTCATGAATTATGGTAGACATGCTTCCAGAAGTATTGGCCATGGAACTAGAAAAATTTAATATAGTCGGTTGATAACCCTGCCCACATTTATAAAAGGATGTTTGGTGAATAAAGGTAAGATGTACTTGGTTTTTCGTATAAAGCTATAGTACTTGGCGGCTTTCTTGGTAGAGTTGTAGTGTGTCGACATACTGCACCGAAATGTGATTGGTTCAAGTTCAGGGACAGTTAACATCCTAAGTGGCTTGACAAAGTTTTCTTATAACGGGATGACCCCCAAACAGTGGGTGGAAGCCCTCCTAATGTATTTCTGTCATGCAAGAGCTTCTTAGTAAATATTCATCTGCCTTAGATATGGTATAGATTAAGGAAAAATTAACTTGAACTTTGCCGCTATGTGAACAGCGGAGTATACAAAGTTAGTTTTTACCGAAACTTACAATAACTTTCTTCCTAAATACTTTTTTTTTAATACGTGTGAAGTTATTTGGCTATAAATGCAGCTATTTAAAGTATTTTAATACCAATTTACACACACACTTACATATGAATATGTGATATAATGGAAAAGAGATTAAAAAAAGAAAAACCTTCAATAGCTTACACAATTAAATGGGTAAAAGGCGACGACACATAGGAAAACAATGAATTTGCATTACGCGACTCTGAAATGTTTCCGCATAAATTTTCACGTAAACTCGAAAAGTAATTAAACATTAACATTTAAAGCATATAAACAAATAGCCAAAGTGTCAACATTTCACTGACAGTCGGAGGAGCATAGTAGGTGCCTACATGCGTGTGACAATGCACATAACACATAGACATGGACAAAGCATTCACACCCGCGCGGCAAGCAAGGATCTCCGCAAGAAATGCTGTTAGACTAGAATGAATCCGCTACTGTTTGCAAAAGGACCAAATGCCTGTTTCGATTTCTTTATATGAGTTGAACGGTTCATTTTTGTATGAGGAGTTCGTATGAAGAGATTGATAGTCCCTTTTTGTGCTTGAACCGGTTCAAGTCTTTTCTGTACCCCTCGGGTACTGTCAGAAAGGACTAGTTGCTATCATTTAAGGCTTACTGTAAGCGAAAGGTATCAATTGCGGACCACTCTCTCCAGACCGTATTTTTGAAATATTTTTATTGTTATTAATTAAATGTGTGTTCGCGAAATTGCGTTCGTTTAGATACAGCTGTGTTCAATATAATAGTAGTGAAATTAAAATGGATATCGTTCGATCAAATAAGATTAAGCTGTGATTCTTATAATTTTCATTTAAAACATAGCAAATTCCATAACAGAAACCACATAAAAAAATGTTACAAGTTTACACAAAGCTTAGGAAAGTTTATTAAACTTTAAAAAATATCCATCAAATTTTTTGGCAGAGTTTCTAGAACATTTTTGAGTACGTTGTTTTGTAGACCAATTAAATTTAGTATAACATTGTACCAGTTAGAACACATTCAAAAATTTCCTTGAATTTTATTCCATACAACGCATGAAGAAAAAATAATTTTGTATGGATCAAAATACCCAATATCCTTTGACAAAAAAAAGTTCTAAATTTTGATTTATTTCTAACTTGCACATTAAAATTGTATGAGCTATATAACTGCGTACTCAAAAATTTTCTAAAAATTCTTTCCAAATACAGGGTGGCTGATGAAAGCCGCTACCAAAAAAAAATTAAATAACTTTTTTTCTATTTAATGAATCTGGTTAGTTTTTTTTTTATTTTGCAGATTGACTTTTACATTTAACAAAAATGGATAACTGGGACACTGAAACAAGAATTTGGATTGTCCGCCGCTATCACGCACTGGAGTCCGTAGTTTCGGTTCAAAGAGAGTATAGGCGCACGTTTGGCGGCAATCCTCCGAGCAGATGGACCATAATAAGACTTGTAAACAATTTTGCCGAGCATGGGACAGTCAACAGAAGACCTTACCATCGAAACCCTTCAGTTCGAACGGAGGAAACAATCGCTGCTGTAGCTGCTGCCATACAAAACAATCCACGTGTTTCGACAAGAAGCTTATCTGCTCAAATGGGTGTAAGCAGATAGTCATTACAGTCAATTATGCACAAAGATTTGGACTTATTCCCATATAAAATTCAAATGGCCAACAAACTGAACGCTGCAGACTTGCCGATTCGCTTGGAATTTTGCCAGAAGATGCTTCAAATGGTGAAAGAGGATGGAAACATGTTGAACTGTCTTTTCATGTCTGACGAGGCCCATTTCGATTTAAACGGCAACATAAACAAACAAAATTGTCGAATATGGAGTGCGTCCAACCCACAGATACTCCATGAGACGGAATTGCATCCACTTCGTGTCACAGTGTGGTGTGCAGTTTCATCACGCTGCATTGTCGGGCCCTACTTCTTCGAAGAAAACGGTCACACCGTTACGGTTACTGGAGACCGTTACTTGAGCATGTTGAGAGAGTTTTTCTATCCAGAATTACGCCGAATGAGAATTTCTTTCAACTCTGTGTGGTTTCAGCAAGATGGTGCAGCTCCTCATATAGCCCAACCTGTTATGACAGAATTGCGACGAAAATTTCATAATAAGCTGATATCCAGAAACTCCACATTCCGTTGGCCACCCAGGTCGCCTGACCTTACTGCACCTGACTTTTTCTTGTGGGGTTATTGCAAACAGGAAGTCTTCAAAGCAAAACCAACAAATTTGAATGAACTAAGGCAATCCATTCGAGAAACAATTGCGGCTATTCCTGTCTCAACTCTCCAAGCAGTAATGAACAACTTTTTGGTAAGATGCCGCACATGCATCGACGAGCAGGGAAGGCATTTAAGGTAAATTATTTTTAAAACTAATTAAGCTATATTTAATAAAATTTAATGAGCTTTAACATGAATAAAAGAAAAATGAATTCCATACACTGAAAAAAAAATTATTTGAGTTTCTTAATGTAGCAAAATTCATCAGTCACCCTGTATATTCAAATTTTGATGTAAATTTTTAAAGGTTAAAATGTGGTTTCTATATATTTGCGCTATATTTTTTAAATGAAAATTATTAAAAGCACAGCTTCTTCTTATTTCGTCGAAAGATATCCAAATTTATTTCGGTACTATTATGTTGAACACAACTGTATATATGTAGATGTAAGTAAATAAATTAATTTATATGCGCTTATCATAAATTACAGCGTAATAAGCAAATAAACAATGATTTATATAAGTCTATATACATATGTACAATTTATTCGCTCGAAAAAAAAACAACAAAAAAAAAAACAATCATAAATACTTACCTCTGCACTATATGTATTTATGTATGAATGTATATGTGTGTAAACGCTTTCAATGGTAATTTAAAAACGCCTAAGATAAATAATTGTAAATCTGCTGAATGTAAGCTGAATAAGCGTTGAATGCATTTGTTTTTCATAATCAATTTTACTTATTCAACTTTTGTTTATATTTAAATTACTTAATTGAATATTAAATTTTTACGCAGGCATAATAAATCATTGATTGTGTGAAACTATACAGCTGCACATTCCCTTTTGCATTAAAAGCAATATTTGAATACAAAGCTCGGCAAATGAAAGCAGTGTACTGTGGGTCAAAAGTCGTTTCTGTTAGAGTAAATCGAAGGACCGTGAAATGCCCCCATTACCATACCGAACCTGGGGAACTGCCACTTTTTATTCCGAAAAATATTTTTGATCTAACTCGAAGGAAAGCAAAATATTGATATTTAGAGTTGAAAGCCATAACATCCATAAATTAGCTATATAGCTAGATGTCGCTAAAAGTTACTACATAGTTCGAATTTGAGTGCTCCCTTTACATTGAATTTCCTACTAACAGATATTCATAGGCTATAATGGGTAGGCTATGGCTTTGGAATGTTTCTATCGAAACCCAAGGGCTCAATCGGCAGGATTTTCCTATTTGGGTAGGTGTTTTTAAGTGGTCTCAGTTTTTTCGAAAAGCAAAGTACTTTTTCTTTCTGTTGAACTGTAGTAAGTCAAAGTCTTTATAGCTGAATTTGTATGAGTTTAAGGTCTGACAAACTACCAGGATATTGGTTTTTTCTACGCATGTGCATCATCTGGAAGCATATCCATCTTCCGTTTCTAAGGTGTCACATTATATTAACTAAATTACTAGACCCCTCCGTTTGAAAACTTAATTTGATTTGTGGCAATTTAAGCCTCGATGGTTGCTCACATCAAGCAGGCTCACCTTTATTCCAGTCATGCATTGAGAGCGTTCAGTCTGGATCAATATAATCATCTTTTCTGACACTTAGTAGCAGCCGTTTCGATTTTGGCCGCTGAGTATCAAAGCTCGACCGGCATTCTTCAAAGTCCTCTACCTGTTTTGCGAACTCAGTCCACTCTTCTCTGCTTACAAATACGATAGCAGATTGAAAAACATTCTGGGTTTTTTTTACTCATTGGCACAATAGGACTCAGGCGCGGATATATGTCCCTAGTTGAAGGGGGCGGGGGCGATAATGGCCGAAAGATCGCGATCGCACTCATACCATAGATCGTAGTAGTGAGGTTTAGTTCTGCTGTTTGAATTATCTTCGTCAAAATCAAGTTAAGGAAATTGCACTATAGGAAGGTGCTTCGTCTGATCCGCATAGCTGTATAAGGCTTAAAAGGAAGAAAAAATCAGAAAATCGAGCTGATCTACAAGGAAATGTTTGGCTATTTGGGGTTAGAATATTTGAGTTTTTCTGGAACGATTTTCGGTCATCCCTTGTCAGTTTTGGTTTGGAGACAAACCGGTTTCGGCGTTGTGCTATCTTCAGTGTCCTTCTTCGTTCTGAACGATTCATACTTCTACTCTGTCGGAAACAGAAATAATAATAAAAAGGAAGTTAGAAGGTGTCCGAGGTAAGTATGTCTGCAGTTAGGTAAGGCATGTATGTCTGGTTCAGGGGTCAAGGTAGTATTTTGACTCTATATAGGACATTACAGCCGTTACTAAGAAAGTAACATCGGCGGTAGTTGGTTTGATTTGCCTTATCGGATACATAAAAGTACACCATTCAGATCTCAGCTGAGCTAGAGTAAATCAAGGCTCAGTTAGGGAAGAGTTTTGATTTTAAAATGCACGTAATCTTTTTAGCTTTTTTATATATTTCATCGTTAGCCTGGGGGCAGGGTCCTATTGGATATCATTTAAAGTATATTGCAAACAACAAAAAATAATAGGATCTAAAAATTAATATTCGAAAAAATATGCTCTCCGTTTTTAAACACTGTATGAAGGGGCGTGAAGTTGGTGTGAAAGTGTATTTGTTTAAGCTTCGAGCATATTTTATTAATATTTAAACCAATTATGCAACAGCAGCACTATTCGCAGACTCATAGATGAAATTACTGATATGCGACGCTGAATTATTAATTACCTTACGGCATTTACATAATAAATATGAGTATTTTGAGAATAGTTACGTATGGCTATTCTTTTTTATAAAATTGTTTGCAGCGATTGTAAATCGAAATCAATTTAACATTAAATCAACAATAAATACCAATTAAAGAAGCTAAGAACTAAGTTTTGGGGTTTAAAGCAATGCTGCAATTTTATAAATTATGTATTTTATAAATCAGAGAAAAAAGTCAATAAAAATAATAAGGTATTTAAAACGTATAATAATCACTTATTAGGTATTATTTATGCCGTTATTAGAATCATCGGCACCATCTAGCGACTGCTAGCGCTCGTTTATGCCAGTTTCTTACTCATGCAAGCTTCAAGACATTTATATGTAGATATGTATTTATATGGGCGTATGATTGTATATGTAGCGTCTTGGTTCATATTGGTCTCTTACTTCTTTACTTGGGAACTTAAAGCTTATTACTTTTGCAAAGCTTTCTTGGATTTTTCTTAGTTTATATGAGTGTATGTGTGTGATGGCTGTGGATGAAAATTTTTGTGCATATTTACAACCCTCCTAAATTTCGTGATTTGTTTTTGGAAACAAATATCAAGTATGTGTATTAGGGTGGGTCGATTTGTACGGACGAAAGTTAAACGATATCGTGCCATCGAGTTTTCGATAGGTTTTGGGCACTACGCATACCCAAAACAATAAATTTCGAGCCTGCCTTCGACTTTGATGTTGAAGGTTTTTTTCATGACCTACTAAAAAAATTTTCGTTTGATTTTAAAATTTTCATGTATACCCTGTCCGACCCAAAAATGTCCGCTAAAAACGTTGGCGATAACAGTTTTTTGAAAAAAAAAAAAACAAATATTTTTTGGGTTTGGGGAGTGTTTTGGACAAAAAATTGACGATTTCTCCATATTTTTTTAAGGGTTTTTCAGCACACATGCAAAAATATTTGCGATGAAAACGAATTTGTCTAATATTTCCTGTCCCACTTAAAATTATACGCTAAAAATGTTGGCGATAAGAGTTTTAAAAAAAAAAATTTTATTTTCGGGTTTTGGCAAAGTCGATTTTTCGAACAAAACAACTCCCAAAACCCTAAAATAAATTTTTTTTTTCAAAAAACTGTTATCGCCAACGTTTTTAGCGCATAATTTTAAGTGGGACAGGAAAATAATAAATCGACCCAGTCTAATGTGTATTCGTTATTCAATTTAGCTTGAAAAGGTGAATGATATCTACAGATAATTTTATTTATTATATGAACTTTTTTATGATTTTCATCTAGTCAAAATGTTTAAAAATTTTGTACAGTTGTTGCCAGATAACAACGACAATTAAAGGAAAAATTGATTAGAGGAGCATGAAAACATAAAATGTGGGTAGATGAATGCGTTTGCAAATCAAAAGTGACTGGGTTCGATTCACGGCAAGATATTCTGAAATGGCAAAACTATACGAACTAATCTAACGACAAACCGTGACAGTGACTATAACAATAGACTGTATATGTTTGTTGCTTTCTTAAATTTTCCGTTTAAAATAAAAAATAATTGATTAATAATTATTATCAACTGGTATCGGGATCTTGAAACTATGAAAATTTGAAATTTCCTAAATTACAACTGGCCTAATACGATTCAATCTGATTTCACAAGCACATTATTTGTACTACATTAGAAATCTGCTTACACATTGATTCCGGTTGTTGTGCATTGAGTTTCATCCTTCCTCATTTATCTTATGGTACATAGATGACAGCTATACCTACTCTCGTCAGAAGTCTCTTAAATTATATTAGTCAAGCGAAATTATAAATGTTTAAACCGTTATCCGTCTTTGAAAGGTTTAGAAAAGTCGTTAATGATACTATTCTGCAATAATTTCTGTACATTTTGCAAATTTATGATATATTTTTCCAATTGCTGTAAGTCCAAGCAGACGCAGCCTTCCGACCATAATCCAGCCCTTGATTTTGATGGTAATATAGAGAAGTATAGGCTCGTTGTGTCGTATCCGTATGCATACCATCTAGAAGAGTGTACCTACATGGGATATGACTCTGTATAGCAGATATCGGAAGAAAATAGTTACGCTTCATAACAGCTGTTCTATTAGCTACTAATCTTTAAAACTTTGTCCTGAAATCAAGTGGTAACAACAGCATAAAAGAATTATATTTTGCATCTTGTATTATTTGTATCGCATTTCAATACTTTCCTGGGATATGTACGATAATGTCATTCAAACCATTACTTATATTTCTAAAAATCGACAAAGTTACAATAACCGTATTCCTCTCTCATTTTATAATTCCCTCAACTTCTCTGAGAAGCTAATTACCTTCAGCGCAAAAACAAACATACATACAAGTTAACTCGCATGAGTCGCGCTCGCTGCGACGCTCCCACGGCTGACCAATACACGTGCCACTAAGTCAGCACAATTACATTCTCACGGCGCACGGCAAACTAACACCCAGCGGTTAATACGTATGCTACTGCATTTCTCCAGACGCAACGTCAGCATAATTCTATTTCATATGCTTGTGAAATAGAACCTACACATAACGCAACTGTGGGAACTAACGGGCGAACTTATTCACAGACGACGGGCTGTCAACAATTATGCAACAGGTACGCCGCTCTGGACGTCGGCTATAAAGGGAAGCAGCTACCACGGAGCAGTCAGTCGAGTAAGGGACGCGGTTCAGTAGCTTTAAGTTTAGACTAAGGTTCAATTTAATAAAACCTAATTGTGAAACACCAAGATAATAGTGTTGTATTTAAATAACGAACCTTGTCAGGACATCTGGGCGTGTGGCCCAACAAAATTAATTTTTTTAAGAAAAGGGCCTTCAGTCCTTTAAGTTACATACAAATAGCTATAACACAAGGAATAAGAAGCTAAAAGAGATTTCAAAACTTACATGCTTGATTGTGGCAGGAACTCGTTGAATTTTACTGACAATAACATTATTAGAAATCGCCTATTTTGTATTTAAACCGTATATTTAATCTAATAAAATTATTTTTAACAGCTTTGTATGTTTGATTTTTAATTTCCATTAAGCGCCGATACGATATTGGAAATCTCTCTCTATAACTCATATGTTCACTGTTCCAATATCTCTCTCTCTCTCTCTCTTTTTTCCTTTTTTTATGTGTATCTATTTATTTCGGTAATTCCTCTATTGTACTATTTTGACATGATTTGTAATAAGTTTTTTATTAATTTTTTAAATCAACCAAAATTGTTGGTATAAAAAAGCAATAACAAAACCGAGAGCACACGGTAAGGCCTTTCTCATGATAAAACAGATCTGTCAAAAATCCACTACTGACTGTCAAATGGCGGAAGTGGTTCATGCATATGGTAAAAGAAGAATGGAATTAGGAGTTTAGCTGACATCAAAACCAGCGTATTGTTAGCTTAATGGTTAGCAATGCGTGCCAAAATTTCTCTGATGAGTGAAGTCTAGCAGCTTCCGAAATGGATCTATAAGAAAACCTATGGCAGTTGTCTATAAACATTTTTCCTACTCTATTCAATCAAAAAACTTTTAATAATTAATTAAAATGATTATTAATAAATAAAAACAATAATAATTTTCATAAAAAAATTCAAAAATTGTTGGTATAAAAAAGCAATTTTTTGTTTCAATATCTTTAATGAAGGTATTGATAATATATTTTTTCTGTTTTCCACTTTACATTTCTTTATTTTAATTAGGTTAGAGAACTTTTTTTCTCATTTGAAATAATAAAAATAATGATTGTATTGATATCACGCTCCTTAAAAATGTAAGGTGCAGATTTCAAATTAACCACAGTGGAGCCGCAAGGTAGAGATACTTGGCCTGTTAAATTGCTACATGCAACTCCGCCTCCATCCGATAGAAATTATTTACGAACAGCAAAGATAAGGTTCAGCAGGAACAAAATATTTTTTAATTTTGGGATACGACGGTTTTTTATTAGTTTTTGTAGGAAGTAATCTGAAAAAAATTTACGTTTAACTCTTGCATTCTTTGATGCTTTACCATTTTTCATGTCGCGAAATTGGTAGATGTTGTTCCCTTTGTGGCACGAACTGAAGACTTGATGAATACGGGTGCTAGCTTGGCGTTAAATTTTCTCGCGCTATCACAAAAATTCGACGATACATAAATTTCGTCACCTATGTGTATTGAAATTTTTTGAAAGGCTACGAAGGTTGTAGCGTTTGGCCGATTGTTCCAAAGCGTTCTGCATGTTATTGGTTATCTGAGTACGCACGAGTCGGAGTTTGTCAATATAGGCTATTACAAATGGCGAATTTTTTTTTGGTTACCAATAACCATTATCATTATTATTGTTATTATTTTTTGTGGTCGTTTGTGACTAGAAAGACAAGATTTTTTTTGGTTAGTTATCAAATCTTTAAAACTAGGTCTGTAGGTACACTAAAGTTGCATAAAATAAAATTTAAATTAAATATTTCTTATTTATATTGCTGTAGTATAAGGTCATTTTAACGTAACCTTTTTGCTCAAAAATAATAACAATTTGTTTTAGTGCCTGTTATTAACAACTCCTTCACATTTACAAAGTATCAAACAGAGGCATTCTAAACGAAACTAGCCTATTGTGATAATTTGATGCTGGACAAGATCACTCGAGCAGAAGATCTAAGCCAGCTAACTAGGTTCTGCTGTTCTAGACATATGGCGAAAGGAGTTGTCACCGTGACGAAGAAGTACATTACCTATGACCATAATTGCAGCGAAACCACATTTTAGAAAAGTTATAAACCTGTCAGGAATTTGGCCCTGGGTAACTCTTAATTATTTATCTGCAATGTCCTTGCCAAATATGAGGTGTGAATAATGTATTTCATTTAGATATAAAAATTTCTTGAATAGGTAACATATCGTATTAGGACTATGTTGAAAATATCTAGCCGGCATGCCTATGTTGCATTTCTGAACATGCATTATGTAGTCACTCACGATCCTTTACTAATACAATGAATTGATCGGGTTTATCCTCAAGAGATTTGGCTTGAAGCTAAGTACAAAGCAATAGGGGTTTATGTTTGTTTGCCCAACAAATGATCAAACCTAGCTAAAGAAAGTCGGAGCGCTCCGAAATAATGATCCAAAAAGAGTCAATAATTTAAGCTTTTTTGAAGAGTTATTTACTGAACATGAAAAACCCATTTTTTTTTGAAGATTCGCGGAGCTTTGGGAGAAGAAGTAAATATTATTAAGCGGATAAGATGCAAGGCTCAGTTATACGATTGGTTTAGAACATTTTCTGATCGTTTTCCTTCTAGGCGAAAAGAAAATTGTGAGAAAAAATAAACGTTGGTTGTTGTTTTAGAACATTTTCTGAAGTTTTTTTTTACCTAAAAGAACGTAAGGAGTCTCTTTTTCTGAATGTTTATCTATAGTTGAAAGTCTATAGAATTGTATTTAAAATCAAAACCACCCAGCAAGCAAAGTAAACCTAAAATAAATTTTTAAAAAGCTTTCCGAAATAATATCAAGCTTACAAAATTCTGACTTTTCGTTTATAAAACGTTTGAAAATAAACGTTTTATAATTGAAACGACACGTTGATAAAACTCTTATTAATGTAAGCCTATACAAAAATTTCAAAGAAAGCTTTTTTTAAGTGTTTTTTGTAAACTTTATTCAAACCATGTTTTCTATATTATTTAGCTATTGCACTATAATAAATAAATAAGTTGTAATCAAACACTGAATGTTGCAACCTAAACCAATTATCAGCAGAGTGCAGAAGTGGTTAAGATGCAGCCATGATTTTTGCTTTTTCGTCCACATTCTTATGTAAAATTCTTATAAAAAAAGGAATTGAAAATTTTTGCAGTTGAAAGAAAAAAAATTTAGAAATAGTTTTCTCTGGATTTTTTGTAAACATTTGCACTTCACTTTTAGTGTGAAATGATTTATAACAGTTTTTTGTTATAGTTTATAAAAAGTTTACTTTAAACTTTAAAGTAAATTAAAACTTACATATCGCTTATTGTAGCAAGTTTACTTTAAATTACTTTTGAAAACATTTACAGAAATGATTGCTGGGCAATAATACATTTATTGGTTGTATGAGGTCTTGTGATAGGTCCAAAGAGAAAAATTTATACTTTTAGATGATTTTACTTGTACAAATATTTTTAATAAAAATTTTCTTTTCTGATTAGTAAGAAGATACGAATATGACTCCAAAAATCTTTAAAATGGATTCCAAAAAGAATCAAAAAATACTCAAAATAAACTTCAGAAAAACACCAAATGCTCCAAAAGGAGTTCACAATTTTCCAAAAACCATCAAAATAGCGGAAAAAGTGTGCCTTAAACGAGTCAAAAAAGACTACAAAAAGCTTCAAAAATGCAGCCATAAAAGTCTTAAAAAAGAGTGCAAAAATACTCCGGAGTTCCTTTTAAAAGAGTCACAAAAGCTAACAAATCATTGAATTCCCAGTCATTTTGGATTTATTTTTTTACTCCTTTTAGGGTGCCCGCTTAGAACGATTTTTCGCTCATTTTGTGCTCCTAAAAGAGTTTATTTCTGAGGGTAAAGCTCCGAGAAATGTTTGTTTTGTGGCGTTTTTACCAACTTTTGGCGTGGTGCTTCCAACTTTTTATACAAATTGGCGGGAGCTACTGTTTTCTGCCGACGATGAATTTTTGCTAAGAAGCCTTCCATTGCAGAAATACCCTCGAACCCCGTTTTGAAAAACCTTTTTCAAACCAATTTTAATGTTGCCAGTCCCAGGACTCGGACCTTGGACCTTTCAGTGTGGAAGGCCAGCAACACTACCGCTACACCACTTCGGCTATATAATAAACTTCATATAAATCAAGTAGGTAAATTATTTAGAATTTTTTTTGAAATCTGCAAAACAGTTCACCTCGCAGCAAGTTCACCTCAAGTTAATTACCCAAAGTTACCAAACAATTGTGAAAACATATTCAAACGTTTGTGAAATTTTTTAGTCACAAACTCGCTTGAAAAACATTGATTTCAACATTTGGAAAATATTGTTTAATAAACTAGCTTACTTCATTGTTTATTGGGAAATAATTAATTTCACTGTGGTTGTGAGGAATAATTGACATTTTCTATCATTCGGAAAAACATATTTTTGGAATTTTTTTATGCTCTTACAAACATTAAACGCATATGTATGTACTTTTTCTTTTATTTGCTGATATAGTAAAAGAGTAAATTTTTGTATTTATTCTACAAGTCAAATATTTGCTTCGAATCAGTTTCTATTGGTCTGGTTACACATAAGCGGCTATAATTTTAACTAAGGCGCTACAATAACACAACCAGTCTCAATCCTGGCTCTTTCGTCCTCCTTATAAGATGCGATAATTCTACCTTTGACTAGCTTCTTTCTAGACTTCAGCTCAGTTTTAGTTGCGTAACGGATGTAGCTAAGAAACGAGGTGAAGCTAAAAATGCTCAAGAGTCTATTAATGCAGTTCAACCTCTTTTGTGAAGCGTTGGGTCATCGCAGATACAGTCAGAGGATACATTCCGAAATATTTGGCTACGGTCAAGATCATCTACATACTAAGAGGTTGTGCCCGGGTGTCCAAAATGGAATTTCTAATGTAAGATTTGTGAATTAATAGGGGCTGTGCTCCTAACTATTACCTTTTACTGCTGTAAGCATACGCAATAAGGCGAAGTGTTTGACCATAGGTGTTTTGGCACAAAATCGTATGTATCAAAAGTTGGTCTTGGATAAAACCCGTGAGAAAAGAACTGAGACACACCACCTCTTTTTTGATCTGGCTGTATGGGATTCTATTAATTTTGTGTTGGAGAAAATAAAACAAGCAGCAGATCTTATTGTTTCGTTGTTGTTCTTGTTATTGTAGTTAAAAGTGCCTAACGTGCACGATAATTCTGTGAATCGTCATCAACAGTATTGGACCATAATGCGATTTATATTAGAAAGGTAGTTCTATAGAACAGTTATAGAGATACATATGTTTTTGATAAGGTGGGGATGAATAGGGGAGGACTCTCTCATCTTAAAATATTGCAAGTGGTTGGTTGTCTATATCGGGGCTTATAGGCGAGATCTGAGGGAGGTATATACCGGCTCAGTAAGGAGTTCATTTGGAGCCTACCTGTGGTTCCGTGCATCTGAGGGGTAAGTGATCTGATGCCGGATCTAATCACAGTACCTACAGAGGGATTTTTGTCCTACAGATGTCTGTTTGTGTGTCTAGATGTATGGCATTTAAGTAAGGAAGTAATTGGTCTCATGTCAATCTTATGGATGCGAGTTTTACTACACTAAGGCCACTGCCCATCTTAGAAGAACAGCTACAGACCTTTTAAGTAGCTTATCGAAATGATAATACGATAAGTCAAACATTTCAAAAGATTAGTGGAAGGAAAATTCATTAAATTCTATAAGTATATGAAGAATGGAACAAACTTATGGAGCATAAAAAGAAATGTTTGTTTTTAAATATATTCACATTTGCGAATGAAAAGAACAATAAATGTATTTCAAACATTTGTAATTTTTCGAATTTTCATTTGAGATTTAAGATTTGAGCTTTTGGGGTTCTCAAATAATTCAGCAAGTTTTAGATACTTTTTAATGATAAGAATGAAAATATTCAAAAGAAACATTTGCCACAGAGCATTATTTGGGAAAAAAAATTATATTTAAAATATTTTCTGAACCCTGGTTTGAGCTTGTGTGCCTGTGTGAGAGCTTAATTGCGACAGTTCAAAATGGTACGCCTTCTCAATTAAGTACAAAGCATTGTGAATCGTTGGGCAAAATATAATAAATATCTGTAAATAAGTGTACTTAAACAAATACAAGTATGTATGATTGAACATTATTTTGGGAATATTTGGTGAACACTTCATGGTACGTACTATGTAATATTCCATACCTACATTAAGGTTTGCCATTTTTTTCGCCACCACTCCAAGTGGATTCGAAATCTGTAAGAATTACACCATAGCACTAAATAAAGTTTCGTTGCGACTTTCCAGGACAAAAACAAAACGGGACAGCAAAACGTGAGTGCGAAGAACTGGAGCCAACAGGAATATTGTTTGAAAATCTCTACACATAATACAATTGTAAGAGTTTTGTAAATTGCAGATATTCAAGAAAAATTGATAGGAGGGCTCATTATTAAGCTAATAGAATCCAAATCAACAGTTTTTAGAATTTTTGTCCGTATGTCTGCTCATAAACTGCTGAATGGAATTAAATGGAGCTTCCATTGTTGCATAACTAGACTTTGAACTTAAAATTTAAGATATCCCCTATTTTAATATATCTACCGTTTTCGAAGATATCGACCAATGTGTGGACCAAGGTGACCCAACACGTCTTAGTACAATATGGGTCTCAAACGAAAGGTGATAATGAGTGCTGCAATAAGCATTGTCATTAATTCCTATATATCAACTGGTTTTGGAAATATAATCAGACGCAGCCTATTATAAGTTCTGAGACGTAGCGAGGGTGGCCGGATTCACTAGTCTATCATAAAATTCGGCGGAGATGGAAGGTTTTCAACCAGGGGACCAACTCTTGTGAAAATGAGAACTGCGACCTAGTACTAAGATAGAGAAGTATGAGTTCTCTGTTCTAATAAATGTAGAAATTGAGCAAGAACCGCGAGAAGATGTCGAATTCGGTTCCGAAGTGACGTAATTTATATGCCGCATGCCGACTATGATAATGTGTGAGTAGTAGTATCCATATTGAAATACAATAAAGCAGCACTAGCTGATGGATTGCACACTAAGCTACGAGAATACGGTGGCGAGGAGCTTCTAAAAAGCATGCAACAGCTTCTATTCATAATATGATCGAATGAATGTGTGCCTTAAGATCGGAATCTAAGTGGTTGCCGCCTAATTCTCAAGAAGGGCGATGCTGTGAACAGCACCAACTATCGCGGAATCAGCCTTTTCAATATCGGCTATAAGGTCCTACCAATCCTATTGTGAGAAAGATTGAAGTTTGAATTCAACAGACTGATTGGACCTCATCGGTGTGGCCTCCGATCTCTCAAATCCATCGTCGACTACAATTTAAAATACGGCAAATCTAAAAAAACATGATAAATTAATTAAGGTTCTTTGAAAGATCTATAGACTTGACTGATGGTAGTAGAGAAGAATAATTATTGATGAGCCGTGCAGATATTGACATATGTGGTTCAGCGAAAACAGCGTTGAAGCAGTAGAAGAGGGAGGCCTAGTCCAATCGGATGACCAAGTGGAGACTCCTTATGCGATAAAGCCTTCTAAACAACCTCAGAAGCCTTCGCATTTATATTATAAATCTGGACTTTATCTTCAAATATTTTAACAGAATATGGTATGTACAAATTGGCCCACCCTAACCGACCTATTTGCATACACATCTGTACATACGTTTGTAAATACACCATAAATTTTATCTTTATTACTGCTTAACCATTTCTGAGGAAGTAAGTTTCCATATCGTATTTGTTAGATTGTAGTGTAGATATACATTGACCACAATTCAAGAAAAAATATTTACACAAATTAGGGTTGTTGGCTATACAATTTCGTAGTTGTACTACATCCCTTAATCGTAACTAAATACTAAGATAGAAAGAAATAATGAAATTTAATGAAAAATTTTTGTATTAAAAGATTGCTATTATGTCTATAAATTTTAATAATTGTTTATCAAAATAGCTGTAGTTTATTTACTGAACTAGCTCAAAAAAGAGGAAATTGTCTTAAAGCACTGCAGTCTATTAATTTTTTCTATATAACCGGCCTTTTCCTATATACGACAGATGAAGTTGGATCAGTCTTTCCGTTCAAGTTTTCAAGCTAATTTAAATAGAAAGCACATAATCCAAATGTATCTGAACTGGCTGCTGGTTATAGTGAACGATGATAGCATAACTCTAGCGAACACGTCCTGAGAGTCAAAGTAACGTGATGCTGGAACACCTCATTTGCAACCGGCCAGCACTAAGCGGCGCCAGGTAGTGCTGTCTGGGAGCTCACTTCCTTGAAAACCTGAGCCAAATTGCGGAGTAAGGCATTAAGGACGTTCTGGAATTTACCAGGTCATCAAAATGTTTCGAAACGGAGAAGTAACGGTGGTATTACAATGGGCCTTCTGATACCGGCCTATATGTTCCCCTGGTGCAGCCACTTTAACCCAACCTAACCTAATGCAGACCACTTGAATCAGAAATTGGATCTTGTCAAAGCGGAAATCGTGGTTTTGAGAAGACGTAACGAAATCGTTTTTTAAGTGAATGGAGCCAAAAGTTTTCCACTTTGGTGAAAAACCAAGGATTTATTATGATTAGCAAGTAAGGAATGCACGCAGTTTCATGTTTAAACACAGTATAATAAGCTGAGAAACTAGGAATTCATGTGTAAAATTTTTTATTGGACGAACCTCGACGAAACTTCAAGTATTGCCATGAAAGGTACTATAAAAAAATACGGCAACTACTTCGACTATTCCTTATCGAAAAATTTGAAACCAACACGAGAACATTGTAATGTAATGCAGTCCACTATCTTGGAAGTGCCGTAAGTTCGGCGCAGAACAATAACTTGCTATCTCTTATATCCAGGACAGGAATCACAGTTGTCGTCTATACACAAGAGAAGTTTGCGGTATTGATATTATTGGCCTTATCAGTCGATCCATAAGCTTGGCATTCTACAGTCCGGATATAAAAGCTAAAAGGTTTGTCCAATAGTGAAGGAAGACAGGAAAAAGTGTTGCTGGCACTAGTCGATAGTGAGAAAGTTCGCCTTCTCTCAAGGTTAGTGTAGAGAAGAATGTTCAAACGTTAAAGACGGACCCACTGATCGATATTCAGAGAGTGCTTAAATTATGAAGAAAGCACTTCTACGCCCTCTTAAATAGAGATAGTTGACAAGCGAAACATATTTTAGAGGTGCTAATTATAAATGTGTGATGATATAATTATAAATATTTTTGATTGTGTTGACTTTTTAAATGAAAATATTCTACATTTATGAAGAACTTTAACAAAAACCTAATCGCAACCAGACCTGTTGCATTTGATAACTAATTAATTATCAATTAATTAGACGGCTTTTTTAATTGGTAATAATTATTTTAATTGTTTTTCAAGAAAAGGTAATTATTAATTGATTACGATTAGAAAAAATCAAAAAAAAAAAAATAAAATTTAAAAAATTATAAAAATTCCAAAAAATCACAAAAACAAAAAATCAAAAACGTGGTTTTTTTAATATTTATTTTTTTATTTTTGATTACTTTTTTATTTTTTGTATAATTGCTGATAGGAATATTTATGTGCTTCTACAACAATACTGAAAAAAAAAAATAAAAAAATTATTTAAAACAATCCAAAAGATTTTTTTTGATTATTTTTTATTTTTTTAATAATCGTAAAAAATCATAGTTTTTTTGATAATTTTTTTTTTAATTAATTCGAAAATAATCATACAAATTTAAAGTAATTGGTAATCAATCATTAAATGGGGTCCCAAGAAAAAATAAATCAAGCCCGTAATTACGATTAGTGATTATTATTTAACAGGTCTAATTTTTTGGAATAAAATGATTTTCTTTATTATGACGTATAATTTTTGTACTAGTAAAAAACAAATCATGGTTAATTTTTTAAGAATTTCGGTTGAACAATGAAAAAATCGTTTTCATTATTAATATTAAAAACAACTTTTTCACCTCCTTGTCGAAGGGTGAGACGTTAAACAAGTCCTGCAGCAGAATATTTTAAATCTTCCTTAATAGGTGTTCTTAAACCAAAAAGTGTTCAAGATAAAATTTCAGACAAATGAGGAAATTCAGTTTAAGCTATTACAGCGGTTTTGAGTGTTCTTTGTAATCCTTCTATCATACCGTTTGCGTGAGGAAAAGTTTGAATTCTTTGTACACCTAACAATTTGGTTAGTTCACTGAAAATTTTTGAAGTAAACTGAGTGCCTTTACCCACTGTAATATTTAATGAAGTGCCAAATCGTGGTACATAATTTTGAACAAAAGTAGTTCCTATTGTGTTTGATGAAATATGTTAAGTGGATAAGCTTCGGACCTACGAGTGTGTCTATCATTAATAGTTAAAATGTATCAATATTTTTGGGATGTGAGAAAGTGGGTCAGAAAATATGCTATGGATATGTTCGAAATTTCTTCTAGGTATTTGATGTTTTTGAATTAGAGGTTTTTTACGTTTGATTTTTGGCAATTAATACAAGATTATGTCCATTCGTTTACTTCATTACCCATGTTAGGCCAAAAGTATTTTGTTTGAATCAATCGTCTGGTTGTCTTTATAACTCAATATTATAGTGAATGCATTTTGTCAAATATAATTATTTCCATAAAATGTAGAACACATATTCTAAATGGTGCGACTCCTGCTTACTGACGACTTATTAGAATGCTCGCTTAATCAAATAGTCCGGTGGAACCGTTTGCACGATGATTGCTCGGTTTGCGATGTTCGAGTAGTCGCTTAGAACCGATCGACTTTTACTCGACTATTTACTTTTCTACGACTATTTAATTTAAAAATAAAAAAACAGCTTTCGTGACGTTGAAGAAGTTGTGTATGGCAATATCTCGAAAAGTCGCTAAACGAAAAAGATGCTATTTGAAATGTGGAGTTATGCTTCAACTCATCCACATCTGCACTCAATATCCATTAAAATATGGTCCATAAGAAGAATCGCGAAAATGAAAAGTGAGCACTACGAAGAACTTTACAATTCTGTAATAAAAGCCTTTCAATTTGCGTTGACAATTGGTCTGCACGATCCCAAGATTGTTATGCAATATTATGTTTAGTACCCAAGAGTTGCAAGGTGAGAGGCATCATATTCGTAGATCAACCATCAAGTTGCACGTCATAGAGTTTCTGTGTTTTAGTCGCCTATTATGACAGGCATACCAACCATGGACATACTCTAACTCTATAACCCGCAGAGATTTGGAAATTATTTCCAGTGTAATATATGAAAGCCTGAAGCACATTGTCGAAAAACTAAACAAAGTTCATTATCGCAGTAAATCTGCTATAGGCAATATTTAAGAGATCCTACAACCTTGGAAAAAACTGCCCGAAAATTGCTTTCTATAGCACCAAATATTCCATGCGATTATATCAAAGTGTGTAAAAACTCATAACATAATTTTGTTTTACCCCCTATTTTGTGATCTTGAAAAACTGTCAATCTTGATAAATAATCAAGAAGAAAATATTTGCATTCCCACAACAGCCGGTTCTATCGCACCGGAATGACCCGGGTTTTTTCACCCTGCCAAGGGCTGTTATTTCAGTGTAACCCTGTCCAATCTGGGGCAGGGCGAAGCACTGCTAATAACAACAACAACAACAAGAAAATATTTGTATCAAGTGTTTTGAACTCTGCGTCGAAAAAAAATTTTTTTTTAATGTTTCTCTTTCCTTCTCATCCTTTCTCATTTGCGTAATCTATTTTCCGTTGGACTCTCAAAAAATATCTCCCGCTGCACCATTTGACCTTCTTTTCTACTTGAGCGGTGCACAGTGGTCTGAAACGCGTATATAGCGCGAAATAAATCACTAGCTTAAATAAAGCCAATGTTTTGTAGGAATACCTATCAATTTATTATTAGAAACGCAGTCTGCATAGTATTTTTGGAAGAAATTTGTAAATAATGGCAGGTAATCAAAGTATTGTTAAGGATACCGAAAATTTGGCCAGTAGAAAGTCCACCTATTAATTTCAATACTAAGAGGGGTGTCACACTGTGGTCAAAAATGGGGAAAAGGCACGAATTAAATCCCAATATTTAATCAAGTTAGTTTTTTGTAGCAGTACTTATTAATTGTATATTTTTTTTGAAATATATATGTGAACTGTAAAAGATCATTGAGTGTTATCTCAACACTGTATCTTCTATCGTAACTGCATCGTGCTCTGTATAACATTCAGCTTCCGCTGCTAGGAATTTTTCCCAAGATTCAAATACATCAGAACCGCAACGTTTAGCGGCCTTTCTGTGTGATAAATATGTCGATTTGCTAGATTTTGTATTAATAATCAACGACAGAGCTTCTTCTGGACTTATAACTGCACATTTGGATAATTTTGTGAAGCTTTTTGCCATCTTGTATGTATATTGTTTTGTTAAATATCGGGAAATTAGTAGCAAACAATTTTCCAGCAATTCTGTCTGCATTTCGTTGTGCTCTTTTTCGTAAGCTCGCATGCACAGGGAAAGAAAGTTCTGCAGCGGTACAGGCTGAGGTGAGCGCTCTTGCTTTTTTTTTTTTATTTGCTTCGCCTTAGTTTCACTTTCACCAAAACTTTTTACAGCTTTTTCACGCTTTGAAGACTCAGGCTAAAATTCCTCACTTTCTACAGGAAATGAAATCTTAGGCACTAACTGATCCCTATTAGTTTCAAGAAAACGTAATGAACTTATTTTTGCACTTTTCTAACATTTTTCCACACTTCCACAAAATTCTCTAATATTTTCTCACAGTTATTTGAATTTTTTATTATGCTTTGCAGAAACAAAATATTTTAAGGCACTACAACAGTCTTCCTAGTAAAATTCTTAACCTTCAGCCACTCATTAAACAGTTCCATACGGGTGATTTCCTGAGGGCACCCTGAAAAATAAAAATGTGACAATTATAGAAAGTCGAAGAAAGTACTCATTTACGTTGTTGAGTATAGATAGAAGGTTAAACTATTTTTTTTTAACGTTTCCAACACTTGCAAACACGTTAATTTTTTTATAACTTTAAAAATGTTCGGAAACTTACCTTAAAATTGATCGTTTATAAAGTAGGCCTTTCTAAAATGCAATAATTATGCTATTCGTTATAAACTTATAAAACTTACCTTTTGATGACTTTTCCATGACATACTAATACTAAAAATACAGTTATACAAGGCAATCACGTGTAGTTACAAACGATTGTAAGCTATATATAAACTACGCTCCCGGCGCACAGTGGTCTCGTGAGGTTCAAAACCACCTAGAGGGCACAAAACTTAACCGATTTTTAAAATTTAAACGGGGTATTGTTCAGCACCTAAAAAGAAAGAGATTGTCGACGCGTTTATTTTAAATTTTTTGTCTAAAAAAATTACACTGTGCAACAAAATTACAAAATTTTTTAAATTTTTTTTCGACTGTTCTACAGATTCTAGACCATATAAAGCATACAATCACTGCATACTCAAAATGTCCACTCCCCCCCAAAAATCTGGAATTAGGGGCAAAAGACCCCTTTAAAGTTCAAACCCACCTATAAAAATTTTGAATATGCAGTTATTGTATGCTTTTTTAGACAAAAATTAAAAAAAAAACGCGTTGACGGCAAAGGGCCTTATTAATATATTAATATACCACTAGTCCAATTTTTATGAGATTCGCGCTAGATATGCACTTCAGACCACTGTGCGCCGGTGCGAGCGGAACTTTGGATCATAGCTGCTTACCTTTTATTAATTTGATGGCAAAGGGCCTTCGTACGGCCAAACACAAGTGTAAACATTGAAATTAAATGAATGGAATAATGGAATTGTTATAATATATGATTTAAGTGCATGAATTTTAACAAACTGCAGATTTTAGCAAATCAGCAAATGGAATAGCTGAAAAAACAGTTTTTCTGCACGCCATCACAACCTTAAACTGTGTTCTAAAAAATGGAAAGGTATGAGAAAATATATATAAATGCAGATACTTATATAGCGTAAGGAAAAATAACAAACAATTTTCGGTAATAATGCAATACAGGGCTTGCTTTGATACGGTTATACTTTCATTAAATATGTTATTATTAAAGGGAGAACAATTTGTGATCAATTTTTGTTACAAATTCGAGCCAGCGACGTATTCAGGGAAACGACTATATTGCACAGCCATATCCGCTCAGAAGGTCAAGCGCCAATTAAGTAAGTCAATATTTGATTCAAAAAGTTTTTACCTCTCGATTTGAAACAGTGTTATTTTACTTCATGCATCAATGACTTTCCTTTTTAAACATTTTTGACCTTCAACATTTCCCTGAAAAGACTTGCCCTAATAAGGCATTTAATTAAATTTTGTCTGCAACACTTCATCGAATTATTGAGTACAGAAATTAGCGAAATGATTCCATTGTCATTTTCTCTCTGCTTCTAGCACATTTTTACGCCTCACAAACGTTTCCACATCAATAAACGCATAAAAATTGATTGCTTTTAATTACCGTCCGCCACTGCGTATGAGTAACATTTTGGTGGAATCATCAAATCCCTGTGCAGTGCTTGCAAATATTAAAATGGAAAAAGACGATGTGCCAAGTACATATATAAATAAATGCTTTTGATCTTATAATAGACTAACAATGGTAGTAAAATGAAATTTTTAATTTACTTTCATAACTTTTTCTAAAACAATTACCTGCTGAGCGCTTCATTTTTAATCTGATAAAAATGTGCTTTCATTACGCAGCTTATCAATGGCAGCAATAAAAGCCGCAACAAAAAAACAAAACACCCGATTCTAAAAAACAGTTAAGTAAAGAAAACATGCAAAAAAAATCCCAAACAAAAAATCTTATAAAATAAAACAATCGCCCGTAAATTTATAGTGAAGCAAAAAAAGTAAAACGAAAAAGGTAACCGAAAGAGAAACGCGCGTTTCAAAGAAAAAATTAAAGCAATTCAGTATTTCCTTCACACCTTATTGCACTGCTGAGCGCTGGACGGTTTTGCTTTGAACCCAATCTTAACCGACCGCAATGGAAAGCACTTAAAAATTGTGCAACATAACTTATCAGTAGATAAAAGTAGAATAGAAAAAGTTGAAATTAAAATAAAGAGATGGTATACATTTCTTACAAGTCTACCTTTGTATAAATGGACCAAAACTCAGGAATTATAATTGAAACATTTTATAACTCGTAACGAGCTTTTATGGCATGCCGCTGTACGCGAGTGGCTGGTATGATTGCAGTTCTTGTAGTTGCTTGAGCAATAGTTAGAATATCATTCACCCCTGTGATTTCAGTAGAGAAAATGTTCTGTACGGCTAAAATTTGTGCATAAAAGTGCCAGGTGCCTATACCTAGTTGGTCTTCCTTGCCATACCTTCACGCAGAGCGAGCTTTTATAACTTTTTCAAAGATCGCAGTTGGTGATCCAACGCATACTTCACCAGTACACTTCCCCTTGCCCTTTTTTATTCCATTTTATTCCTTTTCCTCCAAATATACAAATATGCCTGTCTTTTTACATGCTTAATATATATATTTTCTAATTATGAGCTTACTCAAGACTTTAGGAAGAGCTTTCTGAATATCTACAATCACGTGCCACCTATCGAATGATTTTTCTATCGCATCGGAAAGTCACTTGAACCTCTATCGCCAGCTTATCAAAATTTTCACAGAAATATGTTCACAAACTCTAAAAGGCCTCTTTGTATAAAGGTAGTATTAAAAAGAGAAGAAAAAATTATTCCGCAACAAAGATAAGAACAAGACCCGCCACAGCATTGATGGTCTTACTCAAGCCTCGCTACTTAATTTCAAGCTTCATTTTCTACATGAAGGCGATTGTACTCGGTGCTTTCATTACCATCTTGGCCATTATAGCACAAATTACTTGTCCGTTCCGGTTCAACAAAAGCGATCGAACAACAACAACAACAGCGAAAAGAAAACAATGATAATGAGTAGAATGTAAAGAAAGCGAAGAGAAATATAAACGGAATCACTGCCATCTGTAAAAGACAAAAGGCGAAAAATGTGCGGCGCATATGGCGACTCGGACCGCCATAAATTGTAAACAGACAAAATGTACAAAAGCGCGGTTAAAATCAAGATGAGGCAGCAAACAAATGTAATGAGTTTTCTTTGAATTTGCCGACTGCAATTGTATTGTAAAATTATTCAATTCAAACGTTCGTTTGTCTGCGCCATTTGACTTGTCTACTACCCTCCAGCGATTCGAAGTTAACTTCAACTTTTAATATTTTATTGAACTTTTCAAGTGTTTAACATAGGAGAGAAGAAAGGGAATTATTTAACTACAAATAAGAGTGGCACGCCGAAGGCAATAATTTAGTATATTAAAAATCTCAATCGGAAACAGTGTTGCTAGTCAAATAAACCCTTATTAACTTGCAAATAAAGGTTAATTAGGAGTTCAAAAACTAATTTGAGATCTTGGTATATTAATTCATCTGATAGCTTTACATTTTTTGAAGTATTAGAAATTCTGATTATTTTCGTATATTTTCTTAAATCGCACCAAGTGCCTTAATAGCTTTGCTCGGTACAGATTTTTCTAGAAATATGGTTAATGGCAGTGCCAGCGTAAATAGCACAAATGGTCGCCAATCCGTAGCTGCGACCATTGTTTCGATTTTAAAGGGTTAAGCCACTAGTCACGGGCGCTTAACATCAACATATCTATTATGTGCTTGCAAACAAATTTGTTGGTAACCTTATGGTTCCAGTGAAGTTCCTGTAAGGCATCTGCCAACGCTCAATTTAAGGTATGGGGTCGTGGCAATGATGTAGCAGCCTGGTAACTACGACTTTCATGAAACTATTATCAGAAACCTTGGTTTTTATATTTTGGCTTGCTTCATCTTGCCATTTACCTTGTTCTTACATATTTGTCTCATTACGCATTTAATTTATTCTAAATTATAAGATTAATCATAATGCTAGAGTAGCTCTTGTCATTTTGTGGTAGCCTGAGCACAACCTCTAAAATAAATTAAATATTTATTAGGCATTAATATATTAAATTTAATATGAAATCGTATTCACAATGTTAGAAATACACACTCGCGCTCGTATGTACTTACGTTCTTTAGTCCATTTAATAACGACAAACGTTTGTTCAATTCAAAGGCTATAATTCAAGTGTCATTTTGGTTATACAAAAGATTGGTACAAGTGTTGAATACAGAGTTGTATTAGGTTGTAAATATGTGGGTTGCAAGGCTGTAAACTAAAGTTCAGTATGTTCAACATTCCTCCTCAAATCACATATTTACTGTATTTAGAAAAACATATTTAACTTAAGCCTAACATTTGTGTTAACTTAACATGATTAGACTTAGGTAAATTTTTTGTAAATATATCAGCTATCATTTCACCAGTGTTGCAATATTCAAGCTCTATTTGACCGTTCTGATAAGTGTCTCGTACATGATGGTAACGTATGTCGATGTGTTTGCTTCGACTGTGGTATACAGGGTTCTTAACTAAATGCATCGCGCTCAAGTTATCTCCATAGATTGTTATCGGACCTTCTTTGTACAAGTTCAACTCTTTTAGTAGCTTACGTATGTAAATAGCTTCCTTTGCTGCTGATGATAGGGCCATATATTCAGCTTCGGTGCTGCTGAGTGCTACTGTTGTTTGTTTTCTACATTCCCATGAAAAAGCTGCACCTGCTAGCATGAATGTATACCCATTATACGATTTTCGGTCAACAGTATCGCCTCCCCAGTCTGCATCAACAAAACATTGAATTGTTTTCCCAATTTGCTGATACCTTAATTTCATGTCTATAGTTTTACTTAAATATTTTAAAATACGCTTGGCAGCAATAAAATGCTCCTCATGTGGGTCTGCATTTTTCTGTGCTAATTTGCAAACGGAATGAAATATATCAGGCCTTGTCATAATAGCGATGTACATTAATGAGCCAATTAGAGATTGATATTTTGTAGAATCAACTCTACTACATTTTTCGTTTTCACATTTTATCTGATATTTTGGTTCTAATGGTGTCACCACAGGTCGACATACCTCTAGTCGGTACTCTGATAATAATTGCTTTATTTGGCTTCTTTGGCTAATAGCAATTGCACCCGTATCACCATTTCGGTCTACTTCCATACTTAGGAAATGGCTCACTGCACCTTTGTCTTTAACATTGATTCTTTTCGAAATTTCAGTTTTTACATATTTTACTTCCTCAATGTCAGAGCCTGCAATAAGTAAATCATCTACATATACCGCTATCAGATTGATTTTACCATTATGGTTTTTAGTGTATAAACATGGTTCGCTTTCACATCTATAAAAACCAATTTCATTCAAAATTTTATTTAATTTTGTATTCCACTGACGTCCACTCTGTTTCAACCCATAAAGAGCTTTATTTAATTTTAAAACTTTACTAGGAAAATCTTTATTTTCAAACTTCTCTGGCTATACTATATAAACTTCGTCGTTTAATTCGCTATTCAAATAGGCTGTGGAAACATCCATTTGATGTAAATGAAGCTTTTACTCAGCTGCTAATGCGAACATCATTCGTATGGTTTCATACCTTACTACCGGAGAATAGGTTTCACTGTAATTTACGCCGTACTTCTGCGCGAAGCCTTTTGCTACCAGTCGCGCCTTAAACCGTTCGACGTCTCCTGCCTTGTTACGCTTAACCGCATAAACCCACTTGCAGCCTATAGCTTCCTGCCCTTTTGGCAGCTCAGTTAATTGCCAAGTTTCGTTATCTATTAATGCATTGTATTCGCTTTGCATAGCTTTCCACCACTCATGTGAGTACTCGCTAGTTAATGCCTCATGTACGGTTTCGGGTACCTGAACATCATCCGCATTGATAAAATTTAGAACATTATATTGCTTCTTTGGCCTTCCCGGACCACCAGTACGAACCAACTTTGGTCGACCAGCCCCTCTTTTGTTTTGGGTCTCGTCATCACTTATGATATTGGAATCGTGGAAGGACTCATTTGCCTGCTCAGGCACGCTAGCACTTTCACATTTTTGTACATCTTCAACAACATCTATATAATCGTTAGAGTCAGATTTGTCACTGCTCACATTAATACCGCCAGATAAAGGGACTTCAAATTTTACATTTGTACTTTCTCTTATTTCATTTTCAATAAAATAAACATCTCGACTTATAATAATTTTACCTGTGCATTTGTCGAATAACCGATATGCTTTCGAGTTTTCTGAATACCCTACCATGGTGTATTCTTTGCCTCTTGGTTTAAATTTGTTTCGCTGTGTTTTATCGAGTGCTATAGCTACAGATCCGAATACTCTAAGATGTGCCACATTTGGTTTTTTATTAAACCATAATTCGTATGGAGTCTTGTTATCCAAAGCCTTTGTTGGTGACCTGTTGCGCAAATAAGCCGCTGTGTTTATCGCTTCTGCCCACAAATTCTCTTTTACTCCAGCACCTACTATCATGCATCTCCCCATTTCCACAAGGGTACGATTGAATCGTTCTGCCACGCCGTTTTGTTGTGGGGTATACGGAACTGAAAGCTGTCTCTTTATGCCTAACTTCTGCAAATATTCATTAAAAACATTATTTACAAACTCTGTGCCATTATCACTGCGGATAACTTTAATTTTCTTGCCAGTTTGTCGCTCAGCAAAACATTGAAACATTTTAAATTTTTCAAAGACCTCAGATTTGTTTTTAAGAAAATATACGAACACAAATCTTGACCAGTCGTCTATAAATGTTAAAAAGTAGCGCGCACCACCATTTGAAGCTTTACTCACCGGTCCACATAAGTCAGTATGGATAATTTCCAATGCTTCTGTGGCTCTTGTTGTTGCATTTGTAAAAGGTTTTGCACAGCATTTACTTTTTAAGCATATATCACAATCCAAATGTTCGTGTATTTCTACATTCATTCCAAATGCCATATCTTTTTGCATTAATTGCTTCAAATTTGTAAAATTTAGGTGGCCGTACCGCATATGCCACTTCATGGCCTCTTCACTAGCACTTTTAGCAACAAATAAATTATTATCCACGGCTTCGTATAAAAATAAATCATTCACTCTCTTCGCCACAAGAATTGTTTTGCCTTCTGTGTTTATTATACTTGCAAACTTACTTGAGAATTTGACTGTCAAATGGTTTTGCACTGCTTTGCCGACAGAAATAAAGTTGCATTGGATACCAGGTACATAAAGAACGTGTTTGAGGGTTATATCAAACCACTGAGTTTTTATTTTTACTTCGCCTATGCCTTCTGCTTTAATCGTATTCTCCCCCGCAAGTGTTATTACCTCATTCCACTCTTGCAATGTTGTGAATGCATTTCTGTTACAGCATAGATGAGACGATGCGCCGCTATCAACGCACCAAACATTTGATCGCAACATGTTTGACGTCGCCGAATTTAGAACAGAGAACGACATTTGCTTTTGGTCTCGCTTTGGTTCCTTTTCTTTGCACTGACCAGCATAATGACCTCTACGACCGCAATTATAACACTTGATCGAATTTTTTCTGTTACTGTCATATCTGCTATTGTTGGTATTCTTTTTCATGTTTCTTTTTCCGCTATCCGAACGCGCCATAAATACCTCAACTTTATTGTCAGGTGATTCTTCGTTCCGTACGATTTTTCGCCTCTCACCCTCTTCAGCTAATTTTATTTTCAAAGCAGCTAATTTTGGCAAGTCATCTCTACTTTCAAGTGCAACGACAAGGCTTTCGTATGACTTGGGCAAACTGGCGAGCAGCATAATCACATATAATTCCTCCTGGAGACTGACTCCTATCTCTGCCACTTTGTCCACAGTAGATGAAAAACTGCACAAATATTGTTGTACGCACTCGTGGTTGCCCATTCTCAATGCAAGCAATTGTTTAAAAAGAGTTACCTTACGTATTGGCCCCCTTGGTCGATGAATCTCTCGTAATGTAGTCCACGCTATACTTGCTGATGATGCATCTTTGACATAAGAAATTTGTGATGGTGTTGTGCTTAAAATAATCGACGCTAATGCCTTCTCGTCTTTTACTTTCCAAGCTTTTACCTCTTTTTCATTTGTAGCAGTCTCAATTGGTTTGGCATCTTCGCCCGATACAACGCCCCATAGGTCTTGATGGACAAGAACGCTTTTTATTTGAAGGCTCCAGGAATCGTAGTTGGAGTCACTCAGTTTTTCAATATTATATAATGAAGAACTCATCTTCTTGACTTTTATTATACAATTGTTTTACGAGCCTGGGCCCATAACCTGTTAGAAATACACACTCGCGCTCGTATGTACTTACGTTCTTTAGTCCATTTAATAACGACAAACGTTTGTTCAATTCAAAGGCTATAATTCAAGTGTCATTTTGGTTATACAAAAGATTGGTACAAGTGTTGAATACAGAGTTGTATTAGGTTGTAAATATGTGGGTTGCAAGGCTGTAAACTAAAGTTCAGTATGTTCAACACACAAACAACCACAATTTTAAAGAAATTAATACTTGACGATAGCGTCTGAAATTCAAAATGTTTAGGTTCAAATTTAAATTTACTACAAAGTACCAAATGTTGCTATAGCGCCACTTTTAAGTGGTAGAAATGTTATGACTACGACAAATTTCGTATTTAAAGTTTCCACTGCCACCTCCTGGTTCCATTAGTAGCGAAATTAAATTAGATATTGTTTAACGAAATAAGAAGAAGCTGATATCTTTATACTTTTCATTTAAAATATAGTGAACTCCATAGCAAAAACCGCATCAAAAGTAATTTCAAAGTTTACACAAAGTTCAGAAAAGTTAATTAAACTTTTACAAATTTACATCAAAATTTCACTGGACAGAATTTTTAGAAAAATTTTTGAGTACAGCTCAGTCAATTTTCGTAGTGTGCTAGTTAGAATTACCTCAAAATTTCCTCTGAATCTTTAATATTTTTTTTTGTCAAGGATGTTGGGTATTTTTTTTTCATTAAATTAATTAATTTTTCTTCATGCGTTGGGGAAAGAAATCCGAGTGACATTTTTTTTTTCGAAACCGGAAATTTGAGACACAATAAATTTTGTTTTAAAAATGTACACAAAACTCGCAAAAACTCAAAGAAATTTTATCAAAATTTTAAATTTTTTCTACACAAATTTTAGAATTTTTTGAAGTATGCAGTTTTGTAGTTCATTAAATTTTAATTAAATATTTTTAAAACAATGTGTCAATCTTAAAGTCGTGACACATTTTTCTGACTTTTTGCTTAACCTTGCATTGAGAAAAATACGGAAATCGCAAAGAAAATATTAGAGTTTTTAACCTGGGAACCAGCATTAACACCAAAGCAATAATGTCAGCCTTGAAATCCAACGAAAAATCACTCACGCAAACAAGTGCTACTTCTGACTGAGTTGGCAATTGAGAAGTAAAGTCCTCTCTCGAAGATCGAGAATAAATAAGTCACTTACCGTACCCGCCCTGGTTTATGGTGCAGAAGCTGGCGCTGACAACATCTGATCAGGCGTCTCTGGGAGCATTCGAGAGAAAGCTTCTTCGAAGGATTTACGGACCCATGCGCGTTGCCGACGGCGAGTACCAAAGAAGATTAAACGATGAGCTGTATGAGCTATATGCAGACCCCGACATAGCCCAACGAATTAAAACCCAACGTCTTAATTGGCTAGGCCATGTTGTGCGAATGAATGAAGATGTTCCGGCCCAGAAGGTATCCTTATCGGCACCCACCGATGGCAGTAGAGGAAGAGGGAGACCACCACTCCGATGGAAGGATGAAGTGGAGACCGATTGGTGACTCCATGGTGTTTCCAATTGGCGCCAATTGGCAGAAGGACTAACGAATGCCGAGCTATGGTAAAGGGCTAAAATCGCTTGGACCATTAAGCGGATTTTAAAGAAGAAGAAGGGTTGAAGAGGTGAGCTCTACTGTAGAAGTGGAAACGGGGAAAGTTGCAAAAATTTCTATCAATATGTATAAGTTATGTAATAACGTTTTGTCGCAGCTCTGAAGTCCGTAAAACACAGTTTTTGGCGGAAGATTATGACAATTTTAAGAACCTTCTCCATAAATTGATTTCGGCCACTATATTTTGGCTTTGAACAAGTGGTTCATAAAACTAGGTAAGCTTAAATATATTTTTATCATTTTCTTCTCTGTGGTTTGTTGAAAAACCGAAGCGAAATCTCTTAAGATCGTTTTATGTTGAGTGAGTCGACTATCTATTTCTTTTATTATATGATAAATACATGAATGGATAAAAAACAGTAATCTTGAAATAAACATCTAGGTTACATGCTTGCAGACTTTGACTAGATTTGAATCGGTTCTATTTGATTCCAATATCCATGTCACAAGTTCTGAACAATTTTTGAAAGTCAGGTTCATCGGAACTGCAGTACTACGACTTTTGCGAAATCCACTACAATCTCTAAGTATATCTTTATTGTTTGAAGTTTATTACACAAAGGCAGAACGCATTGTGTTAACAAAGACGCTAAAAGACTGCGTTTATTATTAAAAAAAAATAATTTATCTAAAATGTTGACTTAAGAATTTTATAATACTAAGCAATAGAGAAAACGTTGAAATTTTAACAAAACTGGCACCATAAATTTAACAGTAAATGCCCATAATGGCACTATTTTCTACCAGCTTCATCCTGGCACTTTATTCGAAAGACTAAAATTTAATAGGCCATAAAACTACAAATCTAAATTTTTTATAAAAATTCGCATTAAAAAGTGTAGAATTTTGATAAAACTTGGTTAAATTTTCCTTGGTTTTGAACAAAGTTTGAAATTTGATCTTGAATGTTTTTTATAAGATAATGGGCTAAACTTTTATAAAAAACGAGTAAACAATTTCGTCGCTATCTATTTTTCCGCCTTTATGTGCTCTGAGTATATTAGTGAGCCTGCCTACTCTAGTATTTTCAGACTGCCTGAATTCAGATTTTTAAAAACGTGAGAGATAAGGGAGTAGAGTTTTAGCTCAGCAATATCAGACCTCAAAAATTACGGTATTATTTCGATCTGTTTTTTTATTACTACCAGAACCGAAACCGGTTTCATCGTCTTGAAAGCGTTGTAAATTGTAGAAGGTCTGAAAAGAAGCCTATATGTATATAGGCTTAATATTGAAACGAAAATCCACTAACCGATAATTTCATATATTCATAAAACTGCCCTTTGTAATTTATAAAATAAAAAAATTATAAATAAGAAGCATAAAATGGTATTCTATTATTCAACCGAAAGAAAAAAAATTATAGTTCATTGCCCCCCCCCTGGATACGCCACTGCTGGTCTGGAAACATTATTAAACCTTTGAAATAAAAGTATTTTTTTAACTTTAGCCGTACAACAAAACAATAAAAAATAACAGAAAAAATTTTTTTTAATGTATTGCGCTTGGTTGATGCTCATAAAAATGATCAAAAAACATTTATTTTAAGTGATAAAAAAATAAATAATCCATGTGCTGCAATAATGAAATAAAAATTCTAGAGAAATTTATTAGTTTTTTAGTGTGTGCGAAATTAGAGAGTTGGCAACACTGATTTGAACATATGTTCTTTCTCCTTTTACAGCAGTAAAGAATTGGCACTTTGCTGTAGCAAAAGACCACGGCGTCTATAGCTGCAAGTTACACAGACTTTACTATCACTATTAAGTATGGAGAGCTCCAAAACCTCAGGTAAACTATTACACCTACTTAAAAGAAGCTGCAACCTTAAAGTCGCCGCTATAGTCAGCTTCAAGTCTTGAAAACTTTAAAGTTGGTTTACTAGTAACCACGACGTTGTCAATACTGTTTATGCTACTTCACATCTAAATAATTTCAAGACGACCGGAAATATCTAAAAAAAAGTTACTTATTCATCAAAGTTACATATTTTCGCTCGTTACTATTATATACCTGCTAGTTGAGCGGTTAAAGCATAAAAATATCCAGTAAGTTACTTAGCTGTGCTGTTAATAACTAACGTTATGTGGAGAAAACTATAATATTCTGTGCATAAGTACATCTGGGTATAATAACGGATGCATATAGAATATTAGCCAAACATCTTTAAAAATTAGGGACTGGTTGGCCCTTAAACAGACAGACGGCCAAACGGGCGTACGTGCCTAGCTAAATTGCCTCAGCTCATTGTTCTGACATTTTCTTTGAATCTTTCTCTGCTTCTTTTCATACATACAAAAATTGGAGAAAAGTTATTATACCATTTCATTTTCATGGAATGTATAACAGCATACCATAGTTAATGAACACTCTTCAATAAACCAACGAACTTTCGTAAGTCCCTTGAAATGTATTTAGATGTGATTATTTTAAAAACATTTATCTAAATGATGATGCGTAACATTACAAAAGTATATATGAATCCAAGAATAAATAAATAAAATTTGCAAATCAAAAAAAAAAAAAAAGGAGCACTCTCGAAAAGTAAAGGAAAGTGCACAAATAAATCCGGAAAATATTGAAAAGGTTCACATTTTATGTCCACACTTCACACAAAGCTTTTTGCAAATAAAATACGTTTCCAAACTTGATGATTTCACAGCAACAAAAGAAACAAAATGTTAACGTCTGTAACCACTTTGAGTGGTTACTGAATGCGTAAATTGTGGTCGTGACTTCTTTCCTTTACCACCAATCCCATCTAGAGGGATGCGGGTAACTGCACGAATTGACAACGAAATGCAGACATCAGGCGCTCAGTGAAGTGGAAAAGCAGAAGCGCTTCGGTACCCAAAATGGTAAACAAAAGAAAGTGAAAAGTGAGTTAAGTAGTTGAGAGTTGATTGTGAGCTGATTGTTAGCTGATGTTGATGCTGGGTCGATTGGCGTTAAGTTGAGCATTTGCGTAGGGCTTGCGAAGGCAAATGGTGTTGTGTGTTCGTTGTGGGGGTCGTTTGGGCCAAGTGTTTAATGGCGAGGAAAGAAAAGTTTGTTTATGGCGATGGAAATGTTGTTGACTTTACAGCTGAGCGTTAAGCGCTCACTGTTACCGAAATTGCTTTAATATATTTACATATGTATGTGTGAGTGCTTGTATCTTGCTGGTAGCAAAACGAGTTTTCTTGTGGCTTTATGTAGTTAAGAATATATGTGATAGCGAAAGCATAGGAAAGTTCAAGTTCGGGCCGAATTAAATATTATAGCCTGAAGGGATGCCTGCTAAAAAAATTGTTACTATCTTTAAAAATGAGGAGAGAAAGACAGAGGTTTAGAATTGGTCTCAAACTTTTTAGAATGAAACATATATCATAGCACAATGTTTCACAGGAATAGATTTCTTAGATTATTCGTGAAATTTTGCAGTAGAAATTTGTATACATAGCAGATACTCTGTCCTTCTTTTGCTGAAAACAAAGAAAATTGCTTAGAACAGAGAAAAAGATATTCTTGGATTGATTTCGACACTTAACGTCAGACTTCCTTCAGATTCTCTTGTTTATGTCCAGACCAAATTACACTCGTTATAAAGGTCACGTATGTCGTTACTACGTTTCATACAGAAGTTAAATCTAATAATTTCGTCAAGCAGTTGAGCTTAGTGGTCTTATTGCAAACTTCCCCATCCAGCTTGAATCCGTCTATACACAATTTCACCAGCGCCATGCGTAAGCTAAATTCTCCACCCTCCTCTAGCTCTCGTGTTGACCGTCTTATTTCAGCGAGACCCATTCTTTGCTTTGTTCATCATTTTTCAGGAATCTTGCATTTCATCGTGAAGCGAACTATCCCTAATTTACCTGAGCTTTTAACTAGTCCTTAGGAATCGGACTCTTAATTACGATAAGCAGACATCCTTAAAAAATTACCCGTAGCGTGCTCAGAAATTTCCAGCCCACGTTTTTCTTATTACGAGATCATTAGGATACGCTACCACTTTTCGGCTCTCACATTCAAGGCCGCAGAATAGATCATTTGCCACATTCAGGGTCTCAATGTAGAATGGTTTTCATTCGCATTTCTTAACGGGCTACGAACATATTGAACTTTGTAGTACAACTTTGGGAGGTTTTCATATGAGACACCGGTAGGGCTACTGGTGTGATATGTTCCGAAACAAAGGCTAAGGCTTAGGTGCTGAGGATAAACAAGAAGGAGAGGATGTAGTGATGATTAGCACAACTGGAGAAATTGGATGAAGTGCAAGACATAGAAGTTCTACAATAATCTCAAGACGGAGACATATAAGCTGGGTTGGGAGAGAAAAATGAACAACGAAAGCATCGCAGAAATGGAAACGGGAACAGCGGAGAAATAGTAATGTCGATGGAGATTGAGATAGGTGTTCAGATACTTACAGCGATGGAGATAGATATTCAGAGTGAGGTGGTGATTTAGATACAACTGGCTATCTAGAACTTCACGGAGGAATTCGAAAGTACAAGCACATGTGTTTGTAAGTATTTAAAAGTAATTTTTTGATAAGAGAATTTTTATTACGTATTATTTTTTTTGAAATGATTATAAATCGTAAACAGTTTTCATTGCAAAATTTTTTTTTAGAAAAGCCTGTTACTATTATCTGTAATATATTGTTTTTGACCTGTAATGCCTCTTTTTGAAGAAGTTATTAATTTTTTTTTTAAGTAATGATCATTATTTCTGATTATCAAAAAAAAAAAAAAAAAAACAATAAAAAATTCGTTTCTTTACTTCTGATTATTTTCGATTGATCAATTAAAAACAATTAAAATCAAAACACTTTTTATTAATTTTGCTTACATTTGATTGATTACAAATTGTTTTCATATTGTTTTAGTGTTTTAAAATTTTTTATGCTTATACTATTATAGTTTTTACAACTTAAAAAAAAAAAAAATTTCTCTAGAAAAAAATTATTTTCTTAAGCTAGCTTTTCAAACCGGTTAACGCCATTGAATTACTTGTATCATATCTTTCGGATTTTCAACTACAACAGTGTTATTGTTCAATAAATTAAAAAATTGAGATGATTTTCTGTGAACATTAAAAAAAAAGAAAGAATTAAAAACAACCAAAAACAATAACAACACTGGATCACAAATTCCAACTTTTTTTCTGCACCAGAGACGCCATAGTGAAATTCCTATGTAAAATCACCTCCTAATTCCGAAAATCAAGGTTATTTTTACTTGAATGGTACCGTTTTTGAGATATTTACGATTTGCCGTTATTTCAAAAAACAAAAAAGATGGCTCCACTTAATCGTGTATATCTCAAGAACAAACTGAGCCCTTCCAAGACGGTTTGAAAAATTTGAAAGCTTATAAAATTTACTATAATCAGTACATACAACACTTTTTGCTAGGTCCTGCAGATTCAAACATATTGAACAATCATTACGGATTTTTTAAATTTTTTTTGTAAAAATATAAAAAAATTTGTACTTTGCGAGGAAGCATCTCGAAAACTTTTTGCTTTTTGCAGATATTTTTTCCCCCTCTAAGCTCTGTTTTATTACAAAAAAAATAAGCTATCAGTGAACAAAATCGATGAACTAATACAAAAGTTATAAGCATTCAAGTAAATATATCCATTTAATACTTAAGTACCCTACAAATAATAGCATATGTACATATGGTTCTGTCTTAACTCTATGATCTTATTTTATAATTGAAAAAGTTATGTGTCTTGTTTTGACGCTTATTTAGATTAGGATCGGTTTCTCTTATGAGAAACTAACAGTAGTCGCCCATCATAGCGACATCCCAGAATCCTTGATACCGACTTTCAATCACTTTCATTTGCTGGTGAAACCTTTCGCCATGCTCGTCACTTTCGTCGCCAAGATTTTGCGGGAAAAAATTTAAGTGGGAGTGTAAGAAATGAATTTTTAAAGACAGAAAATAAAAAAGTAAATTAGATAAATACATAAGTGACACATTAGTATATAATTTTCTTAGGCTGGATTTATCTTTCAATTCAGAACAAATTTTTTGTTTATATTTTTCCCGTTCTTGTTTGTTCGGAACTGGACGATGAATTCAGATTTATGGCTATATATTCTCATGTAAATTTATGTAATATATAATTTATTATAATATGTTTTTTTATTTACCCATTTCCGCATAGTTTTTGATTAAGTCGTTCACTATCATCTCGTAGTTAGGACTTTTGTGTTTGCCTAAAAAAGAAGTAACGACCTTTTCAAAAGAATCCCACGCTGCTGCCTCCACTGGTGACAATAGTTCTTTGAAATGGTTATTGGTCATCATTTTCCTTATTTGCGGTCCCACAAAAATCCCTTCCTTTATTTTTGCTTCTGAAATCTCTGGAAAGATTGTCTTCAAATGATGAAAAGCTTCGCCTTCTTTGTCCAAAGCCTTCACAAAGTTTTTGATAAGGCCGAGCTTGATGTGGAGCGGAGGTAGAATTATTTTTTCCTTCTTTATAAGTGGAGAGTATTTTATGTTATCTACCCCAACTTGAAACTCGATTCGTTCTGGCCAATCCTTTATGATGTAGTGGTCTTGACGAGCTCGGCTATCCCATTTGTATAGAAAGCAACAGTATTTTGTGTATCCACTTTGTAGACCACATAGCATTCCAACGACTTTAAGATCGGCACATATTTTCCAATCATGTTCTTCGTATTTGATTAACTTGAGCAATTTTTTCATTATCTCATATGTTTCCTTCGTATTTACTGCATGCGCGATCGGGATAGATGGCTTTTGGTTGCCAATATGCAATAATACGGCCTTTAAACTTAATTTATTGCCGTCTATGAACAATCGCCACTCTTTTGAATCATATGGTTCACCAAATTGTTTGAATAGACCAGCAATGTCTTTGCAGTAACAAACACTGTCCTCCTTCGTATAGTACTTGGAAAATTCTTCGTGACGAGTTCTATAATATGTTACCTTAACATCGGATGAAACAAATTTAAATTGTTGCATTCGAGAGGCGTGTAGCTCGGCCTTTTCCTTTGACAATTCCAAATCCCTTATCCAATCATTGAGTTGTGCTTGTGACAAAGAATTTCTTTCGTTTTCCGTTTGAAATTCAGTACAACATGATGCCGCGTAATCAGATACTACTGTTGACAATGAAACTGGAGCCGGAACTAAAGTTAAATTTGATTCTGGCAATGTCGCTTCTGTTGAAATTAGTTCTGGTAATGACACTGTAGATACGCTCGCATAGGTTACTTTTCTGGACTTTCCAACCCCAAGTACTTTTGTAGTACAAATATAGCAGTCCGTTGAATGGCAAGTTGGTTCCCTCCACTTCATTGGTGTAATAAATTTCACACGTCGCCTAAATAGATAGAGTTTCAGGAATTAGTCAGCTATGCATTAAAAGGGAACAAATTCCTAATTTTTACAACGTACCTTTTTGTTCCGGTTTCCGAAGAAATCAATTCGACTCGGCATGTGGTGCACACAGTGTTCGGTGTCCATGGTTTTTAGGCTCAATTCCAAAACACTTATAGTATGTAACTTTCAAAGGATTTGAAAACACACGTCTCATACTTTTAACAATAAATTGACCGCAGATGAAACAGAACATATCTGGATCATTTGTACACTCAAACTCTCGCGCCCTTTTATTCATTTTTTATTTTAAGTAAATGACGGGTTATAAACTGCAATTATAAACTGAACAGTATCCGGCGAGCCTTGCAGATATTATGAAGGAACAAGGCGCATGTACTCTTATTTATACTTAGATCCAGTAAAAATTCAAGCCTACCTAAACAAAAAGGTTCCCTAGTTCTACAAAGAAAACACTACCTGCCTCAAAAATATGCTCTTGTTTAAAATGTACCTAGGTTTGAGAAAACGACACTAACAGCTTTTTGTATCTAATAACTTTTCGAAAATCTACCTGCTAACTAACTGATATACGAATACTAACACATATGTACCAGTAGGGTACTTAAGCATTAAATGGATATATTTACTTGAATGCTTATAACTTTTGTATTAGTTCATCGATTTTGTTCACTGATAGCTTATTTTTTTTGTAATAAAACAGAGCTTAGAGGGGGGAAAAAATATCTGCAAAAAAACAAAAAGTTTTCGAGATGCTTCTTCGCAAAGTACAATTTTTTTTATATTTTTACAAAAAAAATTTTAAAAATCCGTAATGATTGTTCAATATGTTTGAATCTGCAGGACCTAGCAAAAAGTGTTGTATGTACTGATTATAGTAAATTTTATAAGCTTTCAAATTTTTCAAACCGTTTTGGAAGAGCTTAGTTTGTTCTTGAGATATACACGATTAAGTGGAGCCATCTTTTTTGTTTTTTGAAATAACGGTAAATCGTAAATATCTCAAAAACGGTACCATTCAAGTAAAAATAACCTTGGTTTTCGGAATTAGGAGGTGATTTTACATAGGAATTTCACTATGGCGTCTCTGGTGCATTTTGGCTGTAAACCAGTGCAATTTTTTATTACATTTGATAATTCTTTTTTGATTACTTTTGGGTTTTAAAAGCGTACTACAGGCTGATTACAAATTATGTTAATTCTATTCAATTTGTAATGTTTTTTTTTCATTTAACTAACAAATAATGACGATTTTTAATGATTCTTAAAAAAATCGTATCGTAAGAATCAAATACAATCAAAAACTATAAATTTTTTTTGATTGCTTTTGATTTCAAACAGCGTCCTACTGATTGACTGCAAATTGGTTTCTATTTGTTATGACTATTTTTCAATTTAATAAAAAATAATGGTAATTATTGATGATTACTAAAAAAAACGAAATAATTGAAAACAATACATAAACTTTTTTTTGATTACTTTTGATTATTTTTTATATAATGACTTTTGGTTTTTAAAATCCTACTACTATTGGCTTACATTTTTTTTCATATCGTTTTCATTGTTCTGAATCATTAATGATTATTGTTCCATTAATTAAAAAATTAAGATTATGTTATATGATTTTTTTATACATTTCGTGATTTTGTTTTGATAACTTTTAGTTTGTAAAGGCCTACTACAGGCTGATTACAAATCATTTTTATGGTAGATTAAAAATTGTTTTCATTGTATTCAATTTGCAACTATTATTTTTCATTTAATTAACAAATAATGACAATTTTTTATGATTCTTAAAAAAAAATCGTATCGTAAGAATATAATACAGGGTGGCGCAAAAGTAATCCTCCTATCAGAAAATGCTATAAATTTTGCGATTGGCCCCTAAAGTCAGTTCTGTTTTGACATTTGTGTAGTAAACACATGCGGATTCACGTTAATAAACAATGTTACGCTACACTGCTCCAGAACGCGGAATATTGCTGACTATTTATTTGACCAATAATCGGTCGGGGCCAAACGGTTACTGTGAATGGTGAGCGCTACAGAGCAATGATCAACGAGTTCTTTTTGCCGCAACTTGATGAATTGGGATTGGAAAACATGTGGTTCCAACAAGACGGTGCAACAGCACACAGTGCACGTGCCACAAGCGATACGCTGAACATTGGAAGCTTACTTTTGCGCCACCTTGTACAATCAAAAACAATTAAAAAATTTTTTATTACTTTGGATCTCAAACAGCTCACTCCTGATTTAATGCAAATTGATTTCTATATGTAGTGATTATTTTTCGATTAAGTAAAAAACAGAAGTTAATTTTTAAGGTTATCAAAATGAAAAGAATTAAAACCATTAAACAATTTTTTTTGTTTTACTTTTGCTTATTGGTTTTTAAAGCGTACTGAATGACTACAAATTTTAGATTTTTTCTTCATCGCTTTAATAAAATCATTTTTAATAAAGAATAACGTATTTAAAACCAAAATAAAGTAAAAAAAATAAATAATTGGCGCGATATACCTCCAAGAGGATGAAGGGAGGGACCTACAGTTTTTTGGCGACTTTTTGTTAATTTGAAGTGATTAGTTTTCAAATAAATAAAAAAAAGGTAATTTTTATGATTATTAAAAAAAATCGAAAGAATTCAAAACAATAAAATTTTTTTTTATTTCATGACTTTTGGTTTTTAAAAGCTGATTGATTACAATTTTATTTTGTTCCCATTGTTCTACATTTTAGTGATGACTACGAAAAAAGCATTTCTGTAAATGTTTTTAAAAATAAGCGATTTATAAGCTTATTCAGTTTAATTTATTGAAATTTTAACGTAAACTGTTATAAATCATCTCACTTTAAAAGTAAAATGCAAGTGTTCAGAAAAAATATTTTTAATTTTTAATCCTTTTAACTTAAAATATTTCCAATTCTTTTCAGAAAATATTTTTCAGGAAAATGAATCTTAACCACTTCCGCAATTTGCTAATAATTTGTTTAAGTGGCAGCATTCAATGTATGATTATTTATTTATTTTATTGCAGTGCTAAATAATACAGAAATATAGTTTGAATAAAGTTTTAGAAAAAACATTCATAAAAAAGCTTTTTTTGAAATATTCTATGGGTTTACATTAATAAGCTTTTAATCAACGTGCCGTTGTGACTATAAAACTCTTATTTTCATATGTTTTATAATCATAAAACCAGAATTTTTTTTAGATTAATATTTTTATTGGAAAGCTTTCAAAATTTTTTTTTAAGTTTACTTTGGTATATTGATGTTTTTAATGATTATTAAAAAAAAATTAAGAAAAAATCAAAAATTACAATATTTATAATTGGTATTGAAGCACAAACAAAATGATCAAAAGTGCAAAAATAATCAGAAGCAAACCAGGGTATTTGAAAAACGAGGTAATTTTGATTATTAATAATTTTAAACCACTAACATATGAACAGGTTTATAACATTTTTTTTAGCACTACTGGGTATATAAAATGTAACAAAAACAAGACAAACCAAAAAGTTACCAAAGCAAATCGTGACATTAACGTAAATTATATTAATGGTATATACTCTTTTGAGGTTTGCAAGACATTCTAAATGCATTTAATATGTCTTTGTATGGGTACTACTACGGTAGGATGGTTGAGGGCATTGTGCTTCTACGCCAAATATTGCGCATACGCCATGTACCAGCTAAAGTGTGTTTATGCAATTTATACAAACGACAATTCAGCATATTAAACTTACCACTTGCTACTTAGAAAACGACAACAACTAAGACGCTGACTACAGCACAAGCTAATTTTACAACGAAAAAAAAACTTAAGCAATTTCGCTCATTATTCTTAGTTGTTAACCACAAGTAATCATTGCCGAAGTCAGCGAAACGCTTGGCCACAAAACCGAATGACGCCCGCTGCTTTGCTATTTTCCTGTTTTGCCGCATGCCGCAGTAATGCAAACAAGTGTTTGCCATTAAAATTGCCAAACCACATACTTGTAATTAAGTAGAGAAGCTATTCGCATATATGACAAACAGTGCGAATGTGTGAGTGGGAGTTTTGTATGTGTGTGTACATATTAAATGTGTTTAAACAATGCATGTGATTACAACGCTTAGCTTTCAGATTTTTTCCTTTCAAACTTGCCATTCAGTTTTAATGCACTCCACATGCTGGTGGTTTTGGCTTTTGCAAAAACATTACACTGGTAATGACGCCTTCACTTGAGCTCTTGTAATAAATTAGCTACATTTCAAGTCCACATATGCATATATCATGAGCAAAATCCTTTTTTAGCGCTTAACTCAATTTGCAACATTGCAATGATATTTTTGCTATAGGATAGTGGTTAAAAAAACGGGTTTTCTTATAACCTTGGATATCTCTCCGGAATACTGCAATGCTGGGAAGTTATGGTGCTAACTTGACTGTCTCAAGAGCAATTTCTTTGATCCAGTCTGTTATATTAAAAATCTTTAAAGATAACAGCGCCATTTAACATAAAATGCAGTTGTAGATTGAGACCAAGAATGAGTTCACCCCAACACGATAGCCTCTTATTTGGCTTGATTTATTTCCTAGCCACGACAATTATTGATAGAGCACATCACCTTGGCAGGCCTTAGTGCAAAGTGAAGTCACCCTAAGTCGAACAACCTATATACTTTCCTGCAATAAGCAGGGAAATAAAATAAATTGAAATAAAGTAAAATAAAATAAAATTAAATAAAAAAAATAAAATAAAAATAAAAATAAAAAAATTAATTAAAATACAATAAAATAAAGTAAAATAAAATAAAATAAAATAAAATAACATAAAATAAAATTAAATAAAAAAAAATAAAAAAATAAAAAAAAATAAAATAAAATAAAATAAAATAAAATATAATATAATATTTTAAAATAAAATCAAACAATATAAAATAAAATAAAATAAAATAAAATAAAATAAAGCAAAATAAAATAAAATAAAATAAAATAAAATAAAATAAAATAAAATAAAACCAAACAAAATAAAATATAATAAAAAAATAAAATAAAATAAAATAAAATAAAATAAAATAAAAAAACATGTCATCCCATACCACCGCTGTGCATAACGTTGTAATTTTTCCTCTAATATCAATTAACGAAGTAAAATAAAATAAAATAAAATAAAATAAAATAAGTAATGAAAGTAGGAAAAAGGGACGGAAAATAATAGTAAAACATCAAAAAGAGAAAAGTAAAAGAAAGAAAACTGTAAGTGAGGAATTAAAGGCAAAGTGATGGAAATGAGCAGCTAACAAAGTAGCGGGTAGGAAATTTAAGGAAAGTAGTGGCAAGGAAAGAAAGCGATAATATAAACCGAAATAAAAATTTAAATTCTTTTGAAAAAAGTTTGTTTTTACTATTTTAAATATAGTTGAATATATGAGTTAGCTGTAAAATAAATCTGTAAGCTTTTGTGGTTTGGAAATCGAACACCTAAATTTTTATGCAAAACAGTCAATCTACTGGAGATGTAATTTATTAAAATTTTAAAATAATAAATTTTAATAGAAAGATATGAGCATATTTTTAGTTAGAAATGCTAAAAAATAATTTTATTTTAAATACTAAATTTATATATCTATGTATTGTTAGTTCTAATTATATACTCTTCAGTTCATAATTATTGCTTTGTGTTGTATTGAAATATAAAATCAGACTAATTCAGTCGTTATAAAAGTGTTGTTAGAAATTTCAAAAAATTCTCACAATGTTGATCCCTAGCAAAGCCCGTTATGCGTGAAGTTTCCACTTGACAACTTATGTATATTGCGTGCAGCATTTACTTAAGCACTTTAAGCATATCACGAACATTTTGAAAAATGATTGTCATTTACACAATTACCAAAACCAAAAGGCAACTTAAAAGAGAGAGCTACAAGAGGTAGCATAAATGTTGAAAGCATTGAATAAAACCAGAAAATGTGGCAAGTAAGTGCAGACTCAGTTATACTTTTATACGCTCCTAAAAAAAAATGGATAAGACAACGAGCTCAACTCACAATAATAATGATCGTTTTCGTCCTTTTGGGTGCAGTAAAGCAATTTCTCTGTAGCGGCGTTAAGCAATTTGCTCCAGCTTGTGTGCAGCCACGATTTAGCAGCTTTTGTTTCATGCGAATGTGTGGGGGCTTCACACATCGTTTATTTTGCGTATTTAGTATTTCGAAAAAGATACGTTAAATTGCGTATACAAAGAAATTTGCTTCGCTTTATTCATCCTGCTGCAGCTAGATTGCTTTTGCGTTGGTTTAAAGTTGGCCAACCGCGCGTTTTTCAAAACTTCACAACCATTCGTATTAGGAAAGGGCTCACAGAGATTTCAAGCGATTAATGGGGAAGAGCAACATGTACAAAGGAAAATGGTGTCAGTTTTTGACTAACACTATGTTTGTCTGAAAAAAAAAGTTCGAATATACAAGCGTGCCCGCTGACCTATTTATGTTGAAAAATTGTTTTGGGAGTGTTTTTATCTTGACAAAAGACAATGATAGTCACTTGTGCTAGTGCAATCGACATTGTTACTCTTTGACTTAAGGTTTTTAAAGGCAAACATATATCAAAAGAAAAATATAACTTTATAGTAAATACAAAATAGTTTACAACGAATACAGAAATTGGCTCCCCAGTTCGATAGGATTCAAGCATCTGCCGGGTGATGGACACCACAGCAATATTCCGTGGCACTCCAAGACGAATTTGACCCGATTCGGTACTTGACTCGTTAATTGGACGTGGTGTACTTGCGCATTTCTGACTGTGTGTAGGCTACACGATGGACCACGAGTTATTTGAACAAGTTGAGAACAGACCTAAACTCTGTTTAGCGCCATCCCTCTGGCCCAGGGTCTATTGCACGTGACCTTAGAAGTTATTGAATTCCTTAAGGCGGATTTATGCCTTCTTCTTCTGCATTGTTAAGGGGCCCTGTGTCATCAGTACACCTCTCAAAATACAAACCCCTTTCCGCGTCAGTTGCACCGTTCGTCACTTGGTTTAATCATACATTTTGCTGGAACTAGTCAAAAGGTGAAACCAAGCGACTTTGTTGCCTGGGAATGCTATGCGATTGTGTAAAGATGCTCAGTCTTAGAAGGTATACTTTTCTGTATGCTCCCGTGGAAGTAAAAGAAGTGACATGCCAAGAGTGTTATGGAAACACGAAGTGGATACCAATTTGCAATCACATGGTTAAAAGGAAGGACTGCCTAATTAAGTTATATGGCCATAAGTGTTTAAACATTCTACCATGCACCTTTATGGGGTCCAAGTAATTCTCCCCTTAAAGCGGTGGCTACCACACAACCTAAACTTACTTAACATAAAGGGTATTTCAGTCAGGCTAACACTAGAAAGCCTGCCCACATCACTAGCACTCCCGTGTATATTAGGAGTTGCCTTGGGTTTAGTGGAAAAGTAAAGATATGATAAGTGTCAAATCGGGAGAGGTAAGAGTTCCACCTGTTATAATACTCCCAATTCAGCTGCGATAATAGTAGCTTAGAACTTGTCTTCGTCAATGTGTAATGCCCGACCTTGATATTTGTAGATGGTGTCTCAGCCTTCAACAGATCTGTATCTGCAAATATGATATTAAAAATAACATCAAAAGCCATTCTGTGGAGTTGCTTAGTGCAGGAAGGTTTGTTGGGCGCTCACCTCGCCTATTATTAAAATTTGCATGGTCTTTCTTTTAGCGTTGTCATCCGTGACTGTACGGCTTTGTACCTTGTACGAGTTGCATGCTCACAAACATAATCTAGTGGAACTCGGAACCACTAATTCTAACTTCATGTTCAATTAACTTTTGATCTGAAGCGATCTGGTGGAAAACATATTTCTTGCAGAGAAAATGTCGCTCCAGAAAAAAATGAAGCGGCGACTAGTATCAGTAACATTTAAGCGACAGTAGGTGTGGGAGATAATGAGAGCTTTTTGATAGCTGAGATAGTTGTAAGATACAGATTTTGAGTAATATTGACGATAAGATATTTAGCTTTCCAAATTATTGTTATATATATATATGGGTTTAGATAACCCAAGCAGAATATAGAGATAGTTAATAGTGGTACTTTTATTCGAGACTTTACAGACTTTACAGAGAGTCACCATTAATATGGTTTGGTAAGGAGTTTATTTTATTTTCTTTTTGCTGTTGGAAAGCTCTTCTGAAGAGACGCAATAGTAACAAAAAACATTTATAATTGGCGCTATATATATCTCCGCCGATATTAAGGCCGAGCTTTTCTACAAATTTTTGGTCTGAAGCCTTCCATGGCAGAAATACATTCGGAGAGTTTGCCAAACCACTGCTGAGGGTCGATCCCGTTTTAAAAACACTTTTTCAAACCATTTTTGATGTTACCTGTCGCAGAGCTAGAACCTTGGTGTGGTAGCCCAGCTACACTACCCCCAGCCCAGGGGGCGCCAAATAAATCTAGTATTGAGAAAAGTTTCGATATATACTATATGAATTGACTAAATTAGTTGCTTTGGAGATCTTATGCAGTTGCAAACTATTTTTCACAAATAAGGTATTTGATGGTTGTCTAATAAAAGTTTGCAGACTTTAATAATATACTTCGGACTCGCAGAACCCAAGTCGTCTTAGTTGGTCCGTCGCGAATTATGGGACGACAACCTTCGCGTATCAGCAGTTGAAAGAATAGGATCGCTTCTTTAGGTTAAGCTTTACTGCTTTCGTGTGATCCAAAGTTTGACCTTGTGCTAGCTCTTTTGCGATCAAGTAAGTCCAGTATGAAGCCGTATGAAGTCGTTTATTATTTATTTTTGAATTCGGGATGCCAATTGCTTGAATTTTAACAATACCAAGATTTTCGGGATTTGATTTTACAGTCTCCGGATTCCAATATTATTATCGGATTTGAGTATTTATTATTCAAAATTCAGTTTGGGAAAGCTCAAAAATAGTTAAAAAAACTCCATAACTTTAAAATATATATATGAAGGGGTTAGAGGCAAAAGGATCTAAATGGGTCCGATATTGATTTGAGATATTCAAGTATAAGGTTAATTAAATTCTATGTAAATTCTGGATAGTGCGTTTATTGGCCGACGAATACATGCCACTAAAATGTTCGAAATTACTTGGATTTCTTTGTCAACAAATAAACACTATATTAAACTATAAAAATATGGATATAACTCAAATTTAAACAAAATTTCACTAAACTCCATTTGCTTCTAACCCCTTCATATAACAAATATTGGATTTTTAATATCAATGTTTGTTTAAAATGAAAGTTATTTCCTTAAGAACAAGCGAAATCAAACAAGTCACAATTTTTATTTGTTCTAAAGCCTTGAATTTTTAAAATGCACCCTCTTGTTAAACACAATTTTGTGAAAAAATGCGCTCGTGGTTTTATGAAAAAGTTGGTTTTTTTCAGGCCTAAAAATTTAAAATTCAGATGAGAAAATGGCACGCTTGCAATATACAGTTTTTGTTACAGAAGAAGTTAGACCTCAATCACAATCAATCTTACATTGAATTAAGTAAAGGAGAAATTTGGATAAAAAAAAATCATGAAAGAAATTTTCTTTTTCAATGTTTCGGTCCTGAAAATTCCGGCGTTGTAAGGAAGAAATTACAGAATTTTGAGTACCTAAAAAGCACGGGATACTGAAATTTGCGTTCTTTGTTTTGATTCGCAAAAATTGTAGTTCTCTAAGCACTGGCTAGAAGAGGTTAGATGTATTCACTATCCACGATTTTATTTATTATCATTAAGACATTTTTTTATTGTTTCTTTTCAATACCTTAACTGTTATTTAAAGTTCGAATAAAGAAAAAAATGCTCTTGAATATCTCAGATTTAAATAACTGTCTACATATTTCTACTTAACCGATACACTTGCTTAACAACTTGTTATCGTAAAGACCATTTCAGTTACATTAAATCGAAGCGATGGCAACAAATAGATAAACTGGCGTAACCAAGAAAATGTGGCTAAATTTGAAATGGAAAAAGATGTTATCCAACTTTAACTGCGAAGGCTCAGAGGAAAGATTCTGTTCAGGAAATTAATAAAAAGTAAAATATGTACATTAGAGTGCTACACCAAAAAAAAAAAAACTAGTAAGGAAAGGGCTGTCTTCGACTGTGCCGAAGACTTTATACCTTTCATGAATACGCATCACGATTTTAAGTGTCCGATCCTTACTCACAATTAGTAAAAACTCTGCAAAACTGATAATTTAAAAATACATCGCCCAAACCCCATTTATCGGAACAATCGATTGTATGTGAGCTATGCGTTGTATTGCTCCGATCTTGCTGATTCCGACGAATGATTAATCTCATGCAAAATGGCGGCTCCATACCAAATTTCATCAAGATATCTCAAAAACTGAGGGACTAGTTTGCGTACAAACAGACAGACGGACATAGCTAAATCGACTCAGCTCATCGCCCTGATCATTTCGGTAAGTTATTGGTGGGTCTACCTCATCTTCTTCTCATACTTACAAGCATCGGACCAAAGTTATAATACCATTTCATGTTCGTGAAAGGTATAAAAAAAATGTGATTTTGCCACTGGATTTTGCAAGGAATACTTTTAATTCTTCATAAAAATTCCATATACGACGTGTGGGAGATACGCAATTGTATAAGTTCGAATACTCTTGTCATGTAAATGAACAGCAATAATAATATGAGATATCAACAGAGTTTGGATTTCCTAAAATAAACTTTTTTTCTGATACTTCAAATATTTAAATCGTTCAACATTTGGCTATATAAGCAGGAATAAGCTATGGATGAGTCACACAAATCTATATAAAAATTATTGTTGTTAAAAAAGAAAGCTTTTATGCAAAACATAAAGACAACATTTAAACTACAATCATATATTCATACATTCATATTAACATATCTAATTTAAATAAAACCACATTCAAGAGGTGAATCAGCCCTGCTGAGCTCAAGAAAGAAGCATAGCAGAGCATGACATCGAATTTTTATACACAATTCATGATCAAAAAAAAAAAAAACGAAACTCATTTGCATTTATTACGTTAATATTAAGAAATTGTTCAATAAAAAAGCGTAAAAATCAATGGAGGCAATGAAATAATTTAGCAGGAATGTGAATTTGAATTCAAATGAATGGCTGTAACTGCAAATGAAAAATCGAATATATCCTGCAGAGCAAAGAAAAAAAAAAACGAAATAAAAAACGAAAAAAACATTAAACGAAAAACAAATTGAATTGAGGCGAATTGAAGTGCAATGAAGGACAACGCAATGTCGCTTTGGTTGGATGGTCAGCTTACTAAGTGGGTCTTTGTGCGTTTATTTGTATTTCTAGAAATTTATAATTTTGTATTGATCAATGCTTTCAAGCTTAAGATGTGTATCGTTTTCTTATTCTACGCTTAATATTTTTTTTGTTTTGTTTGTTCATGACAAAGTTGCCCAAAGCATATACCCATTTCGTTTTTGTAAAAATCGTATTGATTGAACTAGAAAAATTAGATTGCTCCCGTATCCTCACCCCTGAGCAACCTTTTAATATAGGCGAGCACACAGATGACAAAGCGGCATCTGGGCATGAAAATGTTTGTTCTTTCTATCTGACTTTGCAATTCCGGGATTCGTGTATTCAATATTCTCAAAGAGTTTAGGTTGAAAAAAGTTGTCTGAGAAACTATTTGCCTTTTATATATATATATAAAAAAATTGGATTTTTAATACGATATTTTATTTAACAAGAAATATTTTTACTATTAGTAAACTAAAATCGGCCGTAATGAATGTCGCATGGCGGCCGCCGTGGTGTGAAGGTAGTGTTGCCGGCCTACCACACCGAAGGTCCATGGTTCGAGCCCTGGTACAGGTAACATCAAAAGTGATTTGAAAAAAAAGTTTTTCAAAACGGGGTCGCCCCTCGGCAGTGGTTTGGCAAACTCTCCGAGTGTATTTCTGCCATGACAGGCTTCTCAGCAAAAAATTCGTCTCCTTTGTAGATGCCGTTCGGAGTCGGCAAAAAACTGTAGGTCCCACCAATTTGTAGGGAAAATTCAAATCGGCACACCACAAATTGGAAGAGAAGCTTGGCGCAAAAATCTCTTAGGAGGTTTAAGATGATATACCTGTTGTATATCGCGCCATAGAGAGAGAAACTAAAATCGAACTGGTTGTTTGAAAAACTTTGAATTTTCAAATTACTTTTTTTTAAATTGTTTACAGATTTTTCATGCAATCTTTAAAATAGATCTATTTGATAAGCTCATAGCTCTGCCGAAAGTAATCTGTGGGCATCTCTTTTTTATGAGATTATACAAGGTGGCGCAAAAGTAAGCTTCCAATGTTCAGCATATCGGTTGTGGCACGTGCAGTGTGTGCTGTTGCACCGTCTTGTTGGAACCACATGTTTTCCAATCCCAATTCATCAAGTTGCGGCAAAAAGAACTCGTTGATCATTGCTCTGTAGCGCTCACCATTCACAGTAACCGTTTGGCCCCGACCGATTATTGGTCAAATAAATAGTCAGCAATATTCCGCGTTCTGGAGCAGTGTAGCGTAACATTGTTTAATAACGTGTATTTCGCATGTGTTTACTACACAAATGTCAAAACAGAACTGACTTTAGGGGCTAATCGCAAAATTTATAGCATTTTCTGATAGGAGAATTACTTTTGCGCCACCCTGTATATCTATGTATTGGCCTTTTCAGCGCAGTGCGTCGCATTTTTCAATTACATTCACGTTTTAAATTACTTTCGCTGAGGGTTTCAAATCAAATAAACATTATTTGGATAATCAAAATTTAAGTAGGTTTTGAAACAAAAATTAGATTTTAGATATATTAATATCTTGTGTATGAGTTTTGAGTAAAAAGAAGCGCTGTGGAAGTAAAGGTTCTATGAAAAAGACAAGAAAATTACTGCCGAAGCTTTTAGGCTCCAGTCTGGTGCATAGTATCTGCAAAGAAGTTGAGGCAAAAACCCTGATTTATGTTTCGGTAGCCATAACATGAAGAAACCCTAACGCTTCATAAATATATTTCAAACATATAACTAGAAATAAAAGCAAACACTTTGGATAAATTTGGGAAAACGATATCTCTGGAATCCAAAAATTGCACGATTGCAACTTTTCAAAAAGAATAGACACGGTAAACCAAATTTAACCATTGCTTGGACTAGAAATGTTCGCTTGCAATGGACTGCCTTTAGCTTCTTGACCCAGCAAAATCCGACCCTATCTCTGCCTAAATCGACGACGACTCTCTTTACTACGTGGAGTGCGCAGATGAGATAAGAGGTTAACGTCCACGTAGATGGTGTAAAGCTACCTGTTGTCAACTACCCTAAAATCGTAGGGGTGAAGTTTGCCAACGGCCTCAACCTCGCTAGTCATGCCACCACAACAGCACAAAGTTACAGAAGCGCAATGGGATCATTAAGTCACTTGCCAGCAGCAATGGAGGAAGGGCAAAGTAACGTTGCTTGCTACTTATGAGGCTATTGGCCGACCGGTTGTTAATTATGCTGCGCTGATATGGTCGCCCAATCTTTCGAACACCAACTGGAAGAAGTTGAAAGTCTGCCAAAACACCGCTATCATAGTGGCTACAGCATCTTCCTTATGCCATCAGATTCTCACCTCCACTAAGAGACTAAAATGCTCCATGATCGTGAGCACGCCGTACTATTGAGTTTTTACTGAACTGCCAGTCACCCAATCCGATACCTCTTGATAGAAAAGCTGTCACCAAGGAAATTAGCAAATCTGATGTTTGTTGTTGTTGTTGTTTATAACAACAAAGTGTTAAAGAAAGTGACATTCCTTTGTCGGATATTAACCCAGTACGCTCTGGTACTCTCTTGCGGTACATGCCCGACTGTCGTGGTAGCGATTAAGTATGACCAGTGCAACCTTCTAGGTCATGTCATCCCTCCTTCCATAAGGAAAGAGAAAATGGGTAATGAGGGGTTTGAAGCATTATATCCGTAGATCAATCATCGAGTTGAACTTCATTACCTTTGTGCATTTTAGTCGGCTCTACCGATAGTTAGACCTACTTCGGGCATTTTCTAAACCCCTAAACCGCACTTTAAGGAGAGCCGGCATCACATTACCCAGCTGCTTGATCCGGGTAACCACAGGCATGCTCTAAATGACTTCCACACTGACCTGTGTACCGGCCTGTGAACCGCTTTATTGATATCCAACCACCTGAAATAGCTGAAGAGGAGAGCGTCCTCCCGGGGGAGAATATAGTCACACTAACAAAACTTTGATCTGCATACTTTAATAGGTCGAACTCTTAGATATCCAGACACAACTCTACCATACAGAATACTTTACCTGCTCATCGCTTTAACTTTTCAATTGAATCTACTCTTCTAAAACCAATTTCACTTTGGTACAACCCTGTTGAAGCTGCTCGTTTACTTGGACTTCCGTTAGAAGAGCTTGATGAGGATTCTCAGAGTGATCACACCCAATAGGCAGAGAGAAGCAATGTTCCCAAGAACAACATAGTTTTCCCCAAATGTACTGAAAGCGAAATTGAACAGTCGGTTATAACACACACAATTTCCGCACAATCCAGAGCATTCATCAAGAGCAGTAAACATGCAAAATAACAAAAGCCGGCACCAGTGATTGTTTACGCCCAATCGCCATAAATGAAAATTGTAATTGGCAATGCATCTACGGTGCAGAGTCTGCTTTACATGCACAAGTATATAAGTTTTTATGTCGCTATATACAGTTACTTTTAGTAAAAATAGCCGCAACTGTTTTTGTTCGTTTGAAGGCTTTTCACTATACAAACTTAACACCAAATAAAATATTTTTTTCTGTGAACAATTTCATGTATATTTGGAAAGAGAGAAGGTGATTGAAACTTTTCTGAGCGGTTTCGAGTTATGTATGTATGTATATTTACCATTGAAGTGATCATCAGGATTAGCGAAAGCCTGCAAAAGATCCTTATATTTGTCTATTTAAAAGAAATGTTAAGATCGTGAGAAGGAGTCACATTTATCCTGTATATCTGAATTTGACTCCTCTGCAAAGTTAAGCTCTGATCAGCAGTAGGAAGTGTCTTTCTGAGCCCTTTCGATATTAAATGAGGCATTCTTATAAGGCAACTTATTATCGTGGGAACATAAAACTTCTAAAGTATACTGTCTTCTCCGTCCATAAAGGTCTTGCAATGTTTAGGGCCCCTATAGCTATGCGAAGGAGGTGAAAAGGCGAAGTCCAACTTAATAAAGGGGCTTTGTAAAGTTTTTAATTCAGTAGTTATTGGAGAAATTCTAGAAAAGTTAGTAGTAACTGTGTTGTAAATATATAAACATCGCATGTACGTAAAAGTAAAAAAAAATCGTATATATGAAATTTGATGCTATAACGATAACATCTGAACCTGATGCAGCTGTTCGTTGGCCTCGAAACGCGAGCCATTTACATGCATACGTGCCATTTACATGCGTAAATGCAATGCGTACTTATATAAATTTGTCCTTTTATACTTACTTTTACCAATATCTTTTTCGTTGTTTCATTATATAGTATTGTGGTGGCCACATTGTTGGGTTTAAGCTTTGTGGCTAATTGGATGAACTACCCTGCAAAAGATCGTATGACTAATCTCTAAAGAGAGCATTCCGCGATTAATCCCTTTAGTCTTCAATTGCATATAATTCAAATTGCTTTCGTACACGTTTGGATGTAAATGGGTACAATTGGTCTTTCCTTAGGACATGCTCAAACAAATGAACAGTTCAACTCATACAAAGTTATCAGAACTGGCATTAGTCGCATCCTCCTTTGCGACTCATCCCGGGTGCATCCTAGACTAATCACATTTTTGCAGCGTAGCAAATAATCACCATACCTGGTTACGCTGCAAAAACTTGAATGTATGGAATTGTGTTTGTTCCCTGTGGGGAAGTCAGTAACTAGTGAGAACAATTCCTGGTTCAGAATCGAAGATAAAGTGGCTAATACGAACTAGTGCGATAGAAACTAGATTCCCTCTACTTCGAAACCGGCAGTTATGTAATCATTAAAAGGCATTTGAATTCGTATTTGGAAAATTTTGTTGTTCTTTTATATTCTTTAAAAAAATATTTAAATTTAAAAGCATAAAAAAAAATAAAAAATTGTCAGTTGGTAGGATTCGAACCGACGCGTACCGCGTCATAGTCGAGTGCGCTACCCACTGAACTACGGCGCACCCGTCAGTAGTCTGAGAAAAATATACATTTATATGTATTATAAATGAATGGTTTAAAATTTTGGCTCATATTATTAGTAGTGCATGAACTAACCGGCATAGTGTGGCGACAGTGTTGCTGGATTACCACACCGAAGGCCCAAGGTTCGAGTCCTTGAAAATTTAATATCAAAAAAGGGTTGAAAAAGTTTTTCAAAATGGGGTCACCCGGAAGTCATATGGCAAACCCTTTACAAACTACCATTTTAGTAATAGTCGCAATAAACGAACTACATCCAAACTTTCGAATTTTTAACTAGTTCGGAACTGTTGAAAAGGTAATGCAGCGGGGGACAATTTTCACCGCCTAGAACATCGCCATATTAAATTCGCCAGTTGATTACATGTAAAAGAGATAAAAGGCGAACTAGTAGAAGTTCGGAACGCACTAGATGAGCACCAGATTTTCCCTATAGGGTTTGCACTTCGGTATCATTTTCATCATGCTACAGGTTTATTTGAAGTATTTTTTTTTTGCCCTGTTCGACTCGTCACTTGAAACAAAAGTATCTCTTTATTGTGTCAGGAAATCAGGGTGAGGTTAACTACAACTGCCAGTATCATATGTCGGGAAAAGTTGTATCCAAAATATTTTAGAAAACAACGGGATACCCTAAGGTAGGGAAAGGAAAAAATGAACAGAAAAAGGTAAATTAATCTTCTTTTCTTCAAAGGTATTATATTATTGTTAACCAAATTCTATGATGTAGGAGACTCCCGGTTATATTAACTGCATTACCTTTTAATTTTTTTTATTATTGATTATTAACTTTTTTTTATATTTTATTTCTTCTTTATTTTTAATTTTTAATTTCATACTATTTATACTATTCCTAATTATTCCAAGAATAATTTTGCTGAAATATCGGTTATATACACTGTATTACCGACCCCTTCATTTTTTTGCTCTTTTTTATATTTTTATTTATAATTTCATACTATTTATACTAATTCTGACTGGCAGTGCAAGAATAATTTTTGTCAAATTGTTGTGTCAGAAAAATGATCAAATAAACAAACAACCCGTCACAACTTATCATTAGATAATCTTCCAGGCCCATTTTTTTTTCGTTTGAAGTCGAAATATTGACAATATTTATGTATCAATAATATATTGTATAGCATAGTAGAACCAAAATCTTTTGAATTTTTTCCTATACAAATATTTGGGTAGCCTAGAGTTCAAAAATTCTTCTAACAACGTTTTAAAGACCGAATGTGTTATTCAACAATCGTCATTTTTTTATATACTCGTATTTCACAGGGTTTTGGATAGTGGTCTATTTTGCGAGAAATCCATAAAAAGAAAACGGTTTGTCAGAATCTTCTCATGTTTTAATTTTTATTTTGGTTATGGTACTAAAAGCAACGCCTTAAAGGAGAATAATAAACACTGACGATTTCCCGTGGCGGTTTAGATAAAGTTATTTTCTTGTACCAAAATGTTTTCCTACTATTTGGAGAAGTTTGGTGTGTATTTGTACTTTATCGTCAGGGATGTTGTCTTAATAAAAAAAAAATTGAAGTGAGATTGAGTTGAGATTCTGGCTGCCATTCGTTTGAAAATATGCACACTTTTGTATATATACTACTAGTATAGTGAAATTTAATCCAAGGTTATGGTTTTTAAAATGACATTCAGACATTCAAACAAGTACAAATTTGATAATCCCATCCGAACTTACATTTGGGTAATAAACACTTATGTCAATTTCAATTTTAATTTTTTTGAAACGGCATTAGTTTTAGAGACTAGTGCTGCATATCAGTTTCTCTCTCGTGACCTATATATATATATGAAGTAAAACCCCATCTGGTCGGAACGATTTGTCGAATTGTTTTAAGAAGGACTCATGAGAAACATAAATTTTAAAAGAAGAAAGTATCTTTAGCGAATCGAGAAGCTAATCTTAATTGACTGCGACTATCTCTCTTGGAGAATAGAAATATTCGCAGTTAATGTTTGAGGAATATCTATACATACTGGGAAAGGAGTAAGCGATGCTTTCTCGTGCTCTGGCGTGATGAGGGAGAGCAGGGGGCTGTTGTTTTATTAATGTCGAAGTGGGCACGGCCTTTTCTGGTCGACCCTCTTGTTATAAAAGGCAAAGGAGCAGAAGACCTAAGCAGCGTACCGGGTGAATTAAAAGAAATCAGATCCTTCCGCTGTTTTTAAAGAATTTAATGCCTCTTCATAATTCTGGAATTTCAAGTTCCTTGGCGTTTAAAACTTAACAGCTTTTCGAGTTCGATATAAGTAGATCTTTAATCTGGACATGAACAACTAAGTCCCTTCATATCATTAGCAATATCGGCCATTCTTCCGGTTCTGTCGGAGCATTTGGTGTGAACTACACTGTACATAACCAGTACGCCCTACAAGGTTCTGATTTGGGTTTTACATTACAATACTTGTATGGACAGTAACTTACCATTAATTTTTATTTATTTTTATTTTTATTAAATAAAATACGAGGTGTGTTCAAAAAGTATCGCGAATTTTGAATTTTCGCTGGTTACGTATATTCGAATTTCGAATTTTTTGTGGCGTTATGTTGGTACTCATGTATCTCACTTATGCCGACAAGCTCGGCCATTTTGAACGTTCAGTTAATTGTTGACAGCTGCTTTGCTTGCACGTGCTTTGGATCGTCTTCGATTTTTACGCGAAATTCGTACCAAAATTGCTCAATTGTGACCAAAAACAGCATCGCATGAACATTGCTAATGAGATGTTAAACTCTGTCCGCGACGACCCAAATTTGATCCCGAGGGTCATAACTGGTGACGCATCGTGGGTTTATGGTTATGACGTGGAAACCAAAGCTAAATCATCTCAATGGAAGCTGCCGCACGAACCAAGACCGGAAAAAGCGCGCCAAGTTCGGTCGAATGTGAAAGTTTTGCTGACAGTTTTCTTCGATTGCAGGGGCGTGGTGCATCATGAGTTCTTGCCACAGGGAAGAACGGTCAATAAGGAATATTACCTGCAAGTTATGCGCAATTTGCCAGAAACGCCCGGATTTGTGGAAGAACAAAAATTGGCTTTTGCACCACGATAACGCCCCTGCTCACGCATCGTTGCTTGTGCGTGACTTTTTGGCCAAAAACAACACACTAATGATGCCGCAGCCACCGTATTCCCCAGATCTGGCCCCCTGTGACTTTTTCTTGTTCCCTAAACTGAAGAGGCCCATGAAAGGACGACGTTACGCTTCTCTTGACGAGATAAAGACGGCATCGAAGGAGGAGCTGAACAAGATACAAAAAAATGATGTTTTGAAGTGCTTCGAAGATTGGAAAACCCGTTGGCACAAGTGTATAATATCTCATGGGGATTACTTTGAAGGGGACAAAATAGATATTCATGAATAAATAAATAATTTTTGAAAAAACACAAAATTCGCAATACTTTTTGAACACACCTCGTAAACTTTCTTTAAATATATAAATACTTCTGATCAAAATTGTTTTTGTTGTTGAACTTTTCTAACTTTCTACCTAACATTCTTCAATTATTTTCTGTCAACAGCGATCGCTTACCTCTTTTTGCGATAAAAATGATTTCTTGATGGAAAAAAGCACTAACTGTTTTATTATAATCATAAGAAAATACATTTTTGTGGATCTCCGCTCGCTAAATTGTTGTGAATAGAATTTTCGAACTTTTGCCCATTTTGGCATATAATTTCGAAATTGTGAGTACCAAATTTTGTACAATCGAAAGGGGTATAAATCAAGTCCGAAGGGAACTGAATGGAACTCGAACAACGAACGCGTTCTACTCGAAAATTTCTTACATAGTACAAATCATTCGAAAGCGAATGGCCCAAGTCCTGGGTAGGTTGATAGTTTTACGGCCATGGGAAATATTATTCCAAGGTAAATTTTTATTGCATGTTTGTACAACTATTCTTTTTTTATGAGTGATCATAAATAAAGAACGGGTATTCCACGCTAGTATTTTAAGATGATATTAAATATTTGAGTATAGCCCGTCAAAAAGCTGAATAACGTCCACGAAAGATCGAAAACGTGTACCGTCGAATTTTGGCAATTTAAGAAGAATACGAACAAAACAAATGTATTGCAAAACCACTGAAAGATAAAAATTTAATAAAATGCACTCTAACAACAATGCAACATAAGCACCCAAAATATTTTTAAATCTCAATACTTTGCAAAGATCGCAATATAATAACTTTATTATTATTTCACTTCAACTCGCTAAATGAAATTGTTGAAATGTTCCACTTAATACACAAATAATAGGTTTGATATATAATAACTTAACTTTTAATATTAAAAGAAACTATATGACCACACACAACACAGATTGTAAACCGAAAAATACATGAGCAAGGTTATAGTTTATTTTTTTATGTGCATTTACGATTACGATAACAAGACGACTACGATTACAGTAATCATAATTTCATCTCTTTTGAATTACAATTACAGTAATCGTTTATCCATCAAGCCACGATTACGATTACCTGAATGGATCTAGAAATATTGGCTTTTCCTATCCCTATCATTATCTCTATCACTATCCCTATAGATGTAACTATTTCACACACACACAATTCCACTTCACCATCGACCGATCTATTATTGAGCTTTTCTAACAAAAAAAAAAAAAAAAAATTATAAAAATTCGCACCATACAAAATGTATGGGAAAAAAAAATTTTTTTTCCGGAATTTTTCGGAGTTTTATTGGGTTTTCTCCTATTATGCTCAGAGACCAATCTAAATTAGTGTCAATCATCCAAATCGGTGCAGGCGTTTTTGAGCTATGAACGTTGGAACTAACGTCACTTTCTTTTATATTATATATGTGTGTTCATGAGACATAGAACAACGACGAGTACAGAAAGTCCCAGACATCCGTTTGAAAGTTATATTGTAGGGCCATAGATAAAATTGGCACTAAGCAAGACACATTTTTCGAAAGAGAAATCAGAAAAAAACGGGGCAACGGGGACTGTTAACTACACCAGCGAATGAGAATAACTTTACTTCTGGTGCTGATGAAGTAAAAGCTGTCAACCCTGCGGGTTATGGGGATAGAATATGCACGACAGACAAGAGTATGCCTGTAATAATAGGCGGCTAAAATCCAAGAAATCGCTACCACACCATATCCCGACTAAGTAGGGCAAAGCACTGCTACAATAGTAAATAGGAAGTGTATTGAACTTTAGGGAAGCCTTTCTAGTAAGGAATATTTCACGAGAACCCAAAACTAGTATACAGGAATTGTTTAAGTATAATGTAACGTATAGAAAGAGATGGACACTAAAAAAATATAATTTTAAAAATTTTCTATGAAAATTATAGCAATTGTTATCCCAGCTGCATAAATTAACGATTAAAGTAATTAAAACTTATAAAATGTGAAATTGCGATTACGTAATCTTAATCCTAGGGAGCGAGTTTACCGATTACTGTAATCTTAATTTAAAACAAGTTTAAGTACAGTAGTCTTAATCCTACTTGTAATCGATTGCGGTGGTAATCCTTTCTGTAACATATTCTGGAAAAATTTTCGTTTTACTAGCTATAAGACTACTTTGAGGTCTTTCTTGCCCTTTGTCTACAAAGGTAATATGGCGTCTCTAAGTTAAGATGGCGTCAATAAACCGACAGATTTTTCTGCATATTTAAATAGGCCACGAAACTCATAAATCATGTTATTCGTTGACGATCTCAGACATTAAATCTTTCACTCAACCTAGGGAGTGCAAATGCACGACTCACCTTACCACCGCCATGCAATAGTTGCAGTGTCGTGGAAATTAGGTATGCTTCGCAAACAAGCTCACCAGAAACAGAATCACCTCTAAAACCAAAGTCGTATACTGACGTGATTGCCGTTGAAATATCATTTTAAATTTGCCTAGCGTTTTGCAACAAAGGTCAAAAGTGATTGTTTCATTATCATTATTACATAGTAATTTTAACAACATTAAAGGTTGCAACAACAAACATTTGTATTAACATCGAATAATTGAAGTCATTGTTGGCATTATTTTTGTAAATATGACGCGTTAATGGAATCTCATTATTTACGGAAATTCATATTTACGTCATTGCTTAACAATGTATGGATTTAATTATGCCATAATTATCGAAAAAAAAAACATATCGCATGCAAATGGTTATAAAACAATTTCCACTGAAATATTAAAGTTTACCGTTATTAAAAAGGAGAAGCTATGCATATAGCTGGCGACCGCATTCACATATTTATATTAGTATTAAGTGGTAGTAATTATATTGCTGCAGATATTTATATGTAAACCTGAAATGAGAACGTTTTTGATCAGATAAATATTACAACGTTTTGTATTTTGAATTTTTGTTTGAGTCGGGGATAGCATATGAGCTGTCGAAGTGTTAGATAATCTAAAATTATCCTGTGGTGTTCATAAAAGAGTGAGTTGTGTCTTCTTTTGAAAAACAAAAAAATAATGTGACACACATGCTTAATTTTGCCATTCAATATTTGGATTAACCCATTCCAAAGTGGAGGAACGTTTTGTGGCCAGATGGGTCTAACATTTTTGCATACAGAATTAACAGTTCTCGTGAGTATGTTAGAATACCCCAAAAACAGAATATCAACCAAGGTATACTGCAAATACGTTAAAGCACGGCTGATCCAGTATAGTAGTATGACGATGTTTTTTACACAATGGTGTAGGCCCGTATATTGGATTAAAACTATAATTTACCAAAAATTATATATTTAATTTCTGGAAGACGCTTCGCTTCCATATGCCGACGAAGAAATGCCACTAAAATGGATACCGCCGGAGGACAATAAAACCAGGCACAAGTAAGCTGGCAAAAATTGTGGTTTTGGGATAATGAAGTGCAGGTCATGGAACGGCTAGCCCAATCTACTGAACCGAATCCCATAGAGAACTTGTGAACCGACCTAAAAGAGCAGTTTAAGAAACCAAGCCCGGAAACAACAACGAGAGCTGTGGGTAGTGGGTGAGCGCCTGGAAGTCAATACCTAAGGCCTCTAGTGAGCAATCGCTGTGCAGCTGCCATTAAAATCAAGGCCCATGCTACCTAATCTCTATATATAATAAAATTGTAACAGGCCGATGTCTGGACATTGCAGATATTAAAAAAAAATGTATAGGAGACATCATTATTAAGCCAATAGAATCAAAATCAATAGTTTTTAGAATTATTGTCTGTCTGTCTGTACGTTTAGGGGCATCACTTAGAAACTGCTGAATATAAATGATTGGAATCTTACCTTTGCATTATCAGAGGGCTAACTAAAAATTTCAGATATCTCTTATTTCGTTAACTCGACTGATTTCGGAGTAATAGACCAATATGTGGACCAGGGTGACCCGAAATGTGATAGTACAATACGAAAGGTCATAATGAGTGTTGCGATTCCCGATGTAATTAAGTTATATATCTCAAATGGTGTCAGAGAAATAGTGATTAAAATCAGGCTCAGTCTATTATAAGTTCTAAGACGCAACCAGGCGTGGCCGAGCCTACAAGTATTAAATAAATATTTGCGCTTAATAGTTTTCATTTATTTTTTTGTTGTTTCCTTGGGCTGGCTATTATTCAATTGCTCGTCTTAATTTCGGTATGAACCAGCTATGGACACCCGACGATATTGGATGACATGATAAAGGGACTAAACGGGGTCAGAACCGACCTAATTGCCGAAACGGACTATATAACGTCAGTCATTGACTTCGAGGCACAGAATATAGAGTATTCCTCAAGAGAGGAATGGGAACAGGGATTAGTCACTGGTAGAGAGATTACAATCGACACCACTGCTCAAAATGGAAAATGGACTGAAGACTTGCAAGCCAGGAAATCATATCGACTCCCTGACTCGTGCAGTGTCTTCCAAACAGAAATATATGCCATAAAAAAGGAAGCTGGATTGCTGCGTGAGAATATAGTACCAATGACAACTTTAACGATCTTTGTTTATAACCACGCTAAATTCTCTAGATAATCTCAGAATTTCTCTCTGCTGGATCCCCGGACACAGATTGATCGATGGAAACGAAATAGCTAATTATATAGCCAGAAAGGGCTCCGAAATGGACATATACGAGGCAGACAATTACGCGCGACCGCCATTGGGAAATATCTTATGGAAAATCGACAACGATTTTACTATGGACCATCCGGGATGACTGCGAAGTCTCAAGGTCCATGTGGCCATTTTTAGGCAGAAAAAGAACTAGCTTCCATCTCAAAACAAACAAATCTGCGATAAGAGTACTTACAGTTGTCATCATCGGACACTGTGCTATCGCACCAATGCTTCGACGATGGCGTATGCCAACAAGCTCCCTATGTAGGGTGTGGAGTAAGAGGAGTTGATCCATCACTTTCTTTGTAAATACCAAGGACTACAGTCAAGGCATCTCAGATTTCTGGGAGCATGCTTTTTTGACACTCTGGCAGATGTGAGGATCCTTCGCTTCTTCTCAATTTCATATAGGAGAGTAAATGGCTTAAAAAGGATTAAGTTAATAATACCTGGTTGAACGGATGTTCCCCCCCATCCGGCACGTAATGAGAGCATTCAGACATAAGTCTCTCGGAGTGGAAGTTTGGGTTACCACATGCGCGCTCTCTTAACCTAACCTTACTTTATCTATGAACTTTAGATTCCCTGACCCACTCCACAAATGATCATGTGATTAAAATCGCTTTACATGTTTATACGTTAATGTTAATATGTTTAATATCTGGTAATAGTTATTAATATATAGTAACCTAAGAAGAAAATCTTGTGTTGCAATAATTTGCAAACATGTGTATCAATATTCATGAGTAATTTCAGCCAATGGCCGCACTGTCTCTCTGTCAGTCTCTTTGAACGCAAATTAGTCCCTTAGTTATGGAGATATTTAGACAATATTTGATATTCGGCCACCATTTTGAAATATATTAATCGTTTGTCGGAATCAACAAGATAGGACCAATATAACGTATAACGTCGATTGCTCCGATAAAGGGTGTTTGGACTATACGAGTATATATGTAGGTTTAATGAATTACACGCATTATCAACATGTTTTAATTAATTACACTTTTATTATAAGAATTCAATTTAATTGTACCTCATTGATATCATAGAAAAAGGTCCTACAAAGCTAAATAGCCAAAATAATTTATTTTTTGTTTAGGGGCGCTGCAAATCATTGAGGGGGAACTCGCTCAAATATGAAAGATTATCACAATATTCTCTAAAATATGTTGTTTTTCCAACTAAACAGAAGTAATAGCTTTTTTGAGAGCACCGATGTAATCAACATGGACGAGTACTGAAATCGATTGAGGTATACCAGTGGTAGAGACGGAATCTTCATACACATTCTCATACTTATATTGGAACCTAAAGCTCAGCACTAGAATTTGTTGCTTCAGATGGAGTTCTCGCAAAGTTTACAGTAAAAATTACAGGCTGAATGCCTCACGCTTAATGGCAATATACGCCAGCTTTGAAGTTATTTTCCCAAAAATATTTAAATGCGAAATCGAAAATCTTAATGTTTTGTAAGAACTTTATAAGCAACGGTTACTGCCAGCCGCATGTATAAGGTCAGATAACAGTTTATGTTTGATACAAAGGACAAGACAAAAGACAAAGAGACCATAAAAACAGATAAGAAAAATCCTAAACGATATACAAAGAATTTGTTTATCAAAAATCAAATGGCAGACATCGAGTTGGTGGAATAGCTTTAAACAAGCACAAAAGCGTATGCCGAGTTAATTTTCAATGACGTATTTAAAGGAACGTTGTTCTTTAGGTGTTTAAGCGGAAAATATAGAAAAAATAAAAGGTTTTTTTTCTGAGCTTTTTCTTGTTCTCTCACTGCTTTCTCAGTATAAATGGTCAAAACACAATTTTCTGGAAAATTTTTTTTTTAATAATTTGTTTGAATTTTTTTTTTTATTTTATTCACAACTTGCTTTTTAGCACTCATATTTTTTGTTTGAGCACCAAAAAAAAATTTACGGAAATGAGTCGCGTAAGTATAAGGGATGAGAAATTTTTCGATTTTTATAATACCGGATCTAATTTTACAAACTGATTATCTATAATTCTTCAGTAGTTAAGCTTGAAAACAATATAGAAATGATTCGAGAAACTTTCTGGAGTAAGCAGCTAATGATTTGATTCTAAGCATAATTTCTTTTTTAAAAATAAAGTTGTTAAATAAACTTATTAACTTGATTTGCCAAGATTTTCTTTGAACAAGTTCATGTAAAGGGTGTTTTTTTAGGGGTATAGAACTTCGAATTGAAATAAAACACAAGAAAATCGTTTTAAGGTCCATCAATTTGGCTTTATTGGAAGGATAATTTTATGCCATTAATGTTTAAACATGATTTCGGGCATGTGGCCGCCGCGGCTGGCTCGAATAAAGCCAATTCTACAGGTCCAAGTTTCAACCACTTTTTCGAGCATATGGGGCCGTATGTCGGCAATAACGCCACGAATGTTGGCTTCCAATTCCCCTAACGTTTCTGGTTTGTTGGTGTAGACGAGCGACTTCACATATCCCCAAAGAAAATAATCCAATGGTGTCAAATCACACGACCTTGGTGGCCAATTGACAGGTCCATTCCGCGAAATTATGCGCTCATCGAATGTTTCCTTCAATAAATCGATTGTGACGTGCGCTGTGTGGCATGTAGCGCCGTCTTGTTGGAACCACAACTCATCCACATTCATGCCATCCAATTCGGGAACAAAATAGTCGGTTATCATGGCTCTATACCGGTCTCCATTAACGGTAGCTGCCTCTCCAGCATTATTGCGGAAGAAGTATGGCCCAATGACTCCACCAGCCCATAGAGCACACCAAACAGTCAGTTTTTGTGGATGTAATGGCGTTTCAAGGGTCTCATGTGGATTCTCTTCACTCCAAATGCGGCAATTTTGCTTGTTGACGTAGCCATTCAACCAAAAATGAGCCTCATCACTGAACAAAATTTTGCGATGAAAATCAGCATCGAAATCAATCTCATTTTCGGCCCATACACCAAAATCACGACGCATTGCATGGTCTCGCGGCTTTAATTCTTGCACAAGCTGGATCTTGTAAGGTCGCAAGCCAAGATCTTTGCGCAAAATCTTCCATAAAGTTGATGGACAAAGCTCCAATTGCTGTGCACGGTGGCGAATCGATTCATTCGGGTCCTCTTCAACACTTTGCTCTACAGCGGCAATTGTTTCTTCGCTGCGCACTGTTCGATGTCTCTGCGGATGCGTATTATCACATAGAGTAAACGTAGTGCGAAAACGATCCATGGTTAACCGAATTAATTGCTCTGATGGACGATTATGTCGACCATAAAATGGACGGAGCTCACGGTAAACTTCGCGAACTGAACCATTATTTTCGAAATAAATTTGCACGATTTGCAAGCGTTGTTCTTTTGTCAACCTGTTCATGATGAAATTGCAAACCAAACTGAACATAAATGACATTAGAGTTGCCAGATTTGACCACAAAATGCCAGTTTTATCTCTATTCGAAAAACAAACCTGTAAAAAAAACACCCTGTATAAGTATTTCTCTATAAATTGCTAAAAGCAGACCTGTTAAATAATGATTACCAATCGTAACGATTACCGGTTTGATTAATTATTTTCTTGAGAATCCATTTAATTATTGATTATCATTATTTTAAATTTTTAATGATTATTTTCTAATTAATTAAAAAAAAATATTGACTTTTTACGATTATTAAAAAAATCAAAAATAAACAAAATTAGTTGTTTTGATTACTTTGGTAATACTTACTTTATTTTTTCGTGCTTTTTTGACTTTTTTTCTAGTTTTTTGGTTATTTTAGATTTTTTTCAGTATTTTTGTAGAAGCACATACATTTACACATCAGCAATACTGAAAAAAATCAAAAAATAATATCAAAGTAAATCAAAAAAAAAATAAAATCAAAAGTAATCAAAATAAATTTTTTTTGATTATTTTTGACTATTTTTGAGCAAATAAAAGCTTTAATTTTATTTTTTGTTTTCTAATTGTAATCAATCTATAATTGCCTTTTCTTGAAAACCAATTAAAATAATCATTCCCTATTAAAAAGCCGTCTAATTAATTGATTACTAATTACTAATCAAATTTAACAGGTCTGGTTAAAAGTAACTATACTTTAAAACTTAAATTTATAAGCAATATATCTTTTCAGGATAAAAAATAACATTTTTGAAATGCATGCTATTCGTTTCCCCCAATTCTGTAATAACTGAATTGGTAAAAGGTTTAGAAAATCATTTAGATTAAAGTTTTTTTAAGGCTACATTCCTAATCATATAATAAACGCTGCTTTTTCAATACGAAAGGCTTGGCTTTAAAAATTTTGTAAACTAAATCTTGTAAGGCAAAACGAAGTACCTTCTGTCATCATGCAAAGAGTCAGCGCATTCGCGCCTAGGCAACCAAGCCACTGTTGGCAGCAATAATTTCGAAATAGTAAAGGACTTCGTTTACCTGGGAACCAGCATTAACACCAACAATAATGTTAGCCTAGAAATCCGACGAAGAATTACTCTTGCAAACAAATGCTACTTCGGACTGAGTAGGCAATTGAAAAGTAAAGTCCTCTCTCGACGAACGAAAATAACACTCTACAAGTCACTCATCGCACCCGTCCTGCTATATGGTGCAGAAGCGTGGACACTAACAACATCTGATGGGGCGGCTCTGGGAGTATTCGACAGAAAGGTTCTTCGAAAGATTTGTGGACCTCTAAGCGTTGGCGAAGGCGAGTACCGAAGAAGATTTAATGATGAGCTGTATGAACTTTACGCAGACGCCGACATAGTTCAGCGAATTAAAACACAGCGGCTTCGCTGGCTAGGCCACGTAGTGCGAATGAGCGAAGATGCTCCAGCCCAGAAGGTATACTTATCGGCACCCGCCGGTGGAAGCAGAGGAAGAGGGAGACCACCACTCGGATGGAAAGACCAAGTGGAGACCGATTTGCGATCCCGCGGTGTTTCCAATTGGCGCCAGTTGGCGCAACGAAGAAACGACTGGCGAGCTATGTTGGACGGTCAAAATCGCCCAGGCGGTTAGATGACCATTTAAAGAAGAAATCCTGTAAATTTTGTAAATAAACGTTTTGTACGCTTACCCCATATTCATAAAAAAGGCTCTTCCAATTTAAAACTTGTATGGAAATGTCATTTTAAGAAACATTTATAATTTTTATAAATAAGTGGGTTAATATTTATTTCACTAGGCTTTTTAAAAATTCGCTTTAACTTGACTTTATTTGTTGCGTAGGCTAAACTATACAAATCATAAACCAAAATCCATGTTACATTAACAATCAGTTTCACAAATTAAATATTTAATACGTCTCTCCAGATAGTTTGTATAATTTATGATGATAAATATAGTTTCTGCAGTAAAATATTTACAATTGCTTAAACAAATTCAGGATAATTGACTTGAACGTGCACGTCTGTTACTTTTATCATATAAAAATTGTTGGCCTAAATTGCAACCCCTTCGGTATAGCACCGGTGAATTGAAACCCTATTGCCCCCTTTTAAATACAGGCTACAACCAACTACAGAGACCAACAACTAACCAAGTTGTAATTTAATTTATTCCAAATAAATAATTTTTAATATGCCAAACATTTGCTTGATGTTGAGCAATAAAACTTTGTGCCACTTTTGTAAAAAATATTAATTTTCTTATGTTGAAATAAATTACTGCTACACAAATATTTATTACTCTTGTGATGTTACTGCAATATATAAATAAAGATAAATCACACACACACTTATGAAGGCATTAATTTATATGAAGATATGTAAATATTTAAGATGAGAGTAAATATTTCATTCTCATATCAATGCTTGGATTTGTTTCATTTCCCAAATGTACTGCAATTCAGATGAATGCACATTTTAATTTTGGACATCTTAAAATTGAAATGAAATGCATTAAGTAAAGGGAAGACTTCATATATGTATGATGTTATGTGGAAAAATACGAATGAATGCAGGAATGATTGAGCAAGTACATGAGTGAATGAGCTGGGATTTAAATTTCACTTTGGGAGCACTATTTTTGTTCTTCAAACGTGTGTATATTTTTCTGTAGCTACCCTGCAGTCAACTGCCAAACTGGTTAGTTGACATTCCAGTTCATTATTTCGTGGTCTTATTCATACCAGTTTGAGCGACTGCAACGTTTTCGCTATCATAAGCAGCAACAACCCTCTAAAATTGTCGATACACGCATACGCGAGGCGAAAAAGAAAACAATTCGGTACTCGGGTAGCAGTAGTTCAGTTAACAACGCCGTCTTAGATTTCAATTTTCTCTTCAAATAATATTCTTAGTTCAACAACATCACTCTTATTTTTTGCGACGTCGCTACTGCATAATGGCGTACCAGCGAAGCCGGAACTCAAATGAAACCATGAAAAAAAATTAAAACAATTGAGTAGGTAAATAACATTTCTTTTTGAAATAATCAAAGTAACCTTTTTCTGATAAAAAAGTTTTTAAGAAATTCATAAGAAAATATTGAATTGTTATTTTTCAGGGTTGACTTATTGTAATTGTGAAATGCAATTTTTATAAATAAAATAATAAGGAATAACAGAAGGGTTTAGAAGCTGCAAAAACGAAAGTGGCGAACAGAGACACGTACAATAACAAGGTGGTTAAAAATAGCGCTTTAAAATAAATTTAGTTACTAAGAACTTGCACATTATGTACTAGAATGCCATACTCGATTTACCTGCGTGGTTCATAAAAAGCGAATCTTTCCTTGAATTTCCTCAATTTTATATAAAGATATTTTTAAAAGTATGGATTAGATTATATCTGAGATTAATATTTAAATAAAAAAATTTTCCATAAAATGTTTCAAGGAAATTTAAAGATTCCTGCCTGTGAAATCAATTATAAAATTCAATCAAAAATTATTAAAAAAGAAAAAATTACTTTTGATAAATGTTTTCCAAGGGTAAAATTGCTATGAATAGCGACTATACTTTTACTGTAATTTGTTTCAATTGTTCAATGCAGTGAAGTAATATTTATTTTGGTAGACACTTATTTTATATATGATGACTGAATTTTCATTATAGTGGTTTGTAATGTAATTTTGCCATTTTCGTGTATTTTTCAACCCAAAATTAACTAACCTACTATGAAGTGGTACAGTAATTGGTATGATGCTGATGCAAAGGCTGACTAGTATGACGGCTGGTATGATATCGGTGTATGTACTGCGTAGTATGTGGTATGGTATGGTCTTGACGTATATACGAGGTGTGTTCAAAAAGTATCGCGAATTTTGTGGTTTTTCAAAAATTATTTATTTATTCATGAATATCTATTTTGTCCCCTTCAAAGTAATCCCCATGAGATATTATACACTTGTGCCAACGGTTTTTCCAATCTTCGAAGCACTTCAAAAAATAATTTTTTTGTATCTTGTTCAGCTCCTCCTTCGATGCCATCTTTATCTCGTCAAGAGAAGCGTAACGTCGTCCTTTCATGGGCCTCTTCAGTTTAGGGAACAAGAAAAAGTTACAGGGGGCCAGATCTGGGGAATACGGTGGCTGCGGCATCATTAGTGTGTTGTTTTTGGCCAAAAAGTCGCGCACAAGCAACGATGCGTGAGCAGGGGCGTTATCGTGGTGCAAAAGCCAATTTTTGTTCTTGCACAAATCCGGGCCTTTCTGGCGGATTGCTTCGCGCAAATTGCGCATAACTTGCAGGTAATATTCCTTATTGACCGTTCTTCCCTGTGGCAAGAACTCATGATGCACCACCCCCCTGCAATCGAAGAAAACTGTCGACCGAACTTGGCGCGCTTTTTTCGGTCTTGGTTCGTGCGGCAGCTTCCATTGAGATGATTGAGCTTTGGTGTCCACGTCATAACCATAAACCCACGATTCGTCACCAGTTATGACCCTCTGGAGCAAATTTGGGTCGTCGCGGACAGAGTTTAACATCTCATTAGCAATGTTCATGCGATGCTGTTTTTGGTCACAATTGAGCAATTTTGGTAAAAAAATAGGTAAAAATCGAAGACGATCCAAAACACGTGCAAGCAAAGCAGCTGTCAGCAATTAACTGAACATTCAAAATGGCCGAGCTTGTCGGCATAAGTGAGAGACATGAGTACCAACATAACGCCACAAAAAATTCGAAATTCGAATATACGTAACCAGCGAAAATTCAAAATTCGCGATACTTTTTGAACACACCTCGTAATGAGTAGGATGTCAACTGGTATATTGCTGATGCAGCAGCGGACAATTGCCATCTCGTAGGACATCGCCGTGTTAAAAATACCAGTTGCTAATATGGAAAAATTACAGAACTGGAATTAGTTGAGCCGGTTTGGAAAACTAGTATTTGACTAGTATAAAACTAGTATAATTCACTGTAGGGTATGCATGTATATTAACATATGCGAAAGTTTATCTGTGGAGGAAAGCGATCTAATAACTCTCTGAAGACCACCTGGCTAAATATTGGGAGCTGACACTACAAACGAGGAAGAAGGACGCTGCTCTGAATCAGTTTCATAATGTCGATAACCAGCGAAAAATAGAAGCCTAGTTTGATGGAACCCACGTTTCATCACCAAGCTGTTCAAAGAGAGAGGAGAGGAGTTGTTAAAAAGTATGGTCCAACTATTATGCTAAAAGGAGGATGATTGCAAGCCTTTTTATTGAGATTTTAGCGAGCTCTGTCCAATGTTAAAGGAAAGCGAACAGCCAAAGGGGGAATGTTGAGCCACAGACAGGCTCATTGAAGTTCAGCGTGATTTGAGTGCGTGGCGTGTGTTGAAGTATCCTAGTATTACAAGGTCTTCACCGTAAAAACCAACTTTCGTCAGAGAAATGTCCTCAGGTTGTTTGTTTAAAAACACTACCCCTAAGGTTTCAGGATTTGTTGTCGAAACAACAACAACCCTTTAACGGATATCAAAACTATAATATATTTAAGTACTAGCCTGGCTGTGGTGTGAACGATTTAATATTACCATCTCGAACTATCTAGGTCATCGAGCACCTAAGGATATTTTGGTAATGAAAGCTTCGAATGATAAACACACTCTCGTATGTGGTGCTGCTTTGGAGATCGAAATGAGAGCTAGGTATCGTTTCTAGGATCGCAGTGATTGTAGCGGTTTCTTCTCCTGAAGTTGGTACTTTCAGTTGCCACATTGGCCTAAACATCAAACTTTCAACTGACCTGCGTGTAGCTCAGATGGAATACGCTTCATTTGTTTGTGATGCTGTCACAGGATTTGAATGGCAAGCTTTGAATGAACCTGGATGGTAGGGGTAGCACAGGACATTATCTTTATCATCATTCATATGAGGTTAACCTAGACGATTTATACTGTCTAAACACTATGTAAAGTAAAATCATCTTTATATTTGCTCCATCTAAGTCGACGTCTTCCCCTCCTCTGTTGACCACTTTTGGTGTCCATGGGAAATCCGACGGGGTTGGATAATCATGACCCTAGCATGACTTAGCCAGGGAAGTTTTTGTTTTTCAATTGGCTGCACTATCTATATAACTGTGTAAGGTTCATATAGGTCATATATTTCGATACTTCCCGCTGGCATCGCGATAAGGGCCATACAGCTTCAGGAGCACTTTTGCTCCGATACTTCAGTAGCCATCTCATCTTATTTCGAGCTGTACATCAAGGCAGGTATGACGAAATACTTATAAAGGTTATCTTTGTTTGTCCAGGGAGTACTTTATGTCTCCATTGCCTACACAGTCCAAAGCAGCACTTGTTCAGAATGTTTCTGCTTTGATTATTTTCACCGAAATCCATTACAGCTTCAATATCATATGTATCAACAGTGAATTTGCCTGGTCTCAAGCCTTGTTTGGTCCCGATTGGCTTGGAGAGGTTTTTCTCAACCCTCACGGAGCTGTTCATATTACTGAATGGCATCTGCCAAAGCCGTAGAAACCTTAAAGGGGAATAAATGACACGACATGGCCAACTCATTTCGAGCTGGCAAAATCTGCGATTTGCTTGGTCTCCTCTCCTGTGGAGGCACGCACTCGCTCGACCATATTCTGCTACTTTCTTCCATATTGAACGGCGGGTAGTCCGTACTTACGCTTCATTATTTTTGAGCCGGGATATTGCCATTCCTATTTTATCATAGTCGAATGGTAGGACGTTATTCCATCGTCACGGATTTCAAGCACACTCTTTACGTCAATGACCAAGTCGCCATTATTGTCCCTGCTTATACTTATGTCATAAATTCGTCTGTTTCTCACTGGCGCCGAGTAAAAATGGTCGGGTATCGGGGAAGAGAGTTGAATGTACTTTACAAGGGCATTGAATCAATTTGTGAACTAACCGTAGGGTTCGGCGAAGCTGTCGATCATAAACCACTTTATTTATGGAATGTGACTTGGATGTTCTTTGAAACCGTGTAAAGAAAATTGTAGCCGAGATAAGCAAATGTAATCAAACAATGTTTCGTAACGGTACTCTTAGGACAACAGCAAGCAGATTTACCAAATTATCCCTTTTGTAGCACGTGTGTCGCACTATCAAGCAATTCTAGTAGCGCCGGGGATGTTCATTCTTCTCCCGCCACGGATCAATTGGCTTTTATCCGCAATACCGAGACACAGAAAAAAATGAATTGATAGGTGATGTCAACATTTTATTGCTTTTGCAGTTTTATGATTGTGCGTTTTTTAAAGCCTGTTGCTGCCTACTGACTATTAGCTGTCCAAGCAAATATGTCTTACGTCAATCATGGCATGATTGATTTGGTTGCATGTTTTTTAATATCTGTTAGACATAGAGTCTGCCTACATGTACCCAACACATTGACATAATAGTAAAGGAGTGTGCTTATATATACATACCTAGGTACACATTAAGTTGCTATCAATCTTCCAAGCACTAATTTTACAAATTAATTAATTCACTAAAAGCGCACTCAAACAAATATCAAATAGTATATAGATACTAGCTAAATCATTACAATTAAGCGGAATTTGTTTGAATTAGGGATGTATCGAATATTCGCTTCATTTTTCTATTGGTAAGCGCATTCGCGCTTAGCATCGAACGATACGAATATTTTGTTAACTTTTAGGTGCTTAGGGTGCTAAGCTTTATTTAATGTTGAAAACTTAAATTTGGGCTTAGTAGCTTGTGATGATCCAGGAAAACTACCAGAGAGCAAATATGGCATTTAATTTAAGTTTGCTAACAACTAACAGTGGAGAGAAAAAATAACGCAAAATAAGAAATTGAATGAAAAAAAATTTTTATTTGAAATGTTTTCCAGATGGACTACAAACTATAAAATAATTTCTCCCACGTCTATAACTTCTATGCCGCCAAGAGTCTATATAGGCAGATGACAAATTATTTTAAAGATTTTTCTGCAAGACGGTTAATTTAAATATACATAGCCCAAATCCCATTTATCGGAAAAATCGATTGTATGGGAGCTATATGTTATGTTGGTCCGATCTGAGTTATTTTCACTACGCACGTTACATATATAATATGTACCACACCCGCAAAATTTTGCGTTCCTAGCTTTATAATTCGTCAGCATAATAATTGCAAAATGTATACCCCAAAACCCATTTATCGAAACTATCGATTATATGGGAGCTATATGTTATGTTGGTCCGATCTGAGTAATTTTCACTACACACGCTACATATATAATATGTAGTAAAACTGTAAAAATTTTACGTTCACAGCTTTTTAATTGCAACAGTTATAGGCCAAAACCCGTTTATCGAAACAATCGATTGTATGGGAGCTATGCGTTGTACTATTCCAATCATGCTTGTTTCGACAAATGATTAATGTTTAATGGATTTCTCTTACCAAATTTTAGCGAGATATCTCTAAAACTTATTGACTAGTTTGCGTTCCAACAGACAGACGGACGGACAGACGGACATGGCTTAATCAAGTCAGCTCATCGCCCTGATCATTTCGGTATGCTTATTGGTTGGTCTATCTCTTCTTCTTCTCATACTTACAAGCATCGGACCAAAGTTATAATACCATTTCATGTTCATGGAATGACTTATATGTATTTTAATTCCCTACTTATTATCGCACTCAGCTGATAAACTTTTTCTGTACAACCTCCGCCGTTCCAAACACTCAGCAAATTTTAATAAGCGCGTTATGCGTATGCGCCCTCGTGTCGATTGGTCGAGAATGTTGGGTAATCCGTTGGGTTTATCCTCTTAAACCCTGGGTACACATTCATATGTATAAGTACTTTCTATATATAGATAACTGAACTAAATACATATCACGAGGTGAAAAGTATTTTTTTTTAATTTATTGAAAAAAAAATTTTTTTTAGTTAAAAAAAATTTTAAAATTAAAACAAAGTTGTTTTTATTGTAAACATGTGTGTTTTATGCCTCAAAAAGTACAAAAAACCATAAAAAAAGTTCAAAATCGCATTTAATTCATGCGCAAATCTTAAGCGGTTATTATTATTAATATTCAATTATTAGTTGTGCGTCTGAAAAAATTATCTATGCATTGTAATAGTACATTCTAAGTCAAAGTAAAACCATTACTTAATTTCTATGGGCAAAAATTTTGTATATAGAGCGACTTACGCGCCACCTAGCGGTTATATTTTTTCAACTTTTGATTATTAATAAAGTTTTCACTATCCTGATCTCCGCTGCACCTAGCGGGATTTTAAAAAAAAAAAATGTTTTTGAATGATTTGGTTATAGGTTTATTGACCAAATTTTGCTGCAGTGCAAGTCAATAAAATTCCACTGTTACGACCCAACGTTTCGTTAATAACCTTAGCTTCATCAGGGGCGAAACTGATTTTTATATATTTTATGAACAACGGCAACATGAAAGTTAAGGAAAAAAAGCCGTAACCAAATCAATCATTACAAAAACCATTAACCAGCTACAACATAGTTAAAATATTTCTTTTCATGGTATTACTACAAGTTCCGAATTTCATCCAAATCGACCAAACCATAGTTTAAAGTGAAGTTGATCTAAAATCGAAGGCGAAAATCCACACTAAATATACCACCAAAGCGACCTAATAAAATAATTTTAAAGATAAAAATGTTAAAAAAATTTATTTGTTTTGGAATGGGAGGGGCACAAGTGGTATGTTTTGTTTTATTTTTACTAAAAATGTGACTTGCGGTGTGATAATAATATGCCAACAAATAATAAGTTGTTAAAAAGTAAGGTCCAACTGTTATGCTAATGGGAGGATGAGTACTTATTTACTTGCATTAGGTAAATATAAAAATTCCAATTATACAAATGGACTTAGGATGTTCATTAATTTGACAGAAGCAGATAAAAATATAAAGAAAACACCAACTAACCAAACTGAACGGTCTAGAATTACATATAATTAAAAAACAATTTATTAAACCAACTGGTATTCGTACTATCCCTAGTGTAAATATAAAAAACATACATGTATTCTTATGAAGTGTTTCAATAGATGTTACATCATGAATGCAAACAATACAAATGTACGTGCTCGCAACTCACATGTGATACATGGGTAAAGAAACTTGAAGCATGACTTGCAAGATTGATTAGTTATCGCCTAACACGTTCACCCAAAAACATTCTAATAAGATAAATATTCCGAGCAAGCAACATTCATCCATTCATCAGCGTTTTAAGCAGAGATTTTTGTAAATTACCTCCCGCCACTGCCAGAGTGAGAAACGGGCTGAAGAGCAAAATTCATGGATCCACTTAAACTCATTAGCGTAAGTGATTTTTCTTCACTTACAATTACACGCATACATACTCACATGGGAAGATAATGAATTGATGATAGAGTGCGCTGATATTGTTTTGGGGGAGAGAGGGTCAGGACAGACCATGATTAGGCTGTATATCGTTGTATAATTTTCAGTGCTTGTTGTATTGTATTGCTGATTGATTTGCGTAATTTTAAATAAATAGAGTTATTCATTTGCAAAGCGTCAGCTGAGGAGGCAGAGTAATTTCGACAATCAAATGAATATCGGGGCAAATTGCTGTGCAAATAGGAATACAAATTAGGCCGTGAAGTAAATTGACTAACTAGATTTATTTTCTTTTTTTATAAGTCAGTGAAATACTATACTTATATACTATAAGAACTTTTAGCTTAAAATTGTATGTACAGCACCTTAAGCAAATAAGCTAACGATTTGAGAAAATATTTTTATTATGGTATGTCAAATCGCACGATTAAAGTCACATAATATGACAAATTAAATCATATCAATTCAAATATGTGAAATGAATATATATAAAATTGAAAATCTAGCGATTAAAGTCACATCATCAGATGATGTGATAAATTAGTTTACATCGATACATAAAATGAATGTTTGCATTAAAAATATTATGTTAAAGTCATATCATAAGATAATATCACAAATTAATTCATATCAATACATTAAATAAAAGTGGAAATTATAAATCGCTCGATTAAAGTCACATCATCAGATGATGTGATAAATTAGTTTACATCGATACATAAAATTAATGTTTGCATTAAAAATATTGTGGTAAAGTCATATCATAAGACAGTATCACAAATTAGTTCATATCAGCAGATGAAATTAAAATTCGTAATAATAAATCGCTCGTTTGAAATAACATCATCAGTTGATGTGAAATTTAAATTGGTAATTATAAATTGCGCTATTAAAGTCACATCATCAGGGGATGTGATAATTAGTTCACATAGATAGATAAAATGAAAGTCTGTAATTAAAAATCGTGTCACAAATGAATTCATATCAATACATGAAATTTAATTTGGTAATAATAAATCGCGCGATTAAAGCCACATCATCAGATGATGTGATAAATTAGTTGACATCGATACATAAAATGAATGTTTGCATTAAAAATATTATGTTAAAGTTATATCATAAGATAATATCACATATTAATTCATATCAATACATGAAATAAAAGTGGCAATTATAAATCGCGCGATGAAAATCACATTATCAGATGATGTGATAAATTAGTTCACATCGATACATAAAATGAATTAAATTAAATTAAATAAAGGCCGCGCAATTAAATTCATATCATCAGATGATATGGCAGATTGGTTTATATCAATACATGAAAAGAAAATTTCTAAATAAAAATCAAGCGATTCAAATCACATAATCGGTTGATATAATTAATCAGTTCACATCAATGCATGAAGTGAAAGTTTTTATTTAAAATGCTTGTGATTAAAGTCATATCATTAAATAATTTCACAAATTAATTCATACAAATGCATGAAAGAAAATGTTTAACTAAAAATTACAGGAAAAAAGACAGTAACACAAATTGATTCATATCGGCAGATGAAATTAAAATTCGTAATAATAAATCGCTCGTTTGGAATAACATCATCAGATGATGTGAAATTAAAATTGGTAATTAAAAATTGCGCTATCAAAATCACATAATCAGATGATGTAATAAATTAGTTAACATCAATACATAAAATGAGAATGTGTAATAAAAATCTTGTGATTAAAGTCATTTCGTAGGATAAGTGCGCAAATTAATTCATACCAATACATAAAATCAAACTTGGTAATTAGAAATCGCGCCAATCAAGTCACATCATCAGATGATGTGATAGATTAGTTCACATCGATATATAAAATGAAACTTTGTAATAAAAAATCCTGTGATTAAAGTCATGTCATAAGATAATATCACAAATTAATTCATATTAATACATCAAATAAACATTTGGAACTAAAAGCAGTGCAAGAGAGTCCCTACTCCTGCCAAAAGTAATAAAGTCTATGATCTTAAGTTACCTGGATTATCCGCAAAACTCCCTTTACTTTTTGGGGTGACTTTTTATTACAACGAAAACGGACTCGGTCCCATTGTATAGTACCAGGTTTCAGTATAAATGGATTCTGTCTCCTTATCGAAAACGCGAAGTAAATTTGGTTTGAATGTCTACGCTACCTACGGTATTTCGGGCCAAACCCGTATCCAGCACTCATACACAATTTCCATTTCTCTCTACTTTAGGCACCTCATTGAGACTACTTCACCCAAATTACTAATTTTGTAGTCACCACCAGCACTACAGCTTGCTTACGTAATTTATTTCGTTCGCTTTCACACACATTCACGCATATTTATGTAGCAAACTCTCAAACATGCCAATAAGCTGCTTAACGGCTACAGCTGTTGGTATGGTTGTATGTTGCTTAAAATTTTTTTATGTGCGGTTACCGCTAAAATTCATTTTCCCTATAGCCAAATTCTATGGTAAATATTCCAGTGGCCTCCGCCTCCGTTGTGACAACCGTTGGCTTAAGTGCCGTTTGAAATCCCAGCATGTCAATGCATGTTTGCGTGTAGCCGAGAAGCCGTTGCGCCGCTGCACCTGCACAATGACGCAGAGATTTGTCAATGTGGCGATTGTGCGCTGCCGCAAAATTGTGAACAATTCCGACAATTCGAAATAACTGCAGCAGGTGCAATTCAATGCACGTTTTACCTATATTAATACCCATAAGCGCACAGGAAGAGGGACCTAATACATGCGCACACACATACACACGGATGTATTGGGTACAAAGTTTTCGAAAGCTTGGCGGCTTTAGAGGGCAATGCCCAGCTAACAATATTTTGAAGCTTACTTAGTGGTCATAATAATCATCATCAATATGAAGCCCACAGTTCAACGATGTTAGGTTAGATACCGCACTCAGCTGTGGCAGAACTTCCGAGGAGGGCAGAGCTACCCTAGCGAATATAGTAAGTTGATGAATGGCAAATAAAGGTAATGAATGTGATGAAATTATGTTTGTAATACTGTTTTTCCATATCACTGAGAAACAATAAGGACTTTAAGACCTCAGCGAAGAAGTAGATAGATATGATACTTCATAACACCATAAGATGAGCTGATCCTCCGTAACAACACAATCAGAGAATTAGTACTGTAAGCAGAACCAGGGAATCGATACACAGAGCATGAAGAGGTCAACTTGTGACGAACTGGTCATGCTTACGTCCATGCTTACGTCCATGCTTACAGAGTGAGAACGGCTGAGCGTCCCAGGCTTCGGGGAATTTCGCTCGAACATCTTAAATGCGATCACTCCAAAAAGTACAGAGGGTAGAAGAGGCACTTGGCGTTCTATCCCAAGATATTGTCATTAAAGACATGACGGTCAGAATAAACAGATGAAATTTTGTTCAGCAAATACCTGAGAAATATAATTCTCGTTATATGGGAAGACATTTGGTTCCCTGTCAGCCCCATGATGCTACCAGGTCCAATATAATACAAGCGTTTCATCTCTCATCGTACAAAGAAGGGCGGTTCAGCTCTGTTCCTAGAATAATTTTTGCAGCATCAAACCAAAGAAGCCGACATTTTTTTAATGGCTCGAATAGGTATTTTCAATTAAGGCGGATCTCTTGGTATGGCGAAGCTGTCAGCGTGAGTTATCATAACCGTATAACCTTTGCAACGAGGTAAAATTAAGACATGGCACCATATAGGCAGTTCCATTTCTTGCTGTCGAAAGTTGGTTTGAAAACAACCAAGTGTAAGTGCGCAGATTCTCCTATCACTTTTCTTATAACTTTAAACGAGCTATTCTTGTATATTTGTATGTCCAGACTATTTCAAAAACCACTCAACCGATTTGGATGAAATTTGGTATGCACATAGGGTAAGTCATTCTAAGAATTTTTACCTAGGTGTTGCCACATAGGTTCTTTTTTTGGGGTTGCAACTTATTTACATTTTTTTTTATATGAAATAAAATATGCCAATATGGATATCATACGAAGGATATTTTCATTCGTATTTAAAAAAAAATATTTCTAAGTGGGGTTGCCACATACGATGTTTTTACGGGAATGCCACCTATCTGAAATTTTTTTTTATATGAAATGAAATATGCCCATATGGGTATAGAAAGAAAGGTATTTTCCAGCGTATTAGGCAAAAACATTTCTAGGCAGGGTTGCCACTTTTGTTCGACAACAAAAAATCCGACAAAGAAGTACATATACCAAGAACCACACTCAACGTACTCGGAACATGGAATGGAAGGAAGTGTTGGCTTACATTTCATATGTATTAAACATAAAAATTGTATGGATAATTCTATCTTGAAAAAAAAAGAAGAAATCAAGGAATGTTGACCTATGTATAAAGCATTCACCGACAAATATACTAATGTGACCCTATTCTTTTTCGATTATTTGATAACAATCTACAGCCTCTAGCCATCAAGTTCAGCAAAAAATCTTGTAAAGACTTGTCGGAAATATGGGGAAAACTTTTTTGAACAGCCACGTAGGAGTAATTATGTTAGCAATAAAAAAAAATTTAAATATCTCTCTATTATCGAGATATGTTTTTAAAAAATCTCTTTTTGAAAAGCTTCACTGCTGGTAAGTAAAATTATTTATTCAAACAATCATAATATCTTTACTGATGAGTATTTAAAACAAACTAAATTGTATGGCAACTTATGAAATTGCCGAGCAAAGTCAAGGTACTTCATGTAGAACGACTATTATGTAAAAATACAGCAGGTTAATTTGAGGAAAAACGATATTTCTCCAAATACGCATCTGCTTTTGTGAAATATTAGCTTCAAAATCTTAAAAATTTTTGGCTTCCTGGGTAACCGTAAAAAATTATCGAGTTTGTTTGCATTTTGTGCGGGAAAATAATGTCCTTTGCCATAAACCGACAAAAATTTTCATTTATAAAACGATAATGCAAATAAAATTATCGGTGATTTACGCAAAAGCATTTAGGAAAAACCATACAAATGCAATATAAATCCCAATGTATGGTTGCATGTATTTATGTTTGTATTTTTGTACTAGAGATGCCACAAATATTCGGCAACTATTGGGCATTCGGCCACTTTTTTCGCTATTCGGTATTCACCCGAATATAGCAAATTATGAAATAATTATTAAAAATATTACTCACAAAGGTTTTAATTTAACCAGCAAATTAACATATTAATATCTTAAATCTACCAGTGTTAAGTTATGATGAATAAAAGCCATTTTTCCAGCATTTGTTGATAGCAGACGCTTGCGTTTCTCCTCATAAATTATACCTGCTTCCGAAAACAGCCGCTGACTTATACACTGCTACCGGGAGATAATAAATAAATCTTAGCAAATAGTGCAAGTGCTGGATTATAAACTTGTAATGACCTGCTGTTCGATATATTCGAATAGATTTCATGTAAAAATCAAGTTCATCTGTAACCGAACTTTCATGTACCACAGCTTCACCAGAACCTATATTTTCTGCAGCAACTTCCTCAAAACAATTGTAGAAACTATTAAGTGTCTCAAATTTTGTAATCGTTTCCATTGATATTTCTTTTCTTTTAAAGTGGAGATGAATCATTATCGATGCTACTAGTTTCTTCACTACCCTTTTTCAGAGCATGTAAGAGGACTGGCAGACGTTATCTCGCCCAAAAGCAGACCTGAGCAAATTTAAACGCATTTACCCATCCTTGTCCATTGCCCTCTCACATTTTAGGAGATATTTCCGAAACCACTTAAGATATTGAAATTAATCACATCTATTGTTGCAGCACGCATTAGCACTTTCCTTTGATACCCATATTGTACTAACACATTTTGGGTCACCCCTGGTTCACAAATTGGTCGATAACTCCGAAACCGGTGGAGTTATTGAAATAAGTGATGTCTTAAATTTTAAGTTAGACGTGAAGTAATGCAGCTGTGAATTCCTATAAATTTTTCTTAAATATCTGCAATGTACGGACATCGTCCCAAAGTCTCGCCGAATATTCGTTTTTCTGTATTCGGCCAAATAAATATTCGTGGCATCTCTAGTATTCGTATGTACTTATGCTTAGTATATAAATATGTTCCTTTAGCAAAAAAGAGGTGTTGACAAAAATGTGCAGATAATGGTGATTACGAAAACGATTTGGCGGTGGTTTTGCTGCTATTGCTCGATTTACCTTTGTGTTTGTTGTTGTTGCTGTAGTTGGCAACTAGCTAGACATGCAGTTTATTGGTCTGGCATTGTAGATATGGCAAATGTAAATGGATTGGTGGAGCTCAATTGGCATGCAGGTAAGTAAATTGCATTAGCTGCGGTAGTTTTGTGTTTGGTGATTAACTACCACAGTGAACAAAAAGCAAACCAACAACAATAACAAAAAATAAATGTTTCAATAAAATAACAACAAAATTAAATAATTTACATATTAAAATTCAATTGAAATGCGAGCTTTTAAGTATGTTGAATTATCGTAAATAATTTAATGTTTTGAAACAAAATTTAACCGATTTTAAAAAACTAAATTTCAATGCAAAAATTTGATTTATTGGGGTTTATCAGCTCATTAAACTGCATTTACATTTAAACTACTTCACTTTGATTTAAATATCAATAGACAAGTTATGTGTTTAGTTGTTTCTGAAATAAATTTTGCGAAGCTTGCAGTTATTTCATTCAATAAAAACTTAATGTCTCAGCTTTAAAATATTATTTGCCAAATTATTATTTGCAAAATTTTGGGTGGATTTCAATACATAGTGTTGGTAAAATTTAGTGTGTGGTTTAGAATGAATGCTCCAAAGAATTCTCTGAAACAATATTTTACTCATAGTGATACAGAAATATATTTTTAGTAATATATTCGTGATTCCTACCTTTATACAAAAATGTTACTTTTATGCTAGACTAGAAGACCCAGCAGTCAGGATACATTGGAAGAATAGAGCAATCAGGCATTGCTTCTCTTACTCTTTCTGTACCTCTTCCGTATCTTCTTCTAACCCCTATTACAGGAACAGGAAAATTTTGGCTTTAACTCACTGCACTATTGTGCCATAAGTGTAAACGCAGTCCAGCTCATCGTTAAATTGGCTTTGATACTCGCCGTTGACATCACTCGAATGCCCATAAATCTTCCTGAAAACTTATCTTCCGAATACCCCAAGGGCTATCTCTTGTGAACACGATTCATGATTTCAAGACATAAATCAGGACAACCATTGTGATAGAATTATAGCCAGTATTCCTGGAGAGAAGACTTTCTTTTCACGTCGCATACTCAGTTTAGAGCATCGATCGTTGACGAAATAGAGTTTTTGTTGAATTTCGCGGCTGATATTTATTTTTAATTTATCAAAGCAACTCACATAGGCTTACATATCCATTAAAAAGCATTTATTAATGGCATTTTTATTATTAATTTATTACAATTTAAATTGTGTTCTGTTTACTAACTTTAAATGTGCAAAAGTATACCATCTGATCCCTACACAAGATAATATTATATTATTAATCTATATACCATTCATTGAAACCATCAATCTCATGCAATCGTTTCTTCTGAACGAGGAGAGGGTAAGCGAATGGAGATAGTTTATAAAGTGTTGCTGGCATGGATTCTCCGTGCGAATATTTCACAAACAATTTCAATTTAGTTTTATGTTGTTTGGGTTGTACCAATTTCAGTAATTTGTGGCGTGGAGCTCATGAGCCAAACAAAACCTCAGGAAATTGCAATCGCCTTAAAGAGGATTGGGCTAAGGCCTACAAGCATCCTACTCGTAAACTCGCCACTGACGTTGCTCATATATATTATAGTGCCTACATTTGGGAGTTTTATTTTGCCAATGATCTGAACTCTACCCTGCAAAAAATCGTGCGACTGATCTCTAAAGAGAGTTATCCAGGATCAATGGCTTTCGCGTACAGTGGGCTACAATTGATCCCAACGATTCAGTTATAGTCATAGTTGGGATAAGTCGATTTTAACTTCTGTAGCCTACTTTTAGGTGTTGAAAGTAAACTTGTTCGACCGTACCCGTAGGAGAACAAAAGGAATCTGTCCGACACTACCCAATTAGTCTTTTCATAAGACATGCTCAAACAAAAGGGATTACTTCAACCCATACAAAGCGATCAAAACTGCCCTTGGTCGCCTGCTCCTTTGCGCCATATCCCAGATTTATCCTAGAGTATTGGTTTTTTTTTGCAGGGTGGTCACAGCGAGGTATTTGTGCTTTAATTAATATTTACATAATTTTTGACCTACACTTCATCACCTATCTTTATGATACGTTCAAAGTGGGTTCACGGGGTCCTCTGGTAATGGTATGTTATATGAAAGTGTAATATGTATCAACAAAAAAAACTTGAAAAAATTTAGAAGAAAGCGTTATTCAGATCACCAGTTCATTGCAAATAATAAATTTTAGCTTTCTATATGCATCAGTGAAAGAGATATGTTATGTTCTGTCTTTCTGCCACCCTCTAAGAAAACTTTAGTGCAAAAGTGGGCATGTTCGTCAACCGATTTTCCTTTTTTCAGTGGGCGTACTGTAAATGTTCATAGTAAACCTCGTATCAAGTTTCGTAATTCTATCTTACACGGTTATGAAGTAATAACAGTCGAATTTGAAAATTGATTGACTCGTTAGTGGGCGGTGCCACTCCCACTTGATAAAATTTTACAAAAATCGTATAAGGAATAAGAAAATTTATGTAACTACCAAAATATATCATTATACCGATATCAGTCAAAAAGATATGGGCAGTTTAGTATTTCTACCTCCTTTTCAGATAACTTTTATGAAAAAGTAGGCGTGGTCGAAAAGCGATTTCGCTTATTTTCTATTGGTATATGTACCAAAATCATAGTATATCTCCCATCCAATTTCGTTATTTTAGCATAAACGGCTCTGAAGTTATTAACAGTCAAAGTTTGGAAATTTGTTAACTAATATGTTGGCGGTGATACGCCCCTTTTCCAAAGATTTGGTGAAATCGTCAAAAGGACGACCAAGTAAATAAATCTACCAAATTTCATTACTGTATCTGCTTTTATTATTGAATGGTCTCATTTTAAACGTTTTTCGAAATTTCCGATATCGAAAAAAGGAATGTGGCTACTGATCGATTTCGCTTATTCTAAATAGCCGGAAAGCAAACTGTGTGCCGAAGTCCCGTAAAATAACAAAATTTTTACTCAAGTTAGCGGACAGGCGGTCGGATGGACATATCTTAATCGATTCCTCTGTTAATTCTAAGAACTCTATATGTATCTCCATTGTTTTGTACCGTTACAAACCATCGTTACATGGACAAAACTATAATACCCAGTGTACTAGTACAGCTGGGTATAAAAATTAAATCTTGGGTTTCTTCTCTCAAGGCATATACAGGGTGTTTTTTTTACAGGTTTGTTTTTCGAATAGAGATAAAACTGGCATTTTGTAGTCAAATCTGGCAACTCTAATGTCATTTATGTTCAGTTTGGTTTGCCATTTCATCATGAACAGGTTGACAAAAGAACAACGCTTGCAAATCGTGCAAATTTATTTCGAAAATAATGGTTCAGTTCGCGAAGTTTACCGTGAGCTCCGTCCATTTTATGGTCGACATAATCGTCCATCAGAGCAATTAATTCGGTTAACCATGGATCGTTTTCGCACTACGTTTACTCTATGTGATAATACGCATCCGCAGAGACGTCGAACAGTGCGCACCGAAGAAACAATTGCCGCTGTAGAGCAAAGTGTTGAAGAGGACCCGAATGAATCGATTCGCCACCGTGCACAGCAATTGGAGCTTTGTCCATCAACTTTATGGAAGATTTTGCGCAAAGATCTTGGCTTGCGACCTTACAAGATCCAGCTTGTGCAAGAATTAAAGCCGCGAGACCATGCAATGCGTCGTGATTTTGGTGTATGGGCCGAAAATGAGATTGATTTCGATGCTGATTTTCATCGCAAAATTTTGTTCAGTGATGAGGCTCATTTTTGGTTGAATGGCTACGTCAACAAGCAAAATTGCCGCATTTGGAGTGAAGAGAATCCACATGAGACCCTTGAAACGCCATTACATCCACAAAAACTGACTGTTTGGTGTGCTCTATGGGCTGGTGGAGTCATTGGGCCATACTTCTTCCGCAATAATGCTGGAGAGGCAGCTACCGTTAATGGATACCGGTATAGAGCCATGATAACCGACTATTTTGTTCCCGAATTGGATGGCATGAATGTGGATGAGTTGTGGTTCCAACAAGACGGCGCTACATGCCACACAGCGCACGTCACAATCGATTTATTGAAGGAAACATTCGATGAGCGCATAATTTCGCGGAATGGACCTGTCAATTGGCCACCAAGGTCGTGTGATTTGACACCATTGGATTATTTTCTTTGGGGATATGTGAAGTCGCTCGTCTACACCAACAAACCAGAAACGTTAGGGGAATTGGAAGCCAACATTCGTGGCGTTATTGCCGACATACGGCCCCATATGCTCGAAAAAGTGGTTGAAAATTGGACCTGTAGAATTGGCTTTATTCGAGCCAGCCGCGGCGGCCGCATGCCCGAAATCATATTTAAACATTAATGGCATAAAATTATCCTTCCAATAAAGCCAAATTGATGGACCTTGAAACGATTTTCTTGTGTTTTATTTCAATTCAAAGTTCTATACCCCTAAAAAAACACCCTTTACATACACAACTAGAAGAAACTTATTCAGGCAGGGCGCATGAGTAGTAACATTATTAGCATTTTCAATTAAAACTTAAACGAATAAAAGAGCTGTTTTATGTTTATAAATTTCGAGGTCGAAAGAGTTGCTACTATCTCGTAGATGTATAAGAAAATCAGGTAAAATATGTAAAAAAATATGATGGGATAATTATTTAAATAATAAATGTTTACGATTATGCTTGGTTTAAATTTGATATTTATTTGAATTGAAGTGGTACACAGAAAAATGGATGTATATTATTTTATAAATTTCGCAATAAATATCCTTGAAACAACAAAGGCGTCCATGCACTGATTCACCATTTTTATATATGTGATACACCAAATTGAGAACTCACGTAGCTAACTGCATAATACGAACGTTTTCACATAGTCATATTTTACAAGCAGCACCAGCACTTTGGCAAATGCACTTTGCATGAAGCTCAGTCAATAATAACATTTCGCAACGGAAGCAATAAAAATACATTTTTATGAGCACAACTATGACGCACAATAAATCTTTATTGAAAACTCGTTTTGCATGTGCAACAAAGCGTAGAAAACAATGAACAACACACACAAACACACAGCAACACTCACACATACAAACACTCTATTTAGTGGTATTACGTATGAAGTGGCACAGTGGCAGCACCACGAAATATGCGAAGCTGTGGGATGAAATGCATTTGATAACGAATAACACTTGTTAAACACGTAGAAAAACAAGGAATAAAAATAAAAAGAAAACAAAAATAGAAAGAAAGCTAAGAATAAATGAGAGCAGCAAAGCTTAGCAAGAGAACGATTGAACGAAAAAAATCTGAGTCCCAAAAGAAAGCTGAACAGCAGCAGAGCAGTGACCGCAGCGTAGCGCGCGGTAAACCTCAAGCACTGCAAGCACAGTAGCCGCATAAAGAAGAGCAAGAAGAAAAAAACAAAGTGGATGAGAAAGAGTACATGTAAAATACAGAAATCCACAAAAGCAAAAGAGTAAGAAACGATTTATAAGTGCCAAAAAATGGCGAAAACACAATTTGCAACTAAATTGATTGCGGCTGCAACAAAGCGGTACATACTCACACAGATACACGTAAGGATCTAGACAATGCCTGTAGGTTCCCCTGCAGTTCACAAGCAAAATAGTCGGTACACATTCTAGTTCACGTACTAGAATCGTTTAAAACTCATTAATCTGCATACACTTTCTAGTCGGAGGGAAATGCTTGGAATTATTTTTATGATTAAATTGCTAATTGGTTCACTATCCAGCCCATTTCTTCTAAGTGAAGTGAACTTCAATGTACCGTCTCGTCCTTCAAGGCATTTTAAACCTCTAGTCTTAAAACAGTGCCGAACCAATTTTCAGTTAAATGAGCCTTTTCGCTGTTTGTGTCAAGATTATAACTCTCTTTCTAGTATATCTGATATTTCTGACTCGCTTTTCAGCAAAAAAAATCAATTCTTTCTATACTAAATTCATAGCTACTAATTGTTTCTTATTCTTTGACTTCTATATTAACTTCTAACAATAATTTTATTCTGTTAACTAGTTATTTCTTAATGTATAATCTATCCTATATCTACTTTACTTAGCTGATGATGTTTTATCTGTAGCTGAGCAGTTTTAGATCTCGACGATTAACAAACCAAAGCCTTTCAACGACTCGGCACGGACGAATAATCCGCGCGTTATGCGGATGCGCCCCTCGCGCCGGTCAGGCGGGATATGGTGAGTAATCCGTTTGGGAATTATTATTAATAGAGCTTGGGTGGGCTTATTCGTAGCAATACTTTTATAAGGCCAAAATGGTCGGTAGATAAAAAGAAGATTAAAGAAGTATTCGAATATCAATTGTCGAGTTAAGTGGCCAGGCTTGGATTTTCACTTTCAATTTGGCAAATATGCTGTGTTTTTAAAAAATTATTTTCTTCAATTAATAATTGCTTTTCAATGAAGCACAATCTCATAAAGCCATACATTTTAGAGTAGTTTTGGTTAATTTTTTTAGAACATTTTCGCGTTGAATATAAATTAACAAGAAAAAGTGGTTCGTTTTTTCTTTCGGCAGCCAATTTAGCTAAATATGCAATTCAAAAATTTTAGGCGTTATTGTTACATATGTACAGTTGTGTATAATATAATAGTAGTCTCCAGTATATTTTGAATTTTTTTGTCAAGGTTGTTGGGTGTTTCTTCCCGTAAAGGGATGAGTGGACAGGCGGTGAACCTATCTGGGGGGAGGCCTTGGCGAATCTGTTTACGGACGGGTCAAAGCTGGATGGATGTGTTGGGGGGGGTGTATACTGTCAGGAACTCGGGATTAGCACGAAATTTAGGCTACCTGATCATTGTAACGTTTTCCAAGCGGAGGTTGCCGCCTTTAAGGATGCGGTAGATGGGATGCTGTCGAGCGCATTCACTGTCAAGGAGTTCAACATCTACTCCGACAGTCAAGCGGCAATTAGGGCGCTGAGTGCAGGCAACGTTCGATCGAGGACAGTGAGCGACTGTCTGGAATCGCTTGCGGTTGCGTCCAACTACTTCAAAATAAAAATCATTTGGGTGCCTGGCCACTGTGACGTTCCCGGCAATTGCCATGCGGATCTCTTGGCCAGAGCTGGCACGCGTGACACAAATGTGGCTGACTCCAGTACACTGGGTATTCCCCTTACCACCTGTAATTTGCTTCTGGGCAGGTGGGCCTCGGAACAGTTAAGCAAACGCTGGGCTGACACCACCTCATGTCAGGTGTCGAAGTCCTTCTGGCCAGTAGTTGACTCCGGGCGGTCAGTGGAATTACTTAGGTTCCCCAAGTTACATCTTTCCATGGTGATAGGGGTGTTGACAGGGCACTGTCCGATGGGGGTCCATGCGGTGCGGTTAAATATTCTTGAAGACCCGAGCTGCGTAAGCTGCATGGAGGACGACGAGGTGGAATCATCAAGTCATTTCATGCTCAGTTGTCCAGCGTTTGCTAGGACTAGGCGCAGGTATCTCGGTTCGGATGTTCTTAGGCCTCCGGAAGACGTGTCGAAAATCGATGTGTCCCAAATCAGGAGTTTTATTGTCGCTACGCAGCGACTTGCCAAGTGATCCTAAGTTAGTGTCACCGTTCAGAATGTGGTATCACAACGGACCTTCAAAGTGTCCAAGTGAGCGGCCCACCTAGTGGGCTGCTACCACCTAACCTAACCTGGGTGTTTCTTTCCATACAGAATTCATTTTTCTTCGTATGTTGTATGGAGGAAATCATACAACACCTTGATTTAAAAAATTCTGAAAATTTAGGGAAATTTTTGATCTAGGTTTGACTTGCATATTATTGTTCTAAAATTGATTGTTCTACAAAATTGCGCACCAAAAATTCTGCCAAAAAACTTGAAGTTTTTGATGGCTATCTTTTAAAAGTTTAATTAACTTTCCTGAACTTTGTGTAAACTTTGAAATTTCTTTTTATTTGGTTTCTGTAATGTGATTCGCTATATTTTAAATGAAACCTATTAAAATCACAGCTTCGGCGGCCACCATTAATTCATTTGTACATATATAAATAGCTTCCCTACAACAATGGCTATCCAGATCGTCGCCCTTATTATTTCAGTTTGCTTACAGAAGGGCCCATCTCTTCTTCTTCTCATACTTCTTAAGATTTCATGTTCATGAAAGATATGAAAATCAAGAAAGGTATATATGTAACTTCCCCATTGCAGTGGGGTATTAAAAACTTGCCCGGATATTTTGCTTGTATGGTATTCGATTTGCTTCATTTTTACCAGTAGTATACTACATACTATTAGCAAGCAGCTGACCAATTTTGATTGAAATCTCTTGCTGAAATTACAAGCAATCGCCTTTGAAAATATCAGAGTTTGTAGGTTGAAAAGTGGACGGCGCCACGCCTACTCCCCAAAATTCACAAAATTTTTTATCGGTTGAGTTTTCCTTAAAAAGCTTATTATGTGTGCAAGATCTTATTGATATAGCTTCCATGGTTATAAAAATATCGCGTTTTACATTTTACAAACAGATGTTTCAGAACTATGTTAAAAACTGGGCGTGGCCGTTTACCGATTTCGTCCATATTTACAACAAACATTTTCATTTATATATTCAACGTTTTCGCCAAATATCGTTTCGATAAATCAATTTTTGCCGGAGTTATGGCATAAAAAGTTTTGTGGAATAATCCACTATAAAAGGAGTGGCGCCGCGCTCAATTTAAGAAATTTATATTTTTCGGCTTTCCTCGTTCACAGACACTTTAAAAGTGAAATATAAATGACACTAAGCTTTTTTGCGCAAAGTTATTGCCTATTAAAAATATCTATGATTCCTTTCAAAATCTTTCGTATTAAAGTGGGCGTGGTCCTTAACCGATTTCGCCCATTTTTGCCGGAACATACCTTGTATTAATATCAAATTGTGTGCTAAATTTCGTTTCGATATCTTGAACGGTTTTTGATTTATGATTAATATTATTTCTAAACTTGACTTAATCAAAAGTGGGCGGTGCCACACTCATTTTCACAAATTTGTTTAAAAAATTTATTTTTTGCCTTAGGATTAATGTACACACTGAATTTTATCCTTATAAGTGTATTATGTACTGAATAATCTCTTTTTTTGTATTTTCGGAAATATTTTATATATAAAAAGTGGGCGTTGCTATCATCCGATTTCGCCCATTTTAAATAGCGCTCCAAGGAACCTGCATACCAAATTTCATTAAGATATCTCAAAATTTACTCAAGTTATCGTGTTCACAGACGGACGGACGGACATGGCTTAATCAACTTCTCTTTTCGTCCTAACCATTTTGGTATGTATAAGTTAATATCTATCTCGATCCGTTTATGCCGTTACGCGACAAAAGTTAATATACCTTGTGTGCGTAGCACTACTAGGTATAAAAACTGGCTAAATACAAACAAGTTTCAGAAAGAAAGTCGAACTTCGAAAAAAAGTGACCCACTTCACAAATTTTTACCCTACTTCTTTCAATATTTGTTCTAAGAGTCCAATATAATAAATTAATATTTATTTTGATACATAAATTATACGGCTGAGTGGAAGATTGCCCTATTTCAAAATATTTTTCAAGAACCTCCTATTTCAGAAAGAGTTTAAAAAATTACTTATTCTTAATGAAAATTCAATACACTTTCAGTTTCTTAATAAAATGCTGAGAGAGGCTTTTAAAAAAAATCTTAGACAGGTTGTTTTGTTTAAAAATATGCTGCTAAAGAGCAACTTTCCTCTCAGGTTTCGAAATATTTTAAATTTCATGACTGAATTTTTAGGAACAATCTTTGTGAAATTATAGACAATTTTATTATATTTTTGAAAATGAAAACGGAGGAACCTACTATGACATAGCACATTAATAGGTATTGTACTGATGCTAGGATGAGAATTCATATTTTGAGGACATTGTTGCATGGAAATAAATCAGAACTTAGACCAGTTGAGCTAGCTGTGCCAGCTATCGTTAAACTAGCAGAACTTACTGCAGGGTATTGCTTTTGAGAACACTACAAGAAACAAGAAAACGAATAGGTGGCTTTTGTTAGTGAGTGTGAGCTGTCAGATAGGTGTACGCCCACCTATACGCTCCCAAGCCACAGTTGCAGTGGACGATTTTGGTAACTTTTGTTGTTGCTATCGTTTTCCTTTTCTTGTTACCGTTAAGCTTGACGCATTAGTTTTACTGTTTTTGTAAGCGCTTTTCGTTCGTGTCTGTGTGTTTCGGGTGCGCTTCAGTATTTATGCACAACAGTGATTACTCATACGCCACCGTGTGCCTTTGGGGTGACTGGCAGCTTTTGCAATTTTACCTGGCAAGTACGCAGATGTAAATTGTCACAGAGTTAGTAACTAGTAAATGTGAAACCAATTTTTTCGCGCATTGATTAATGGAATTTCGGATAGCTGTGCGATCGTCAAGAGATACCGGAAAGAAGGGAGTAAAAAGGGTTGCCACTCATACGTCATGCATTGCTAATGACTTTATGAATATTTGGACATTGCTGATATTATTTGCATATTTGCAGGATTTGTTATTGTTGCGCATATAGCATGAAATTTCAGCTTTGAAATATTATAAAAAATATATGTTTTCAAATAGAATTTGAAGGATTGATTTGATAAGTTATCTTAAAGGGACAATATCGGTTGAGGCCAGATCTGACTTCAAAAAATTCATTTATTTGACTGATTTCAAATACCTTTGCTGCAAGACGCTCATATCAGCTGGCGATTTGCTGGTTTCAGCCATAAGAGAAGTTTAAATTGTGTTCAGAAAATAAATTGTTAGCGGATAAAATCTCTTATCAACACAGCTCTTCCTAGCACATAGAAAGTTTTTACCAAAGAGAAGAAGAAGTTATTGTTAATAATAAAATTTAACTATATTAAGGTTTTACCATTTTCATTAACAGTTCAACGTGTGGTGCTGCCTAAGTATCACCCTCTGAGTAGAGTAATCGCTTAACATTTTCAGGAGTTATATCAACGTCGAGCGAAAGGTGTGAGTGAAGCTTGAGGCTAATAGAAAACGGAACGGCCGGCAATTCCGTAGTATTCCTACTGTTGAAATAACCATGGTGACCTGAAAGTAGACTTACATAGACTAGATACGCATCTGGTGAAGAAATTTCTAATCAGGGAGATAGATGATGAGCTCTATATCACAATGGTTGACAATGAAAATAAGAATGGAAATATCCCTGCTCACAAAAGTGTTGAGTTAGTCAAAAGCATGCTAAGAATTTCCAGTTTGGTGCTTAAATGTGCTCTGAATAATCTAAAAGGAATCAGTCTGCCTAATTCTCATATAATATTGTACCTAGCGTATTGTGCAAATTTCATCATCGATAGCTGATAAGGCTTTATCAATGCGAGTTAGGACATGGTAAGAGGAGTAAGCTTAACTCTCTTACTTACGTAATTTTCTTTTAAGGTGGGGAACATTGTGGTATGCAGTTTTGAAAGCTGTAGTTCTAAGTATAAACTCATAGAGGTTTAGAGGAAGTTAACCTATGTTTGTACTATCTCACGAAAAGAACGGGACGATAAACTAAACTAAAGATTTTATTAAGTAATACTACCCTCAAACCCCTTAGAAGCTCAAGAAGCTGACCGAATTTGAAAATTTTTATAACTGACGTGCTCTATGACAGTAATTTCTAATGAGACAATGGAAGTAATAGATAGCCAGGAAAACATTCTGAAAATCCTTAGATTTTCGCCCAGTTGGTGAATGTGAGATGTATGAAAAATGGTAAAGTTTGGTTCCCAATTTTTACACAATTTTTTACTAGCATACATAGTTTCTGCTTATAAAGGTGACTCTTACTTCGATTTATATTCCACTTCTTTTATTTAATGCGTTTAGTCGCGTTATGACTGTGGTTGTTCAATATCTATTTATAACTAGTAATGCTACGCGCATAAGATATATTAATTTTGTTCGGGTAACGGCATGGATGAATTTAGATAGGTATTGACTTACATATTTATACATATTAAAGTATTTTAGACGAATCTCTCGTCGTTATTTTAATTTAAATAAGCAAAATGGGATGACAGCCACGCCCTTCGTTCATGTCTCGAATATGTCAGTACATAATACACCCAGGACGACCAAATTTTTTGTTTAACTTTATGTAGACATTGTAACTTTTATTCCAAATTTTTTTTTGAAAAATTTTGGAACTTGACTTTTGGTTAGCTAAATTTTACAAATATTATTAATCATAAAGGAAAAATAAATAAATGTAAACACAAAAATAATATATAAATATACCCCCAAGGAGATTAAGGCCGAGATTTTCTACCAATTTGTGGTGTGCTGCTTCTAATTTTTCCTACAAATTTGCGTGATCTACAGTTTTTTGCCGATTTCCAACGGCATCTGCAAAACAGATGAATTTTTGCTGAGAAGCCTTCCATGGCAGACACTCGTAGAGTTTGCCAAACCACTGCCGAGCGGTGACCCCTTATTTGAAAAACCTTTTCAAGCCACTTTTGATATTACCTGTTCCAGGGCTCAAACCTTGGACCTTCGGTGTGTTAGGCCAGCAACATAACCCCCACATCACCGTGGCCGCCATTTTTCGATTTAACAAGTTTAATAGTTTTACTTTATAGACTTAAATCAGATGTAACTAAATTGATATTTGGATGGTTGTTTATAAAAAACGGACACATGTGTACGGATGGAGAGACGGACGTGGCTAAATCGACTTAGCTCATCGTCCTGATCATTTCAGTATACTTATTGAAGGGCCCATCTATTCTTCTTCTCATACTTAAAAAGATTTCATGTTCATAAAGGTATGAAAATGAAAAAAGATATATAACTTCCCTATTGCAGTGGGGTATAAACTACTTGCCCGGATATTTTGCTTCTGTGTTATCCGATTTGCCTAATTTTTGGCAGGAGTTTACTACACACTATTGAGTAGCGGCTGACCAATTTTCATTGAAATATCTAGTTGACGCGTACTTCCCCAAAATCCACAAAGTTTTTTTTGCAGTCGATTTTTGGTTTAAAATCTTTTCAATATATGCAAGATTTTATTGTTATATTTACATTTCGCCAGCAAATTTTTCAGAACTATGTTAAAAACCTGGGCGTAGACATAAGCCGATTTCGCCCATTTTTACAAGAAACAGCTAGCTTTATATATTAAACATTATCATCCAATTTCGTTTCGACAAATGAATTTTTAGTGGAGTTATGGCATAAAAAGTTTTGTGGAATAATCCACTGTAAAAGGGGCGGGGTCACGCCCATTTTCAAAAATTTATATTTCTCGAATTTATTAGTTCACGGATACTTTTTAAGTGAAATAGAAATGATAAAAATTTTACCAAACAATTTTTGAGAAATATGTAAAAAAACTGGGCGTAGACATTAACTTATTTCGCGCATTTTTTCCCCGGAACATTTCTTGTATTCATGCAAATCTCTGTGCGGAATTTCGTATCGATATCTTGAACGGTTTTTGATTAATCTTTACATATAATAAAATTGTAACAGGTCGATGTCTGTACATTGAATATATTCAAGAAAAACTGATAGGAGAGGTCGTTATTGGACCAGCGGAACTCAAATCTACAATTTTTAGAATTTTTGTCTGTCTGTCTGTCTGTCCGTCTGTATGATTGTGCGCGTATCACGCAAAAACTACTGAATAGAATTGCATGAAACTTTCAACATTCTATCACCTAACGTCTAACTTAAAATTTAGGACAACTTTCATTTGGATATCTTATGCAGTTCCCGAGTTATTGACCAAAATATGGGGAAAATGTGACCAAAAATGTGGTTTTTTTACCATAACGCCCGCGTCACACAAAAACGACTGCATAGAAATGAATGAAACTTTCAATAATCATTCTCTAGACGTCTCTCCTAAAATTTAAGATATCTTTCACCTCGATATTTTACCCGGGTCCCAATTTATTGACCTAAATGTGGATCCAGGGTGACTGTATGATTTGTGCTTTTAGGGCGGAACAAAGTTCGGCGGGTCAGCTAGTGATAAATATTATTTCTAAATTTGACTTAATCAAAAGTGGGCGGCGCCACTTCCATTTTCAAAAATTTCCTGAAAAATAGATTTTTCGCCTTTATGTTAATGTACATACCAAATTTTATCTTTATGGGTATTTTATCAGGTACTTGAAGTGCGTTTCTGTTTCGTTATTGTTCCACAGGTAAGTAACGAAACAAAACTGTATCGTTTCATATTATACCAAAACGTGTAAAGAAACTCTGAGAAACGATACTCCTTTGTAACATAACAAGTAATAATTTCCCTGGAAAGGTTCCAGCAGAAACAAAACCTGTCCCGAAACTACCTACAGACTTGATCACAATAACAGAGCTGTAACAGAAATGCTAGGTATAGAAAAAAAACTTGTAACAAAACCTCAGTAACTAAACTGTAACGAAACCAAACTGTAAAGAAACAAAACTTGTAATGAAACCTCAGAAACGAAATCCAAATAATAATAGTGACATGCATTTCATGTACAATATTTGACTAGAGGCGAGACCAGGCGATGGGGGGATAAAAAGAACAAATTTTGTTCGATTCGTATAAAGAAACTGGCGATGGTGATAAAAAATAAAAATTTTAATTCATATACATACATAGCGCAACGGATTGTGAAAAATTTACATTAATAATGAATTGTAATTATCATTAGATCTTTCTTTTTCTAATGTTAATTCATAAAAAGTTTTGAACCAAGAGTGCCTGGTAAATCGTTTGTTTCGTACTTGCAGCACTGCCAAATGCCAAAAAATTATCCAAGTGGTAGCTGTTCTTCTTAGATTTTCTTGCTGGCTATTTTGTAAGTAAGTTACTTTTCAAATTTTTAACAATTCTTTACAGCGAGACGGCTGATTTTTTGCTTCATAATGGGTAGAAAATACGGTTAAATAAAAACTGCATATTGCAGAAACCGCATAGGGGTTTGTTCTGTTTCGTTACAGTTTCGGTACGCAAGACACGGTACTAGTATTGTTTCTATGCCTTAGGTTTCTATACAGTTTTGATGACGAGAAACATTTCCTAGTTTTGTTTCTATACAGATATGTTTTGTTAAGCTGCCTGGCGACACGCAAGCATATGCTGCTGTAGCCATAGCAACGGGTGGTTGTGTGCGTAATCGGGTGATTGTCGTTTGCCCGGCCACCATACAAGCATAAAGCATCAAGCGCCATTTGTATTGAAAATTCGTAGCGTGCGGACGTAAACATGTCATCGGATGACGAGTTTTTATTGCTTGTAACTGCAGTTGTTTTGGCGGAAAAAAAGAAAAAAAAAATAAATAAATAAAAATTGTGGATGAAAAGTTTGTATGCAAAACGTAAACAGTTTACGCATGAGAACCTCTTAAAAGAGTTAAAAGCATCATGCACTCGTAGGTTTCAATAAACCGCAACGTAAAATCTTTTTCTTCCGCGAGCGTGCTCATTTCACGTTCTCACAAAACTAACACACTAATGCTTGTCAAACACGTTGGCAACGATCAAATAGACCAGCTGTCAAGCGAAAAAATCTAAAATTTTTGATTTTCATCAACGAAAGCCGACAACAAGTACGTGTGAGCACGACTACCCGTCGTTCGCGCCGATTACGCACACAACCACCCGTTGCTATGGCTCCAGCAGCATATGCTTGCGTGTCGCCAGGCAGCTTTACAGTTTTGTTACAGAGGTAGCGTTTCAGGTTTCGTTTCTGTGCCCAGTGTTTCGTAACAGTTCAGGGTTCTGGCAGTTTTGTTATTTAGCGTTTCGTTACACTTCTGTTATTCATTGGGAACGGTTCCAGTCATTCGGTTTCCAATTATGTTTCTATATTTATGTGTTTCTGGAAACAATAACGGCAGAAACAGAGTTTCATTTCTACCCAAGGTTTGGTTTCAAGTCTCTGTATTTTATGTACTAAATAATATTTTTTTTTGTATTTTCGAAAATATTTTATATATAAAAAGTGGGCGTGGTTATCATTTGATTTCGCCTATTTTAAATAGCGCTCGAAAGTGAGTGACAAGGAGCCTGCATACCAGATTTTATTAAGATTTCTCAAAATTTACGCAAGTTATCGTGTTAACAAACGGACGGACGGGCATGGCTTAATCAAATTACCTTTTCCTCCTGAAGATTTTGATATATTTAAGTCAATATTTATCTCGATTCGTTTATCCCGTTATATACTCCCGTTAGGCGAGTGAAGTTAATATAGCTCGCGTGCGTAGCACTAATAGGTATAAAAAACACAAAAATTAAATTATAAGAAATAATTAAAACACTGAAACGAGTTGTGGGTAATTTGATCCCACCTGACATTTTTAAGTAGCTCAAAATTTCGGACTTCATAGTGTTAAATGTTTCGAAAAAATTACTTTTACGAAAAATAACCTACTATGTTTGACTAGGTTGACATTCGTTATCAGCCCAATTCTAAATATTCTCACGGAATAATTTTCTCTCGGATTTTTTTGTTCCCTCGGAAAAATTCCTCCAATTATGTTCTCCTAGGGAGAAGAATAATTGGGGAAGAGTAATTTCGAATTTTCGAAATCAGCTGTTTTGGCAATTGGGATGGTATACACGGATTTCTAAACTGGCTAACGAAATTTAAAAATGTAAATATTGTGAAGAAGTCGTTTTAAAAAAATTAATAAAAAAAATGTACAACAACGTTTAGTTGCTTTTGATACGTTTGTGGAAGAAATTAAGCTAATAAGAGCCACAGGAAAATAAACACAGGATTATGAGATAGTACATATACGCTTGAGTTGCCGCAAACTTTATCTACAATTTTTGTTTGTATATTTAATTTGCTTTCTGCTGTTTGCAGATTTAAACAGTATTATAGAATAAACAAGCCTGGAACTCCTCAGCAACTCTAAACTACAATTTTATATTTGCCTTGCATCAAGTTTAAAAACAGCCATATCTGTTGTACATTTGTACTTTTCGATCTAAAATACATCGTATTCTAATATAACATTATTTTAGTTTACTATATACATACTTACACAAGTTAATAGGTTTCCTATAAAAATACAAGAAACATTCAATTTTATTCCGCGCTCCTTTCAGTCTAGCTGGGGAAAAAATTCCTTAAAAATGAAATCTCCATTTTCCTCAAATTCGTGATAGCTACTTTTTTCCCTTAACTGGTTTTCCCTTTTTCGAACATTATTCAGAATAAGAGGAAAGCGATTGGTAAAAAAATTCCCAAGGATTTTTTATTCAGAATACGAGGAATGGGAGAGGGGAAAAAATCCGTGCGGAATTTTCTTTTAGAATGGGACTGTATATTTATTATTTCCCTGTACAGATGCAAGTCATAATTTTTGGGGCCTTTTGGGGGCGCTGAGATCGGCATATTAGGCAAAAATTTTTCATTGTCAGGTTTGGTTTATTAAAGAAATATTGAAATGTTACATTTTTTAATAGGCAAGCATTTAAAAATCGTTTCTGTTTATGCAGTTTTCAAGACTATTAAATTCTAGTCTCACAAATTGTAGGTCTCAAGACTGTTAAATATTATGACAAGCCCTACTAGGTATATAATGTTCAGTTTCACCCCAACATAGACTTTCTTACTCGTTGTAACTTGCTACTTATTTTGTTTTTCCTTTCCTTTTTTTGTCAATCTAAAATCCTTAAAGCCTGCACTGCTGCTGTTCTGTTTTGCACTTCTTGCTGATCATCCTTTGGAGTATCCCAGCGGTCGCTGTTCGGTTGCTCACTGTGGCCATAACTATCGTCATCGTCGCAGCTTTTGTTGTTGCTGCCGCTGTTGCTGTGGTAGCATGCCACTGACAGTATCGGTTATTCACGCTGCGTTGACATCTGGGAGTATGCCATCGCTTTGGCTGTATGTTTGTGTGTTGTGCCCAGAAATAGCATGCTCGAGTTCGCAGCTGTTAATTTTGTGCTTTTTGATATGAATGCATATTTATTTCTTCGCTTTGTAGATTTATGGAGAGCAATTTCGAACTCTTTTGCTAGTTTTTTTGCAATGTTTTGTATTTTTTAGTTCATAACGCTTTGACACAAAGAAATGGCAAAACATACAAAGTTTGACCATTTTAATATATTTTTCATTTTCACAATCGCTTTCAGACAAAAGTTGTTTCGTTATTTGCAGAGAAGATTGTTAATTTGAAAATCGTTGGTAAATAGAAATATTACTTTGACATTTTTTTACTGAGTGCAATTTTCATATTAAAACGGAGGGAATAGTGAAAACCACAAAAAATGTTTAAAAGAAACTGAAAAAGGTATCTTTCCGTAAATTTGTTAGATACATAGAGTTTAGTGTAATTGATGCTTGTGCAAATTTATATACTTTAGACTTTATTTCCCAATGTAAAAATAATTGACAAATTCTAAGTTATGGTGGAGCCGAACATCGAGTATCCAAATACGTTGTGTGTTCTGTTTTGGGTAAAAATTTCTAAAGTGTATCAAGATTCTTCGAATGTCTCCTATTTTTTAGCTTTATAACTTTTTTGCTGATATTCAAAAATAAACAATTAATACATTCATAATTTTCGGAAATTCGCATTATTTTCGAAGTTATATCCATTCTAATTTGCAAAGAGCAGTTAAAATTTTATTTATAACCCGAGACTGCGTTGACTAATTTTACCGCCTTTTGGTACATTTATTAGTGACCACGATTGCTTTCGTTTCCTTATTTAGAAATATTTCTAACTTCTCTATTTTTTTTCATTTTTATAGTTTTGCTTTTCCCTGTTTCATAATATGTCAATACTGGCGAATTTAATATGGTGATGTCCTAGGCGGTGGAAATTGTCCCGCGCTGCATTACCTTTCCGACAGTTCCGAAATAGTTAGAAATTCGACAGTTTCGATGTAGTTCGTTTATTGCTACTATTGCTCTGCAGTTTGGATGTGGTTAGTTAAAAATTAAAAAAAATATTTCCTTTTGTCTTAATTTTTAGAAGGACCATAAAGTCAGCCTTCTATCAAGAAGATGCTGAGTAGCGGAAGGGTTTGGAAAGAAACTCTACAGAAAAGGACCAGTTCTACGTTCTTCTCGGAGCAGATAGACGTCTGTATTTTTACTCTTATTTGGTATGGAGAAAGTTTTATTAGAATAAGCAATAAGGGGGCTAGAGGCAGCAGATAAGCAGCAACGCTCTTGAAACTAAATTTACAAATAACGCAACCTTTGTTAGTTGGTAATTGTGAACAGAGTGCGACAACCATGATGGTTTCTTGAGACGGGAATATATATGTCACTGTTAAAGCAGAAGAACCAGCATCTTCAGAGATAGCAGATGTGACCACAGTGAGTCGTCGTCTTTTAGTAATCAAAAGACTATTGCTCTCTATCAGACACTTGTAAGAAAACCAAATAAAACTGGGCTAACAACGATAGCAAAAGAACACAGAGAAGGAGTCTTCAGAATCACAACCGCAAGTCGTCGGTACAGCATGCCGAAAGAATTGTAATCTATTTCAGTGAGGAGTAAAGAAATTGCGTTTTGATTAAGAAGTTCTGTATTATTCGTATATGAACTAGGGCACTTGGATATTGAAGACAACAGAAGACCAGAAGGGTTCGCTAAGTGAGAAAAATGAGTTCTGCAGGTGATATGACACCAGGAATACTTGGCTTTCCTATGGAAGAGAGCACAAGAATATCCAACCGACACTGAGTAAATACCAGATAGTAATCCTTTTTGAACCCTGACCAACCCTTCCTCACTCACACTGACAAGATAGGTACCACCACTTATGACTATGGTTTGCCATTACATATGTAATAATAATAAAAATTCCCAACGGATTACCCCCCATATCCCGCCCGACCGTCTAGATCTAAAACTGCTCAGCTACAGAGAAAACCTCATCAGCTAAGTAAACTAGATATAAGATAGATTATACATTAAGCAATAACTAGTTAACAGAATAAAATTATTGTTAGAAGTTAATATAGAAGTCAAAGAATAAGAAACAAATAGTAGCTATGAATTTAGGATAGAAAGAATTGATTTTTTTTGCTGAAAAGCGAATCTGAAATATCAAATCTACCAGAAAGAGAGTTATAATCTTGACACAAACAGCGTAAAGGCTAATTTAACTGAAAATTGGTTCGGCACTGTTTTAAGACTAGAGGTTTAAAATTCCTTGAAGGACGAGGCGGTACATTGAAGTTCACTTCACTTAGAAGAAATGGGCTGGATAGTGAACCATTTAGCAATTTAATCATAAAAATAATTGCAAGCATTTCCCTCCGACTAGAAAGTGTGTGCAGATTAATGAGTTTTAAACGATTCGTATAGGGATTGTACAAGGGATCCCAATGAAAATCTCTTAAGGCAAGTAGTAAAAATTATTTTTGAGCTGATTCAAGGCGACCTACATGAACCCGGTAACGCGGGTTCCAAATTATAGAACCGTATTCAAGTATCGGTCTGATTAATGTAGTGAAGAAGGCTTTAGTTACATAAGGGTCGCTAAATTCTTTAGACCATCGTTTAACGAATGCTAGGACACCTCCAGCCTTATTGATTGTTGTATTAATATGGCGGTTGAAACTGAGTTTATAGCCCATAGTAACCCCCAGGTCAACAAAATCATACACTTGCTCAAGACTATAATTTTTGATTGTATAGGAAGCCGGCTGAGAAATTCCATGCGAAAAACCCATGTGTTTACATTTTTTAAGGTTAAGTGGCATATAATTTAAATCGCAGCAAGTAACTAGTGTATCTAGATCTGATTGTAGCTTATTTCTATCTTCAAATGACGCGAATGACATGAAAAGCTTTACGTCGTCGGCATACATTAACATTTTTGAAAATTTTATTATTGTAGAAATATCATTTATAAAGTTCTTGCTAAATCGGATATGCTTAAAATTACTTCCAATCTGCACTCTGAAACTTTCTACTCCCATACTTATTGTCTTTAAAATATATAAAAGTTCAAAAAGCTTTTACCTAAACTGAATCAAGAATCCAATTTCTTTTTCACTGCACTGCAATTTCCTTCATAGAAACTAAAAATTAATAGAACATTTCACAAAGGTAAGCGCATAATATCCTACTCACCGCGGTCAAAGGATTATGCTCTTTTTAGAGGGAAGAACTATTTTAGCAGCCAAATTGACGCGGAACTTAGCGAATAACTCAATAACAAATAATTTTTTATTTTTACTTGTTGTATGCTTTCGCTTCATTATGGTTTCCTTATTATGCCAATGCATCCGGTATTAACTTGAGGAAAGTAAGAAAATTATTTCCGGACATAGGTTAAAGGAGAATAAGCGTAGGAAAAATAAGGCACGGTGATTTCTAGGAGTCAAAATGTAGCAAGCCATTCTAAGTTTTTAAGCTTAATATCATAGAGATAGGAATCTGTATGAAGAGAACAACTAGAAAATAAATGCACAACTTACGTACGGCTTATTTAGGTGATGAAAGCGCTCAACAAATGAATTTCGAGAGATGTCAGATTTCATGCGAGTCATCTTGCACACAAAGCCTTTTTGATGGCACCTGACTTAAAGGTTTAATGCCTTCTCTGGAAATCAAAATTTTATAAAAAGTAATCAGAGTAATTATTTCCTTCGCTTGGGTAAGAAACTTCACTCCGAAACTTGGAACCTAGTTCAGAAAACGATGTCATCGCAACGTATGTAGGGAAAAAACCAGAAAGTTTAGGAAAAATGCTATCGAGATTGAAGCCCCTTCTCTTTGAAAAAAAGACCAGCATTTTGGAACTTAGTTTCAAGATGCTAAGAAATCTCGCTTTTATGAACTGGTGTAACACACATCCATAAGACACATTATATCTTTAATTAGCGCCAACCGCCAATTGAATTTGTTGTAGAAAAGCATTCCACTCTTACCTCCGTAGCAATAATTGAAGCCATTTGGAAGCTAAGCCAGCTTCAACGCGCACTTTCAATCTCAGTCGAGGCCTCCCCCGTTCTAATGCTCGAATTCCCCTTCTAGGTGTCAAACAGTAAAGAATGCAAGTCCCACCAATAAAGTTGGGTAAAAAGTCCTTTTATTTGTGGAAAGAAGAAAAGGGATCATTAAGGTTCAACTGCCTCCCCTCCATCGTATAGAGCTAGTCACAAAAAGCTGACATTATGCAGCGGAAGAAGCAGAAATAAAAGTACATCCGTAAAAAGGTCTATAAAGACTAAAAACTTCCGATTTAGAGGCAAACGTAATAGATAATAAAGTAAATATTCTTTTCTCACTTACGAAATTAGGCAACACAGTAAAGATCGGACCATCATGATAAAAATATATAAAAATTTTTAAAGACTACCTTTATATTTACGTAGCCTAAAAGCAGCAAAAAAAATGTGTCCTTTAAAAAAAACTTGGTATCTGTGAGTTTTACTTTTGAAATTTTAATCCTACCAATTGTAATCATTTTTTGAAATTTGAAAATATAAAAATGGAGTACATATAATATACTTTAAATGTTATGTCAATTGCCGATCTGCGATTTGGCCTTCAAGAAATAGATTGTCTTAGTTTAGAAACGTGCGTAGCACCTTTTTATATTCAAATCTCAGAATCAAAAGACTCTCAATCTCAAACTAGTTCTCTAAGTAGCTCGACCCGTGGGCAACCTTTCAGAATTTTTTTGATCAAACATTAGATACACCGGGTTCTGTCAAGTTTCAAGTCTCTAGCTCACCGGGAAGTTAATCAAAATGATGATACCTAAAAATGAATTTGTATAATGTTCTTAACTGTGCGCTAACTTTCAAGTTCCTAGGTCACCTGGAAGTTGGTTAAAAAACGATAGCAAGATTACCAATATCAAACGAATTTTGAAAATAGGTAGATCTGTGCGCCACCTATCGTTTTTTCGATCAGGTATTTCAAAGTCACATGGTTCTGAATTATGTGTAAAGTTTTAAGTCTCTAGCTCAATGGAAAGTTACTCAAAAATAGATCGCAAGATTCCCCTCCGTTTTTCAGCGATTTTTAGTTATCTGGATCACCGCGCCATCTAGAGGAATTTTGTGTACAGGGTATTGCATGAGCTTTTATTGTTGATCTATGAGTAATGAATCGCTGTCATGACTACGCTCATGACTTGAAGATTTAAACGCCTTTGACCGGACAATGAATTAGCGGTTGTTGAGGTTGCTAGAGAGGAAAGGAATACTCGGCCTGGAATGGTATTCCATTGTTGTTGTTGTTGTTAACAGTGTTTATTCCGTTGTAAGAGGTTTTACTTCTAGAAGCCTTGCTTGTCTTCGAGTGAATCGGAGACGCTCATTCCGACTATTTTTAGATCCGGAAAAAGATGACTCTGAATAACTGGTCGATAGTAGGTTTACCAGATCTACGGAAACAATTTATCTACGCTTTCTTTCAACAGCAGTTCATCGGAGTTGTAGTAGCAGTTATTCGGCCTGCTTAGTACGCTCATGCATTTCTGAAATTAGAAGATTGGGGCCAAATAGGGTTATATTGATTTTGGAAATCCTTTGTTGGATACGATTCCGGTATGCTCCGGTATTAGCAGCTTGTTATAACAACCCGAATGAAGTGGTATTCATTTCGGATAGTTCTTCATATCAAATTCTTCTATTTTTGAAAAGTTTTAATGAGAGGCGCAGGTTTGTTCGTCGGTTACCAAGCCGCCTTTCTTTGCCTGCACGACCATACACCGGTCTTGAAACCTACTGCTGTTGCTCACGCCATTTTTTGTGGATAAGCCTGCGAGTACGTATGCGTAAGTACATAAGACAACTGAAATATCAGGAGGAGCACCAGTCGCAGCTTCTTAAAGCTTCTGCAAAGGATCAGCAAAGTTAAGCGCACTAATGCACACCAACGGCAGTGTGAACGTAGACATATGAATTCATATAGATGTATGTCTGTAAGTTTAAAGTCGCATGCATCTATTTTTTTGTTTTTGTACTCATATAATAAAAAAATCTACATCCTGGTCGTATTATCAAGGATTTATCGCAGTTGCGGTGTTATGTTTGCTGGTGTTATTATGGTTTGCAACATTGCAGAGAAAATTATGAACTCAGCGACTCACACACACTAACATGAACAGACGATACGCTTATGTGTGTGTGAGTATGTGCGAATATACTTTTAAGTAATATTTCGAGCATTTGTTAGCTGACAAAGCCTGTACTAAGGATTGAAATCTTAGAAAATTTAAGGAAGATGTAAAAGAAGGCAACAATCAGACGACAAGAGCATATTCCTGTTAAAAAACGCACACATGCATCCATTCAAATACAGGGTGGCTAATGAAAGCCGCTACCAAAAAAAATTAAATAACTTTTTTTCTATTTAATGAATCTGGTTAATTTTTTTTTTATTTTGCAGATTGACTTTTACATTTAACAAAAATGGATAACTGGGACACTGAAACAAGAATTTGGATTGTCCGCCGCTATCACGCACTGGAGTCCGTAGTTTCGGTTCAAAGAGAGTATAGGCGCACGTTTGGCGGCAATCCTCCGAGCAGATGGACCATAATAAGACTTGTAAACAATTTTGCCGAGCATGGGACAGTCAACAGAAGACCTTACCATCGAAACCCTTCAGTTCGAACGGAGGAAACAATCGCTGCTGTAGCTGCTGCCATACAAAACAATCCACGTATTTCGACAAGAAGCTTATCTGCTCAAATGGGTTTAAGCAGACAGTCATTACAGTCAATTATGCACAAAGATTTGGACTTATTCCCATATAAAATTCAAATTGCCAACAAACTGAACGCTGCAGACTTGCCGATTCGCTTGGAATTTTGCCAGAAGATGCTTCAAATGGTGGAAGAGGATGGAAACATGTTGAACTGTCTTTTCATGTCTGACGAGGCCCATTTCGATTTAAACGGCAACATAAACAAACAAAATTGTCGAATATGGAGTGCTTCCAACCCACAGATACTCCATGAGACGGAATTGCATCCACTTCGTGTCACAGTGTGGTGTGCAGTTTCATCACGCTGCATTGTCGGGCCCTACTTCTTCGAAGAAAACGGTCACACCGTTACGGTTACTGGAGACCGTTACTTGAGCATGTTGAGAGAGTTTTTCTATCCAGAATTACGCCGAATGAGAATTTCTTTCAACTCTGTGTGGTTTCAGCAAGATGGTGCAGCTCCTCATATAGCCCAACCTGTTATAACAGAATTGCGACGAAAACTTCCCAATAAGCTGATATCCAGAAACTCCACATTCCGTTGGCCACCCAGGTCGCCTGACCTTACTGCACCTGACTTTTTCTTGTGGGGTTATTGCAAACAGGAAGTCTTGAAAGCAAAACCAACAAATTTGAATGAACTAAGGCAATCCATTAGAAAAACAATTGCTGATATTCCTGTCTCAACTCTCCAAGCAGTAATGAACAACTTTTTGGTAAGATGCCGCACATGCATCGACGAGCAGGGGGGGCATTTAAATTCCATTATTTTTAAAACTAATTAAGCTATATTTAATAAAATTTAATGAGCTTTAACATGAATAAAAGAAAAATGAATTCCATACACTGAAAAAAAAATTATTTGAGTTTCTTAATGTAGCAAAATTCATCAGCCACCCTGTACAAAAATAAAAACTTTTCTTTTAATGGCTAGAAAAAGTTATTCGCACCCTTAAGTGGCATTTTCGTAAGTAAAAATTTGAGCGATGCTTGCTATCTAAAACCGCAAAAAGTCACTAAGGATTATTTTCAAGGTAAGCTTGAGTAGAAAGTTTATCAAAAGTAAAAGTTTTGTTGGCAGACTTCCGGGAATGGAACATCAACATTCATGCAATAATCCCATGTGTGTGTAATAATGCAACCAAAAAGTTGGTGAGAAAGAAGTAGAATGGAAATTTTATTGAAAAACAACGAAAGGGTGGGTCATTGAAAAAATTGGTTTGCTTTATCCTCCATGAACTGAAAATGCCATGCGAGTAAATTTACCCATCAATAAGTGTAGGTGGATGCGTATATAATAAGTGCGAAAGCTGCAAAATTTTACGTTCCTAGCTATTTAATTGGAAAAGTTATAACCCAAACCCTGTTTATTGAAACAAACGATTGTATGGGGGATATGCGTTGTATTGATCCGATCTTGTTGGTTCCTAAAACTGAGAGACTAGTTTGCGTTTAAAGAGACTGACGGTCAGATGTGACAGTGATGGTGATAGTTATAGCGATAGGGATAGCGATAGGTATAATTATCGTGATAGTGGTAGTAGTAGAGATAATGATAGTGATACTGATACTGATAGTGATAGCGATAGTGATAGTGATAGCGATAGTGATAGTGATAGGGATAGAGATAGTAATAGTTACAGTGAAAGTTATAGCGACAGGTTTAATTATAGTGATATTGATTGTAAAAGTGAAAGTTATAGAGGTGTTGATAGTGATAGCGACAGGTTTAATTATAGTGATAGTGATTGTAAAAGTGATAGTTATAGTGGTAGTGATAGTGATAAAGATATGGTAAAACGAATGAGATACAAATGATATGAAAAAGGAGAAGCAGATGAGGAGGAAGAAAAGAAAGAAGGGCAGGCAGAAGAATATGGATCTAATATTGGTGAGGAGAGTCAAGTAAATTTTTGGACAGACCAACGTCTGCCGGGTCTGCTAGTTATTATTATATTAGATTTATTGCCATGTTTGATTAATTGCATTTTTATATCACTTTTTTATGTTTCCAATTCATACGATTTAGTAAATATTTCAACAGTAAATACATAAAAATTTGGTTATTAAGAATCGAACGATTAAAAAAAATTTTATTTATTCGATTTGATTAATATATAGAATTAACAAGTAACTCTAAGTTCGGGTGGAACCGAACATTAAATACCCAGCTGTGTAAAAGTGGTCGTGGTAAATTGGTAAATTGTTGTGGAGTTATGAACTAAAGAGGTTTTAAACTTTTTCTATTACAATTATTGCGTCCAAAATACTTAACCACCCCTTATGAAATTTTCACAGTCGATTTTTGGGTTCACTGGTTATAGTATAGGCTATATATAATTTTGGAAAAGTGGGCTGTGTCACGCCACCATGCTACATACAATTTTAATCTTGTAAAGGCGTCCAAGGTACTCAACCGATCTTTATGAAATTTTCACAGTAGATTCTTGGATTCACTGGTTACAGCATAGGTTACACATAATTTTGAAAGACCTAGATAGTATACCTCGTATCATGTTTCGTAATTTTATTTAACACGGTTTTGAAGTTAATAATACCTGAAATTTGATATTTTGTTCATTTATATGTGGGCGGTGCCACGCCCTTTTCCAAAATTTAAAAAAAATCATTAATAAGATCATCAGGTCATTGTAAATAAAATTCTAGCATTCCATCTGCATCAGTGAAGGAGATATGGAATGTTCCGGTTTCCTACCTCTCTTTTAGACAACTTTGGTCCAAAAGTGGGCGTAGTCGTCCACCGATTTTGCTTTATATCCGTGGCGTACTCTACATGTCTATAGTATACCTCGTGTTAAGTTTCGTAATTCTACCTTATACCATTCTTAAGTTATTAACAGTCGAACTTGAAATTTTTTTGACTCATAAGTGGGCAGTACTACGCCCTTACTAAAGGTAAGGGTCAGGGTAAATAAAAATTTGGCTTATTACAACATCTACACCGAAAATGAGTCAGACTTTTAATAGCTTGTTGCCGTTGACATTGATTTCTAAAAGCATCTTCACCTGCGTGTCCCATGTTGTTAAGAGTGCGGCCGACCTTATGCTATTTCGCTGGGTGAGAAAAGCATCAATACCCAAGTAATGCTTTCAACTGTCTACTTTTGGATGGCGATATCATTGGCGGTGGCAATTGTTTCCCAGTGCATTTTTTGCCAAGTCGTTGTTAACCGGTTCCGAAAAGTACGCCTGGACAACTGTAATAAGATTAAACATATTGTAGAGAAAGTTGGCCTCAGTTTTCACAGTCGACAAAGCATTTATTTAATCTAAATATTAACGGCCCTGGGGGTTGGATGACTAGTTCGGAGTCGGATGTCAATGACTTATTCAGGCTAGTAATTGATGGACAAATTGCAGCCTCTCCGAGTCTTTAGAGGTCTGGAGCCCTCATATTAGATTTTCAGCCTTTCTCAAGCAGGATTTAGATTAATTAAGGTACTCCACTACGCATGGATGTGTTTGGAAGAGTGAGCTTCAGAGCTTTTCGGATAACCACTGTGATCTAGTGAAATTTTCCAAATACATACGTGAATTTTGCTAACCTTGTAAAACTCAGAAAAATGTTTACACTACGTTTTCCACCATGACTATTGGGCTTCTATTATGATCAAGATGGTTTTCTATGACATAAAGATCTAATTACGACGACCTGTATTTCCATTGGTCGACCAAAACTTCTTCCCATTTCTGTTATCTTATCTGCGAGCACATATTAATCCGCTTTGAAATTCTTGTATCCAAACCTAAGCGATATAAGTTATATAGATAAGGCAAAAGTACTTATTTGAAGATGCGACATTGCACATTGGTCGGTATCTCGTTTGTGTCACGCGGAAGGTTGAATACATTACGATTTTTATCTCCAGCTGCCGAATAGCTTTCAGCTGCTGGATGCAATAGGGATTACCCAAGGATTAGAATGAAAAAAAAAAAACAGATTCGTGCAGTGAATAAAATAGTCTTTAACATTCATTAGCATACAGTGGCGGACATAAGTGGACATACAGTCGTTTTCAGCGATTTTCAGAAATTTTGGCCTTAATAAAACTATTTTAATAAAGCTTGAGTAAAAACATGTGTCACGGCCTAATACAACAACTATAAATTTTGTTTTAAAAATGTACACAAAATTAGTGGAAAGTCAAAGAAATTTTAATAAAATTTTGAATTTTTTTTCCATAATTCTTAGAATTTTTTGGAGTATGCAGTTTTGTAGCCCAATAAATTTTAGTATGATAAAGTCTTAATCTTAAGTTCGTGACACATTTTCTTGATTTTTGACAATTTTTTTTAAGGCTTTTGTATTTTCCTCTATACAACTTTATGAACGCGATTTTTTTTTTGTATGAAAGAAAATACTTTAGCTCGTCGAAAAAAAAATTGACAAAAATCAGCGAAACCTGTTACGAACTTAAGATTAACACCTTATTATACTCAAATTTAATGGGATACAAAACTGCATACTCCAAAAAATTCTAAAAATTCTGGAAAAAAAATTCAAAATTTTAATAAAATTTCTTTGAATTTCCACTAGTTTTATGTACATTTTTAAAACAAAATGTATAGTTGTTGTATTAGACCCTGACACATGTTTTTACTCAAGCTTTGTTAAAATAGTTATGTTAAGGCCAACATTTGTGAAAATCGCAGAAAACGACTGTATGTACACTTATGTCCGCCACTGTACATACGTAATCCGTGACAGTATCGGCCGCCAGAATTTAACAATCTTTTGCGTAAGTGATCAGGAATTTCTAATCAGTCTTTAACTATTAGAGTGATATCTTACAATTAATCTATAAGCACTTTCAAAATATGACGGCTAAAATTTTACAGGCGTAGGTTACAATAAAAATGTTGAGAATCCAATTGTTTTTCCCATCTGAAAAAATCCAACGCGCCTCGAGAAGTTTTCACTTCAAAAAGTTTACAAAAAAAGCGACGACTGGCATGATTTGAGTTTAATGCAAATTTTACTAAAGAATTTCCTGTAACTGCTGAAAATATAAAGCTATCTTTGCATAGCATTTTATGCTTATTTCTCCAGGAATCACATCAATGTTGCCAACACCACCAAATCACCATTTTTCTCATTCAAAGTAACGAAATTCACTTTTAAGTCACCCCAACATTTATGTCTTTTAAGAAAAACTGCTGGATATACACCACTTTTCATTAAATAAGTATAACGATAAATTTTACTTTTCAAAAGTAAAGAAGATTACTTGAAAAGCGCCAAATTTTCTTACCACCAAACAATAAATTTCTTAGTTGACTCTTTTATTTTATGACATCAAAGAATATGAAAAGTTTTCACAAAACTTTCACGGCTAAAAGGTGCAAGCATAAAATGTCAAAAAGTTTTGCTACCATGTAATTAAATATTTTTCGCTTGCAAATAAGTTTTTTTTTTTGTGGTTACATCAACACCCTCGACGTACCACCACGAACCACAAGCATTTCGTGCAACAACAATACATTGTAAGTAGCTGTGACTGTAGGTACAAACAACAATGAATACTTTATACATAAATACAAGTCAATGTAAATATTTGTTGCTGCATTCATGATTAGCTCTATTGTTCGTAGCCACTTAGTTTGTTAGGAGCGACAAAATTTCCAACAAAAACAATTATTGCGCCTATTTGAACTTTGCCACTTCCTTCACGTTGCTGCTACTGCTGCTGCCGGTAGTTAGTATGCCATTTCCAACAACAATACGCAACAAATTATGCAAATATATACTAACAATTGTAGGGGGCGACGGCGTGATACATGACTCGCGGATGAACAACATCTGCGACGACGACAACAATAATAATAGTGAGGAAGTAATAGTGGTGGCGAGAAGGAACTATGGGTTATTTTGAGAAAAAAATCTCTAAAAATTATACATTTATAATAATTTAAAATGCTTGATTTCAAACCAGTAATTCGAATGTGTTTATATTGGCTTTGAATGTCAAATGAAGTCAAAATATTCAGGCCGATTCTAAATATCCGCACCGAGTTCTTGCACCTTTTAGGTGGTGCAGTGAAATAACGCCCGCAGGCTTTTTTTTTTCTCCAAAGGTCGTTATTTCTCTTAAAAGGTCTGCCAGCCTCATTGTATTTTGTTTTAACTCGGTAAAGCAAAATGTCGACAAATCAAAAACAGACAATTCAAAATGCTAAGATACAGGCAAATATGGATTTATGTGGCCTAGGTCAATCCAACGCCGGCTACGCAATCCATATTATTTCGGCACTGAAACCCATTCTGCATGAGAGACCTTTGCCCGCTTTTTAAAAAAAAAAACCAATCTGGCGATCTACCACTAGCTACACTATCCGCAGCCTTTTTGCACAGAATCCCCTTTTGTTTAGGCGACCTTTGGCCGCGCATATAAAAAATAACCCTCAGCCGATCCAACACTGTCTTCGCGATCCACAGTTTTTCTGCACAAAATCGCCCATGGCTTTACTCAATAAATCCCAGGGCGCTATATCCTTTTCAAAATGGAAATTAGGCCCGCGGGTGTTATTTCCTTTACTCGACGGGCGTTAGTTCCTTTTTTAAAGGAAATAAGGCAAGCGGGCGTTATTTCCTTTTTGAAAACAAATACTGCCCGCGGTAGTTATTTCCTTTCCGTAAGGAAATAAAACCCGCGGGCCTTAATTCCTTTTGTCGGCTGCCATTATTTCCCCTTTGAAAGAGGGCGTTATTTCCCCAGGCGTTATTTCACTGCCCCCTTTTAGGTTACTTTATTCAGGTGGAGATTAAAATTTTATCATAAATTTTAAGCCATTCGTCGGTTCAGGAAATTTTGTTAACTTTTTTGTGATAAATTCCAAATCTTTCATTTACCTACACCAATTTTGAATTTATTGTAGTAAAACTGAACTTAAAAAAACGTCTAAAACTTTTAAATTTTTTTTTTTCGTTTATTTATCGAACACTAACCACAAAAAGTCACTTAAGCCTGTTCGGTTAAACCGTTCCCGAGATAGTGGTCGATATAAGAAGGAAAAATTAAAATGCAGTCAGTTGGCAACCATAGGTGGCAATCCTACTTAAAAATATCCTGGTTGGTATACGGCTTCAAATACCTTCCGTTTGATACCCATATTTACGTATATTGCTTAATATTTAAAAAAAAAATCGGAAAGGTGGCAACCCTATAAGCTTCCTTTAGTGGCAACATCTATCTCTATGGCGCGATATACAACAGGTATATCATCATAAACCTCCTAAGAGATTTTTGCGCCAAGCTTCTCTTCCAATTTGTGGTGTGCCGATTTGAATTTTCCCTACAAATTGGTGGGACCTACAGTTTTTTGCCGACTCCGAACGGCATCTACAAAGGAGACGAATTTTTGCTGAGAAGCCTGTCATGGCAGAAATACACTCGGAGAGTTTGCCAAACCACTGCCGAGGGGCGACCCCGTTTTTGAAAAACTTTTTTTCAAATCACTTTTGATGTTACCTGTACCAGGGCTCGAACCATGGACCTTCGGTGTGGTAGGCCGGCAACACTACCTTCACACCACGGCGGCCGCCTGTGGCAACATCCAAGTAGAAAATCTTAGAAGGAAGCATACTATCCATCTACCAAATTTCATCGAAATCGGTTTAGCCGTTCCCGAGATAGTGGTCGATATCTGAAGGAATAAATAAAATGCGGTCAGGTGGCAACCCTAGGTGGCCACCCCACTCGAAAATACTTTGGTTGGTATACGGCCTAAAATACCTTTAATTTGATACCCATATTCCCATATATTGCTTAATATTTAAAAAAAATTGATATAGGTGGCAACCCTGTGAACCACCCCAAGTAGCAACACCAAAGTAGGAAATCTTAAAACAAAGGATACTTACCCATATACCAAATTTCATCCAAATCGGCTAAGTCGTTCCTGAGATAGTAGTGGATATACAAATATACAAATATACAATTATACAAATATACAAGAATAACTCGTTTAAAGTTACAAGATTAGTTCAAGTATAGCTGGAACTAATAGCCAGTAATGAGATCACGGGCAATCATTTGCAACTGGACAATTCTACATCAGTCAGATTTAAGTCAGTTAGGAGGGCTGTAGATATGGTGGAAAATGGTGGAACAATATTCTAGGCTGGAGACTACGAAGGAGATAACTAGAACTTCCCTGCTTTAAGAATCTTTCGTATCTCATAACCCCTGCGGGTTAGGGGCTTAGAATATGCCCGAGATAGACATACCGGTCGTAAGAGGCGGCTAATATGCATTAAGGTAATGACGTGCAACTCGATGGTTGATCTACGGAAATGATGCCTCTCATTACCCATCTTATCCTTCCTTACGGAAGGAGGGGTGACATGGCCTAGAAGGTTTCACTGGTCATAAATCGCTACCACGACAGTCGGGCAGTACCGCAAGGGAGCGTACCGGGTTCAAATCTGGCCAAGGACTGTTAATTGGACAACACTCCCCAAAACCTTCGGGGAGTGTTTTTGTCGTTACCACAACAACAACAACTTTTTGGCAAATAATAACGACCAATATTCTGCAGGAAGTGTGGGAGCTTCTGCGCGCAATACATTTGAGTGTAATATTGCTCGATACAATTTACTAAGTGCAGATGTTCTATAGGTTTCGGTAAAAAATTGTGATATAAATCCAGCCTTAATCGGTGTGTACGAGGTGTGTTCAAAAAGTATCGCGAATTTTGTGTTTTTTCAAAAATTATTTATTTATTCATGAATATCTATTTTGTCCCCTTCCCCATGAGATATTATACACTTGTGCCAACGGTTTTTCCAATCTTCGAAGCACTTCAAAAAATAATTTTTTTGTATCTTGTTCAGCTCCTCCTTCGATGCCGTCTTTATCTCGTCAAGAGAAGCGTAACGTCGTCCTTTCATGGGCCTCTTCAGTTTAGGGAACAAGAAAAAGTCACAGGGGGCTAGATCTGGGGAATACGGTGGCTGCGGCATCATTAGTGTGTTGTTTTTGGCCAAAAAGTCGCGCACAAGCAACGATGCGTGAGCAGGGGCGTTATCGTGGTGCAAAAGCCAATTTTTGTTCTTCCACAAATCCGGGCGTTTCTGGCGGATTGCTTCGCGCAAATTGCGCATAACTTGCAGGTAATATTCCTTATTGACCGTTCTTCCCTGTGGCAAGAACTCATGATGCACCACGCCCCTGCAATCGAAGAAAACTGTCAGCAAAACTTTCACATTCGACCGGACTTGGCGCGCTTTTTTCGGTCTTGGTTCGTGCGGCAGCTTCCATTGAGATGATTTAGCTTTGGTTTCCACGTCATAACCATAAACCCACGATTCGTCACCAGTTATGACCCTCTGGAGCAAATTTGGGTCTTCGCGGACAGAGTTTAACATCTCATTAGCAATGTTCATGCGATGCTGTTTTTGGTCACAATTGAGCAATTTTGGTACGAATTTCGCGTAAAAATCGAAGACGATCCAAAACACGTGCAAGCAAAGCAGCTGTCAACAATTAACTGAACATTCAAAATGGCCGAGCTTGTCGGCATAAGTGAGAGACATGAGTACCAACATAACGCCACAAAAAATTCGAAATTCGAATATACGTAACCAGCGAAAATTCAAAATTCGCGATACTTTTTGAACACACCTCGTATAGGTTTCATTCTGAAACTGGTCAGGCATTTTTGGAAGAGTTCTCAGAATTTTTGAATAACGAAACAGAGAGGGATGCAGTTAAATTCTGCGATTTCAACACAGATATAATTCAGATGAATGCGTTACCTGAAAGCTATTTAGCACTTATGACCAGTCGTGGATTCCCCTTGTACTTAAATGAGCCGACAAAGAGTTGTCCTGGCACTTGCCTGTAACATATTTTTTCACGATTCCGTAGCTTGTGTTCCTGCACCGGCAATAATTTGAAATAAGGTATAACAGACCATACCATGACTGGTGTCAAACTTGGTTTTAATATGAAAAAGAAAGAGAAAACGAAAATAACAAAATCTAAAACAATAAACTATTCCATGTTGAATGAAAAGTTGCGTCATGAGGACTGGGTTGATGTCTATTCGGAGAGGGATATTTCAAAAGCATAGTCTTTATTTCTAAATATACTGCAGGCTCACATAGAGTTCGCTTGTTTCACTTGTGCTCCACGTAAATTATAAATCAAACTTAAACCATGGAGTTAATCGAATTTTTTACAAATTTGTTTGCATGAGCTGGTAAACTATATTTATTTATTTAAATTTATAATACCGTATATGAATAGAAAGGACTAAACATTATAGAACTTGTACTTACGATTTTTTTGAGTAAAACTTTTTAAAGGGAATTTATTTGCCTTAGTTTAGTCGCACACTGTAAATAACCATACCATACTATAAACGTCAAAATAACATATTTTTCTCATGACTTCCTTAATCTAGAAAACTGTATCGGGTTGGTAACATAGAATGGGCAGCCGATTTCAATTGATGCTCTAAAGGAAACGGAAGATGTAGCGAGAGTCGGACTATTTATGTTCACAATGGCGACAAATGGATTTTTTTATGTGTTCACAATCCTGTATTTTCAACAATTAATTTTTAGAAAATACGTTTAACCAAAAACACTACGGGAAATAATACATGGTTTCGCATGTATAAGATGATACCTTACTTAATAATATTGATTCAAAATGTGAGCAGGAAATGAGAAGCGGACATAAAAACACCAATCAGTAATTATATTTAAGATGAGATCATCACCCACTCGTTAATCCCAGCTAAGTTCACTTTTCTCACAGAACGAATTTTTCATTTTGTTGTGAAAGAAAAGGGTTTATCGGACTTTCTGAATTGTTAAATCTTACCAAAAATTAAAGTCTGCTAACTCCAAAAATTTATGAGAATTTGTTAATTCGTTTTGTTAGAATTTTGAAGATTAAGTTGAGATTTATTTCGTTGAGTTTTTTCGTTCTATAGGAAAATTTTACTGAAGAAGCTTAGCATCTTACCCCGCCATGAACAAGATATAGCAAATGCGAAGTTAGAGTCAAACATAATGCGGTAGTAAAGCTACACGTTAACTGAGATCAAGAGACCGCATCAACAAAATTATTAAAGTCCCGTAATTATAAATTTGAAAAATCCAAGTTATCCAAGTTGAATGCAGAGGAAAATGTACGAATAGAGAAATAAGTTTATTCAAACAACTATATCAGTTTACGATATAATAGGCACTTAATGATACACTAAAAAGCTAAAGAATAAAATCTTTACTGAAACGCTTTAGCACGAAAGAGCAAAGTGCAATTTTTTTTTACCTTAATACGACCATACAATTACAAAAAAAAACCCTGTTGGGATTGAAAGATGATTTACACCACAGTATACAGTAGACCAGATAGTGACGTCTATGCTTATTTGAAAATTAATACATGAAAAACGTGTATGTATTGCTGCTTTAAGTCATTAACCTACTCGAACCGATCGGTACAAAAGCACACATATACATTTTTATATGGATTTTAAAGCAAAAGGCTGTATTAATCCACTGTTTCTAGGTAGTTATTGGATGATGCTACTCATCTTTGATAGCATAAAAATACCAATACCAAATACCGGAATACCCGACTACCGGGTATACATATATGAGTCTAGATAAATGCAAGAGAGAGCAAATAAATAACTAGATACTATTCGGTAGTAAGAATAATAAACCATTCTATCATATTAACACATTCGTATTTGGATGCTCAACCTTGCCTTATAAATATAAACCGATCTTACTCTGTTTGTATTTGAGCGTTGATTTTTGAGTCCTGTCCTGAATGCATTTTTTGAATGTGGGAAACGAACTTAAGCCACGAACAAAACAACTACAGAATCTTCACTTCAACGAGTAAACTTTCTTATCACCTGAAACTTAATCACGGCATTTTGTTCCTACGTACGTAGTTTTCAATAAATCGCTAAATTTTAATGAGAGTTATTCCACCTAGTGATCGCCAGTGTTGTGTCAAGTGTCACACATGGATCATCTTGGTCGTGACATAGGCATTTCCGGTGCACGCTTAGAGAAGAAAACTAGTTTGGACTAACACTTTTTATCGCAAATATGTGATGTGGGTGGTTATGATGCACCTCATGCGACTTCCAACTGGTTTTCCATATATACCAACAACATACTCAGAGCATTTACCATTCTTATATAAGAAACACGAATTATTTTCGTTTTCTATACTATTAAAAGTTTATAACATTCACAAAAATTTCATAAAAATGTATTTATTTTGAGTTATGAATGAAATATTTTAGACAGAAATGAAATAAATTTGTTAAATAAGCATATTTACATTTGTTTGTTTTGCTTATCTGGTCTATTGTATACTGTGGTTTACACAAGTCCACAAAATTAGGAACAGCAGTGTCGACTTCAAAGTTGGTTTTACGAAATTCCGTGGGGAGCCAATTCGGAGTATTCAATAGACTGGGAACATTTACCATTCAAGTTAATGCAAATCGGTAGATTTGAAGAACCGCTGAAGGTCGAATATCAGACAGTTTAAATTTACCAATAACACAGAAAAAATTAACAATGTTGAGATTAGAATTATATAAGCTGGAACAACTTGTATACCAGAATTACAATTAGTCGAGCAAAGAATCGCGAGGAAAGAGTTGACATTCTTCTGGCTTCTAATTTCAATTTATACTCTTTTTTCTCCAACTTAACCACTGTGCACCCGATTGTGTTGGCGGCGTATGCTGAAGTACAATAGTAGATTATTATTTCTTTACGCTTCTAATTCAAATTGTGAGTTGTGAACTGTGTTGCACAGCGTGTGACAACAAATGGCATGGATTTTCATTTTAATGTAATTAAATTTTCTGCGGACAGCAAAGATTGTTTTTAATTACGCGCAATCATTTGTCTGCCGTGATTTTTGGTTGCTGTCTAGTTTTTTGTTTGTTGTGCTTTATCTATGCGAGCGTTTTGTTGGTTTTTCTGAAAATAATCAAGCTCGTGCCAAATGTGCTGTCATTCCATTTATCTGAGCATATTTCTTGGCAAACTTTCATTGCTGCGCTCTCAAGACATTTTAACGTTTTTGCTTTTGACAATTGAGTGAAAACGTTACAGTTAACTGTGAACATAAGAATTACAGTTATTTAAAGTGTTATTGTGGGCGCTATTGTCCTTGGTGGCTTTGTAGAGATCACTTTTCTTATAGTTCCTTAATTTTGTTAAAGTCATGGGGCACTTCTTCACCCCCTGTTTCCTTGTTAGTGAAAAGTTAAGCAACCAAATTAACAAACATAACTGTGGCGAATGGTAGAGCTGATTTCAGAATATTGTTTTAGGTTCTTTAGTGGTATTTCTGCAAACTAATAGTCTTCGCTTTCGGTAATAACAGAATTTTCTTTTCAGAAAGTAGGCGTGGCAAAAGCTTACTTTCAAAAAGTTAACGTTTCCCGTTACACGATGACTACGTTCCTCGCGTATCTGCTAACCATATCGCGGCTATCCTTTTCGCAGATCATCTTTTGGATGACCAGGACAGCAGCTGTCGAGACGGTGCGGTAAGCTGAGGTTATTCGAAGAACCCGTGTGCATTTGACGGTGCCGATAGCTGCTAGGTACTTATGAGAAAGTGAAAAAAAAAAATTTATCAAAATGAACGGGAGGTGGATGCTAGCAGCAGGCTGCTCAGATTGGCTGCAGTCTTCTTTAATGAATTTCAAAGGTTGTCTGAGAAGCTGAGCGTTCTCCTAGATATTTCCTTTACTAAGGCGTTTCTCCGTCTTTGCTGTAGCCAGCTGGAGGTCGTGATCGGATATCCATTTGTTTACGCTGCGCATCACTTGATTCTGTGACAGATCGCAGTTTCGTGATGTTATTAGAGCATAAAAACCGTCTTACATAACACCAAGAAAGATGCTTTCTGGCCTTTGCAAGTGAAGAACACTGTCGAACCTGGCAATCCAAAGGTTGTGGCCCCACTGGGCTTCGCCGCCTTTAACTTTCAACTTTGTTTGGCCATGTGTCAAACAGCGGTATCTTCAGTAGTCCCTTAGTATGTCTAGAAGCTATGTGAAACCTTGAAGGAGCATTGAAATGCCTTAAGTATGTCACCTCCTGGCGGAAATAAAAACATCTTTAAGATCCCACATGACAAATTGCACAATCGGTCTTGTTTGATAGGTTGCTTTCCCGGCATCTATTTTGCTTTGGTATCTTTGAAGCCATTTGCTACAGTCGTCCCCCATTGCCTATGGCTCTCCATCCTTTTTTCCACTGAGTCGTCCATGCACAGTGAGCGGAATAACGCTGAGTGTTTCGGTCCGCTTTAGCTATAGGCTTCTAGGCTTCATGCTGTGATTCACGTTTTGAACTCTTCTTCGTTAAACGGCATCACGTTGTACAATTCTCGAGTTGCTGGCTCCTACTCTCTGGTAGATTGTGTGAGCAATAGAGTACCTACGGTTCTTATCATACTTTCTTCGTCTATAGTCTGGTTTGGCGGACGAATTTTATTCATAACTCTCGATCCACTATATCACAAAGTGCTATTCAGCATGTACGCTTGATTCGTTTTATGGCGGCGCCGAGAGCTTTCTTCGCCCCTCTTGGATTGTTTCGCCCTTTCAGATCTTCCACGTGCGCACTTCGGTAAGCTCCCTGCTGAATGGAAATAGTGCTTCCACGACATTTTGTTGAAGTTCCATGTCGTAATTTCATATCTGTAGTTGGATATTTTATGGTGGCTTCTCAACTTCCCTGTTTCCATTAGAATGGAAGGGATGTAGAGGTTGATAATTTCAAAACATTGAGGGTAAAGACTATGTTGAAGTCAGGACAATATCCATCAACTCTTACTTGATAGTACCTAGAATAAAAAATGGCCTTTTCTAGATCTGGATCAAGCTCGACAGGCATATAATGTTTGAGTTTACCCGAACTTGGTCTTTCTTACTTTTTTATATCAGACATATTTATCGAAGTTAACAAAAACTTGGCCAGTTTCTTCCACAAACACCTGCTTCTATTAGAGAAAAAAACAATAACAACAATAATGCAATTAGCGCCACTTTTAGAAAATGTCACTTCAGAAATCTAATTAGCTCAATGCGATGAAACTCGTTGTCAATTAAAATTCTCACACTATTCATACATACAAACATATTTACGCTAAAAAACGGAATGGTGTAAATATTATGTGCGCATGAGTGTTTAATTAAATTAATGTCAAATTCGTAACTCTGTCAACATCAATTAATATTTGTTTGATAAGTAAATTATACTAAAAGGAATTTAAAGTTAATTATGACTAAAATAGGCATGGGGAGTTATTTTAACTTTAGTGGAAAGTAATTGGTTTGGCGTGCTGTCAGTCAATGAGGCTGTAGTTCCTTATAGAAGTATAGCAAACTCAAAGTTTAACTTTTAAAAGATGAATACAATGTTAAGGATAAGGATTTATACTACGCCTTAACAAGATATTTATCAGAAAACTATAAAAATATGTATGTACAGCTGTGTTCAATATAATAGTAGTGAAATCATTCGACGAAGTAACAAGAAAGTGTGATTGTAATAATTTTTATTTAAAATATAACTTATACAATAACAGAAACCACATAAAATTAAATTTCTAAGTTCAGGAAATTTAATATAACTTAAAAAAATGTCCATCAAAGTCTGCAAATTTTGTGGCTGAATTTGTAGACAATTTTCGTGTCCACCAATGTAGACCAATCAATTTTAGTATAATAATGTGCAAGTCAGAACTCGTTCAAAAATTTCTCTGAATTTTCAGAATTTTTTTCGTCAAGGGTGTCGACTGATTTCTTCCAAGAACGCATGAAGAAAAATTAAATTTGTATGGAAAAAAATACCCAACATCCTAGAAAAAAAAATTCTAAACATTCAAAGGAGATTTTGAGCTATTTCTTACACGACATTGTTATCCTAAAATGTTATGAGCTATAAAACTGCGTACTGAGAAATTTTCTAAAAATTCAAACAAATTCCGAAAAAGGGAGTTTTTGAAAAAAAAAAAAATCTTTGATATTAAAGAGTCATAGCTCGAATATCGTTTATCGGAACAATTGGATATATGGGACCTATCTCTAAGATTCACCAGATCTCATCGAAGAATTTAGCCAGACATCTCTGAAACTGATCGTTTAGTCGACTTTCAAATCGACAGACAGATACCTTAGTCGATTAAGCTCATCGCTTTTATCATTTTAGTATAACTATTGACGGGATGGACTTCCTCTTCTCATACTTACAAACATGGAAAGTAAATTATTTAGCATTTCCCGTTCATGAGAGTTACAAAAACTTGTTTGCGTTTTGGCAATTTGTTGTCCTATTCAAATAAGTTGGGTTAAGTCTGTTAATGGATACTGTGACCGGCTTTGACCCCATAAGAACACATTATGTTTTGAAGTTTGTAGAAACGGAGAGATATGGCATTTCGTGACTTGTTTTACTGGCTTTTTAATGTTGTAATAACAGAGTGGTTACAGACATGTAGATCCTTGAGTAAAATACTGAAGGTTTATCATGGGGTAACGTTTTTAATTAGAAAATATATCGGTCTACATAGCTACACTCGTCCGAGTCTATGACATCGTAGGCGAGCTGAATCGCTTGGCCGTAGATAACTACTGCAATGTAAACTTCTAAATTTTCATCCACACCTATTCCTGACAATAAAAAGATGATAAGTAGACCATCCACCAAATTCGCAAATGGTTAATGACATTTAAGTCAGCTTTCAAAATTTGATATCGTCACTCCACGCCCGTTGTTCTAATGGTGCGTCAAACAAGTTGGGTAAATATCTAGCAGCTGTCTTACAAAAACAGCCAAGAACTTGTCCGAGATGTAAGAAGAAGAAGAACACATCCTCATCATCCCTTCTGCTGTTGTTGGCGGATCTATTGAGTGCATCGTCTCTCAACACATTGATTTCAAAAATCGCATAGCTGTATGTCTTGTATCCAGACCACAGCCTTGTATTTATGCGAGGAAGGAGCCCAGTTGTCTTAAGACTTTTTTTTATACCTTTCATGCACATGAAATGGTATTATAACTTTGGTCCGATGTTTGTAAGTATAAGAAGAAGAAGAGATAGGCTCACCAATAAGCATACCGAAATGATCAGGGCGATGAGCTCAGTTGATTTAGCCATGTCCGTCTGTCTATTTGAAAGCAAACTAGTCTCTTAGTTTTAGAGCTATCTCAATGAAATTCGGTAAAAGGCAGCCATTTTGTAAAGCATTAATCATTTGTAAGTGCACAATCAGCACCAGACACTTTTGATAAATTTATTTTGAGCATAACAGGAAATTCACTTCCGCCTCACTTGATAAATCAATAATTGCAGAATGCAAAATAAGCTTTTGATACTAGTTAATTACGACTAAGCATTTTTACTTTAGTTAAGCAATAGCACTTAAGGTTTCTTAATTGAATACAATAAAATTATAATTCAGTTTGGTCTGACGCTTATAAAACTTCAGTCGTTGTTTCGCCTAATTTATTTGCATTTTTTTAAAAATCCGTTTCGCTGCGACCGCAACAGAATTTGGGTGGTGGTTTTTCCATAAGTTTCGGCTACTCAACGAGAGCATACATAATACCTTCTGAAATTAATAGCTTCATAAGCTGGGTCAACCAAAGCACCTCAGTGACTCCCAGCGAAATATTGGAAAAGTTACTGGTCTTGAATGCGCCGGTCGAAGTAGTTAGTGCTACAACTAGTTGAGTAGATAAATAGTTAGCGTTTTCACTGCATACACATAAACTAGAGTATGTCGATATGTTCTCCCTTCAAGAAAAACTTAAAGTCCGTAAATTTGATTAACTTCACGATCCATCACATTTTGATTAATTTAATTATAATCTTACTAATTTGATCATTGACTGAAAAGGGTAACCACAAGCTATTGTGGAGAATGTGCTCAAGGATGTGGTATCGCTAACTTAATTGCACTCCCACCACTAACTAACACAACAGTGATAGCCGTGGCTATACTAATGCATGTATGCAAGACGAAAGGAGATAGCAGTAGTGTTACGAATAAGCGGAAATGGCTATACATAACGCATAAACACAGACCATTCGAGAGCAAGTTGAACGAAAAACCTAGTATCTTCTAGGTGAGTGACATCACACCCTGATGGAATATAAAAGGTAGTAAGCTAGCAAGGCATGATGCTCAGTTTATTTTTAGTTTAGTTAACTCATGAATTTGTATTGTGGCTATTACTAGCGGTCGAACCCAGGAGAAATTCGGTACACTATTTAATAAGAAAATTTCAACGCATAGAAATTTTCTGTTTTATAAACTGAGCACTCTTGCATCTTTAACATTTTGACAAAACCCGGATTCTTTTATACTCGTATTCATTTATTTATTTGTTAAGAAAAGTATTTGAAAGAAACGAATAAAGTTATTCGGATTTCAGAAAATTTTTTTTTTTTTAAAACTTGATTTATCAGAATCAACAGCTACGATTAATCCGAAAATGTTTGAGTGAAAATTTGTCCATCGATTAATCACACATATTTTTTTTCCATTTAAATACATAAGTAACATAAACTGGAAATTTGGAATATATAAACCTGAGCGATACTTTATGAGAAATTTACATTTTATGCGGCGCTCTTTTAAAAATTCACGTAAAGCTAAATTAAAATTCCTAAAAATGGCACTTATTTCAATTTCGGGGCAAAAATTACACCCAGGGGGGTTTTTCCTTTTTTTGGGACATAAAGACATTCCCATACAAATTACTTTATTGGTAGGCAGCATATCAATTTCGATATCTTTATCAGCTACACACGATTTCTTTCACCACATCAGCTACTCAAAGTAAAAACTACGCACGTTTGCGTATTACACTCGGCGACGTAAACTAATAAAAACACGTAAAAAATTGCCAAATACTTGAAATTAAACTGAGCAACACATACAAGGAGATATTTGTACGTGTCAATGCTAAAATTGGCGATATGTGACATGTAATAAAGCATCATAAAAGTCATAAAGATTAGCATGAAGTATTTGAATTTCCATAAAAATATGAGCAGAATTTTATTTTATAGTCATATCACTCAAGAGGAAATATAAAATTCACAATTGCAATTGAAATTGAATATTTTTGGACAATAAAATGATTGATATATGCTTCAGTTGCATTTTTTATGAGTTGCTTACACTTTAACATTAGCCCCTTCTGAGAGTGGACAAATTTTTCATTATTTTTTATATGTAGTATCGCTGAGGAAAATAGTGCATTTGGAGAGAGGGGGTTAAGCGAAGTACGTATATCAGAATCGATGTGTGGCTTACGATGAGTACAAAAATTTAGGATTTTACACCATTGAAATCTCTAGCCATCAGTCCTTATCCTGTCCGATCACTTTATTTCCTGACAAAAAATTTAAAATATTTTCTGAGAACAGTTAAATATGCATTTATACCAGTTCTAAACACAAAGATATTGCTCTCCTTCTGCCTCACTCTACCACTTTCTAACATTTTGATGTGTAAACATCTTTGGGTTCGTTAGGGGCTGTTCAGAAAAGTTTCGAATCGCTGCTTGTAAGTGTGTCTTTGCCTTGTTGTTTCTGTGCATATCTGAGTTGTAAGTGAAATTTGCCTTGGTATGCGTGTATAGAATCTTGTTTGACTGCTTTGCTGATATGTATGTGACGCTCTGGTTATGTGGGTACGTGTGAATACAAGTGCTTTGCTGATTGTTATTATTCGGTAACCGTGCCTAAACACGATGCCTGCTACCAATCGGCAAAATACGGGAATGGAATAAAATTAAATTAAATTAAATAAAATTGAATAAAATAAGATAAAATAAAATAAAACAAAATAAAATAAAATAAAATAAAATAAAATGAAATAAAATAAAATAAAATGAAATAAAATAAATAAAATAAAATAAAATAAAATAAAATGAAATTGAATTAAATTAAATTAAATTAAATTAATTAAAATAAAATTATATTAAATTAAATAAAATAAGATAAAAAAAAAATTTAAATTAAATTAAGTTAAATAAAATAAGATAAAATAAAATAAAATGAAATGAAATGAAATAAAATGAAATAAAATAAAAACGGCAAGGAAACGGAAAAGAAAGGAAAGAGATTTAAGGAAATTAAACGGAAGGAAAAAAAATTGAATTAAAGGAAAAGAAGAGAAAGGAAAGCACAGGAAAGGAGAGCAAGGAAAGGAAAAAAATGAAATAAAAGGAAATTAAAGTAAAGGAAAGGAAATTAATAGAAGAAACGAAAAAATGAAATAAAATAAAAATATAATAATGTATGTATAGCATATATAAGATGGCCAAGAAAAGAGTAGCTTATAACTAAAATAGATCAAAGTTTTTTGGTTGAAATTTCACCACTTTGCGAAGACGAACTTCATTAAATTTATGTGCAGGATAAACATGTTTGCACATCAAACTCCACGAGTACTTGGTACTCACGCCCTTTTTTTCCCTAGTCATCTTTCTTCCTCACTGGGTCTCTATCTCCGGATCTTTCCAGTCGTAATCTTTTTACCTACTTAAGCAGGCGCGAATACAGGTCTCTAGTTGAGGGGGGCGATCATGGCCGAAAGCTCCAAATCCAAATTTCCATAAAAGTCAGTAATATAAATGAATGATTAATTTCAGAACACCATAATTACGAATAAACGTAAAGAATTTTTCTTTAAGCACTCAAATTAGCTGTCGAACAAGAAGCAATCAGGACATGCTTTTATACAGGTCAAAGTTAGAAACTAGTTCTTTCTGATAAGCGAGTTTCGCTTGTGTCTTTTAACTAAGTGGAGTTATCTTGAATCTATATTTATTGGAGCAATGAAAAACAAAAAGAGATGAACAATAATGTTTAGTGAAATTAAGTACATTTGTTACAAGGATGTTTTTGAAACAGTATACATTATTATTTTTCATAAATTAGCGTCAAGCTGATATGATACAAATCCATATTATAAAATAAATTTTTCGCTGCCCTTTTTTCGAATCTTTCTATAATATTTTCAACGTCGATTTTAACATCATAATGTACGTGTAAAAGTACTAAACCAATGAGCCTCTCTTCAGTCATAGTTGTTCGTAACCATGTGTTTAATCGTCGAGGCGTAGAAAAACTTCTTTCTCGAGAAGCATTACTGACAGGCAGTGTAGCCAGAATGTGCAATAGCATCCTTATCAGTGGAAAAGCATTTCCGACGCAGTGATCTAAAACTTATACAGCCGATTTTGGTATTGATTTTTTGTCGCCCCCATCGCCCGCCCCCCGCTGTATCCGCTACTGTACTTAAGTGCCATCTATCGAGTGAATATTTTAAATAAGTTTATAAACAAATATTTATTAACATTAATGTAAACGTCCTCATTTGATACAAAAAGCAACATATCAAGTACAATATATTGTTTTGAATTTTTTTATTTAAATTAAATATTTTTCCGAACTTTGTTGAAAATTAAAAAAAAATTCATATTGTTAAGAGCGTGGTCCTTGAAAAAGTTGAGTATTTTGTTATGAGTACAAAATTTTGTTTAAAGTTTTGAAGTTACAAAAGTCAGGACATGATTCCGTGTGTAGGCAGGCGTGAGTTTCCATGGTGAATGTTTGTAATCTGGTTTGTTTTGTTTTGAAACGGTCTAATGAACATACTCGTATTACTCCGTCACTTTTAAGCTTAAACTAAATATATGTGTTACATAATAACGTTTGTATGAATATAAGAGCAATTTATTATGAAAAGTTTTTAGCTCATACAAATCATAATTGACAAACACTCATATGTTTTGTGTAATAAAATGGAAAATAAATAAAACGCAATTGTACTCTTTAATTGTTTATTCAAACGGCATGCTGTTGTGGCACATGACACTTGAATTGTGCGTAATTCTGTGTAATTATGTATGTATGTTTTGCATGTAAGTATACTGCAGCGGAAGGTACTAGTACTGAACTACTAAGTGCACTAGTATTTTTGAGGCGCCAAGCGGGTACTTTGGATATCAAACTTGAATTTTTTTGGTTGCTTTTTTAGAAAATAATTCAAAGTGCAAACATATTGAAGTGAAGTTTCTTTGGGTGCCTTGGCAATTTTTTAAATTTGAAAAATTGAGACATAGCCATTGTTACCGCAACCATCATCTCTGTTTCTTTGATTTTTAAATTTGAGAAATCATACGAGCGGTCCTTGACCATAGATGAGTAATAAGATATTATTTTTTTTTAAGAAAAGGTTGCCACTTGCTAAAAAAGGGATTTCTAGAAATTACTTACGCTTTTTTATTGCATTAGTTCAATGACGGTTTGAATAATTTTCTGACTTTTTTTTTGCTTTTTGGACTTTGTTAGTTGGGAATAGTCGGTATTAAAAAATATTAGTTTCATGAAAAGGCTGACAACTGTGCACAAATTCAAATGGTGTTATTTACTCAAAAAATCGATTTTAATTCTTATTAAAATGTATAAAGCTCTTATAATTGGAGGTTTGTACGAAAATGTCATTTTGCAAAGCAGTGGAGGAGAAAATAAATATATCGCAAAGCTCAATTATATGAATTCTGTAGACCATTAGGTGATTTCTTTTTCTTGTACGCCTAAATCGAATTGTGAGAAAAAAATTTGAGAACGGATGAAGGGCAACCTTCTATTATAGTAGTATTTTTTTTTAGCATTTTATGAAACTTTTTTTATTGTAACTAACTTGAAGAGTAATTTTTGTGAATGTCTCGATATTAATAGTTGAAACTTTGAAGCCAAGGGAAAATTAAACAAAATAATATATTTTTAAATATATGAAGTGATTTGATATATTCAAAATGGAAAATGGATAGTTACTTGTACAAATATTTGTAAGTAAAGTTTGTTTTTAAAAAAGAACTAATAGGATTTTATTTTATTTATTATATAAATAAAACTGTATAAACCATAACTTCGTTAAAGCTTGCTTCTGATTAGTAAGACGCAGATATGGGTCTTAAAAACTTATATAAAGCTTCAAAGGATATAAAAACCATCAAAATAGAGAAAAGTGTTTACATAAAAATAGTCAAAAAATACTGAAAAAAAGTTGTAGAAAAGCATCTTTTTATTGTTGAATATGAATATAAAAGGATTCCGGATTCACAACGAGTCATAAAGCACTCATAGTTCTTCGAATTTGGATTCATTCTGAGTGATTTTTACAGGGAATACATGAAAATTTTAAAATCAAATTAAAATTTTTTTAGTAAATCTTAAAAATCAAGCTCGAAAAAAGTCAAAAAAATTTTATTTCGGAAGCTCGAAATTAATTTTTTTGGGTACGCGTGGTAGAACTTTTCTATCCTGAGCCCAAAACCTATCGAAAAATCGATGGCGCGATATCGGTTAACTTTCGTCCATACAAATCGACCTAATGTACATATGTATGTGTAACATATTTATATATGAAATCAAAAAAAAACTCTAGAAAAGCTGCACATTTAATATTTCTTTGAAAAATTGACTGCAGGTGCAGAAGGGAAGGTTGTGGAGTTCATCTGGAACACTTTTAGAAATATTTTCTGTCTTTTTATCTATTTATCTGTTTGAACTCAAGGATTTTGGAAACTAAAAAATTATTTTTTATGAGACTTTCACTGTTGGACCAGATGTATCTTAGAACTTTTGCAAAACTTTGTTTTATTAAAATCGCATAATAAACAAAAAAGATATACTTATTTAAAGTGAGGTACCTATAGAAAAAATTTCCTTTCAATATGATTTATAAGAAGCAAAATGCAATTATTTTTTAAAAAATACCAAAGCGTGTCTGCTTTAGCTAAACTAAAAATAATTTTTTTAATTTATATATCCATTCACATATCTATACTATAAAGAAACTCTAGATTAGTCGTGTCTGCACGTTGAAAATTTCTTTGAGAAAGGACCGAGTGTATGTGGAAATTGTTATAGAGTGCATCTCTCAAAGCGTAGCCGGGAATCGATTTGTCGACTTAGAGGCATAAAGAAATTGAGGGTAAGGAGAAGCAGAGGAGAAAGTATTTCGGAAAAAATCTACTGGAAATATTGACAAAGATGCAAACTTAAACTAAACTTATGTGATAGAAAGGGACAGGGCATAGAAACGGAAGCTGAGAAAAGAATGTTGATGACGAGGAATATGAAAACGGGGTTGGCGATGATAATATAGATAGGAAAGTCCATATAAACGGGTATGCCTATGAATGATCAGTGAAATTAAAGCTTATGTCAGTATAAGAAAATTGTCAAATCGATATGTTTCGTGGTGATTTTTAACAACATAACTGCTTATTAAGTTTGCTAAGCATGTTTTTTGAAAAGTTGATAAGAAAAAGTATTACAAGGGCTATAGAAGCTTTGCAAAATTATAAGATTTTAATATTTTGTTGCCAATTTTAATGAGTAGACTTAATATCTCATTGACAAACGTCATATATTTTTAACTATGCAGAAAAAATTGAAAAATTAGTTGTAAAAACTTTTCATAACAAAGACTGTGGTGAAGAGAAGTATGAAGTTGGATATGAGATGAAAAAGAAGCGTGAAAGAATACTACTGTGATTATGGAGTTCTAGATGCATGGAATATGGGTGAGGGAAGTGTATATCCCGATCTAGGGTAACAGGAATGTATGAACATGTTCACAATTCGAGCGATGACGGATACTTTGCCAACATAAAAATATTCATGATTAGAACCTAATTTGTTCTTATCTACCAAGTCAGTTGAATATTACCATACTTTTTTTTTTAATCCATGTTTATTGTAAGAAAGCATAGCCCGACTTTTTTTCCCTAAAGCATACTAAAGTCATACAACTAGTGCTGAACAAGTAACCAATATACGAGCTGGTGTATTTGCATTTTATACATATTACGTATTATTGCACATATCGACGATTTTGTTTATCTATCTAGTTAAATGTAATATTTAGTAATTTGTTGTCTCTTGTGCAAAACATCAGCGCATTGTTTAATTGTAATATAGGATTACATAAATTTGTATATTAGTATGTGTGGGGTTATATTAATTTTAAACAATAAAAACAAATAGGATTTTAGAGAACGCTCAGTAATAAACAAATTTATTTGCGCATGCTTTTATTTTATAAAAGATATTTCTATAAATTATGCAATTAAAATGCTCCACACGAACATCACATTCCTGAAAATATATCCTGAAGTATACGCACAAACAAAGTACATACAGCGACTAAAATAATTCAAGGCCAAATTAAAAAAAAAAAAATTCATTCGCATATACAAATATAATAATCCACCATACCATTTCTAGATCCAGTTATCTAGTTACTCTAAAATTTACGATTTCTAAACTGACATTTGCTCTAAATTCCTACCATTGTGAATTCATACAAGTGAAAAATCTTCACCAATTCCTTTAGTCTCTTATCCCCCTGTCAAAAATTGTGACAGGGTAACTATAAGTCAGACGAGCAGAGTTGTATTAAAAATGTGGAATTTTACGTCGCGAATGACATAAGCATGGAGGAATTTTACCACTCCAATTAGAAAATGAAGGAAATTGAATGTAGCAAATGAAAAAAATATGCGCGGGTTGCTATTATGTTTAGATATCATCGCATACATTTTTAAATTCTTAATGACTTAGTTGAACTTAGATTTATTTTAATTCAAAATACTCAAAAAAATGTGTTTAAGTATGTTTAATGACTAAAATATATTTAGTACTATCGTTCAAAAGGTTCTTCAATAGATTGAATACAACAACTCGAAATATCTAAATCTTTTACGAGCGAACAGAAATTTCTTCAGCTCTGCTTAGATTATTATAATCAAAAGTTGTTAGCAGAACATAACTCGAAACATTATAATTTGTTAAGTTATGAAATAGCTTTAATGTAAGTTCTCAATTCTAATTGCAATACCTGTGTACCTCAAAAAATTAGTTTTATATTAAAAAGCTGAATACCTCAAAGTCGAGTTTATTATAAATTTCAAAGAAAAGTTTTATTATATAATACGTAATTTGTGTAAATTAATTACAATAATATTAAATCATCAGGTCCTTAAACAGGTTCAAAGAAGAGGAGTAAAGGTGTCTTATGTGGTATCACAATGGGCCTTCTGATATTGGATTAAGTGTGCCTTTCCTGCAGCCCTTCAACCTAACCTAAATAAAATTTACACATTTTTTAAATTAATTATTTATTAATTAAATTCATTATAGTTTCTTCATATATTTTTTTCATTATAATATCACAAAGTTTTTGAAATAATTAATTAAAATATTGCCTAAAACTCACGTTTTTCTTAGTTATGTGTAAGCTGGTATTGTTCCTTTAGGACCGGTATTTTCTATGTTTTTCGCCAGTAAACAAAATGTCATTAATTAATTTGATGTAAGAATTAAATAGATTTTTCTAACTTTCAAATGCAGCTCTGCGGAAAAATCAACTCTGCCAATTAGATGTTGTAAATTGTGAATGAACTAAACCAAAATGTGAATGGTAGTTTTTAGAGTTATACCTGCAAAATATGAAATATAGCTTAATCTACAGCTATGCCATGCCTTGCCTCAAAATAAGTTACATTAACCCTTTCGGTACCAACTTTCTGTTGAGATTATAAAATCTCTCTCGAACAAATTTTCTGTTGCGTAGCTATTAAACCCACTATAAGTTTACCTCAAAACTAGTGATCAACGAATCTACATATTTTAGATTAAACAAGTTTAGGGTGTGGATAGCAGAGTTAAGCTAAATTCGATTTGTGATCACTCTGTATCACGAAAAATGCGAAAAGCGAAGAAGAGCGCTATTTTCGGCTGTCCTCAAGGCACTGCATTCCGGAATAAATATGGTATGCCCCGACGCAAGCATTTGCCAGCACAAGGATTTCTTTGACCTTGTTGAATCTTTCTCCTCAATGGAAGTCAGTTAAGCCTTAAAAATAAAAAAAAAATTCAAAATAACCGTACATATCCCAGTGCTACCGTTAATTATTCCATTCGAGGTGATTTGCGCACTAGTCACAACGTCCCTTAATTAGCCAAGTTTAACCTTAAAAAGTTTACAATATTAAAAACTTTCTATGCATTTAGTCCGAATCAAGATTATCAAAATACAGTTTATCCATCTTGCGGATTCTGTCCGACTGTTCCTCGAAAGGTAGTATTGTGCAGTACGAATTTCTAGAATAAAAATATTCACGAAACCACATGACTACGTCCCTATCAAAAAATATGTAACCAAAGTGATTGCATCTTGATCGGGGAAGAAATTACTCCATATTGCTGGATTTATGCACTCTATGATGATTTAGTATCCACTAGGATCATAATCATATGGTATTCAAGAAAAGCCTTATCCACTTTTAAGCGAAGAGTGAGTATACCGTTTCACGTTGCCGGACAAACGTGCACCGTGAGATAATCAGGTATATCAATTTCTATTATATTTCTTCCGACAGACGCTAATAAACTATACAGGACTACAATTCCCCCAGCTTTTATTGCCCTTGTTAAAACTGTGCTATAAGTTATGGCCCCTTACAAGACCTTCGGGTGCAAAAATCTCTTTCACTTTTTAATTTTGATTTGATTAGTTTTTTAACCCCTCATCTTTCACGGTATTCGACTCCGATAATCAAAAACAGGATGGTCCAGAGATCTTGCTCAATCTTCAAATGAAAAATTAGATATTAATTTTTAATAAATTTGTTTAGCCGTAGGTAGAATGTGTCTTGTAAATAATGATCAAATGCTTTCAAAATAGCAGTTGTAGGAAATATCAATAATGATTACTAACCGTAGTGATTATAGGTTTGATAAATTATAATCTATTTAATGATTGACTACCATTACTTAACATTTTTTTTTGATTTTTTTTCTTTTTATTTACGTAAATTTTTTAAGTATTGTTGTTGAAACACATAAATAAATATACATATCAAAAATTAAAAATAATCAAAAAAAAAGTATAAATAAAAAAAAAAAATTTTAAATAATCAAAAGTAGTCGAAACAACTTTTGTTTGATTTCTTATGATTTTTTTTTTTTTTGATTTTATTTTATTATTTTTTTTTTTTTCTAATCGTAATCAATTAATAATTGTCTTTTCTCAAAAATAATTAAAATAATCATTACCTCTTAAAAAGCCGTCTTATTAATTGATTACTAATTACTAATTAAATATAACAGGTCTGATTTCAAGTTTCTTTAGTTTCTGTATAGTTTTTTTTACACAATGTGTCCTAGAGTTGAGTTCATTCCAATAATTAAATCTTATAATTGTATACACTTGAATGAAAAGAATTCCTGCAAAACATACACATAGGAATATTTTCCTCCGATGCATTACACGTACTTCCCTATCAAAAAGCTATGGACACCATTGCTCTAATGTATTAACGAGTACATGTATACATATATGCAGACATAAGACATTCATTTAATTCAACTTAATTTATAAATTTATCTTTTCATATCTTGTCCTATTTTATTGGGCGGTTAAAATAAACATTTATTTGCATATTCCTGTACAAATGTTTACAAAATATTTATTTTTGTTGATATATGTATATTTATATGTATAAAGTCATTTATTTTTATATGTGTATATAATAGACCAAATGACCATTTGCGAAAGGCTCCCCCACAGTAAATATTTGAATTGTAAATCATTTGCCTTTTGGTAAAGCCAGGATCCATAAAATTTCCTAGAAGCCAATATCTTGCGGCGACCGACCAACACGATACGTCCTATTATGAGACCATAAAATACTATGTGTGTAGGAATGCCGAATATTCAAAATAGGACACAAGCGTACATACGTATATGGTGTATTTCATAACCCGTCAAGTCAATGATGGTTGCCGTATAAAATGTTTTTTTGGTACAAAATGACTTTCGAAAAGTACTAAAACTATAAGATATGAACCAAATAATATTTCAAATTTTGATTGCAATAATGTATGGTATAGCAAGTATTTCCTACACGATTCTGGCAGTGAAGATAACATTGGTATCAATATATGACCATCTTTTGATTTGGGTAATCTTGAATTGTCTACTGCAGGTGTCCTTAATGAAATATCGCGATTAAAACCGTTTTCAGATATTAATGTTCATGTTTTGTCTGCGATTTAGTCTAAGCAGTGCTATTTATCCACTCTTGTCAGTCTTTAACTGTTCGCTATCTTCCGCCAAGGCAAAGCTTTTTGAATGCATCATTCAAGAAAAATTAAAATTTTTTGTTAAGAATAGTGTATTTTCAGATCGCATAACTTTTTCCCCTGACGTTGAACTGTTCCTAACTTGGCTATATTCTCTGTTAACAGCATCGCAGCCTTCCAGTCACAGGGCTAGGTTGACACAGTTTATTCAAACTTTTCTGCAGACCTGTTAAATAATGATTACTAATCGTAATGATTATCGGTTTGAAAACTCATTTTCTTGAGAATACATTTAATTATTTATTACCATTATTTTCAATTTTTAAGGATTATTTTAAAAATTATTAAAAAAATAGTCAAAAAAGTCTTGATTTTTTCTGATTATTAACAAAATCAAAGAAAGATAAAAAATAATCAAAAATAATCCAAACAAATTGTTTTGATTACTTTTGATTTTAATTTGGTTTTTTATGTTGGTTATTGTCGACTATATTTGATTTTTTTCAGTATTGTTGTAGAAGCACATAAATATGCTCATCAACAATACTGAAAAAAGAAAAAAAATTTAAATTATCAAAAAAAAAAAATAATAATCAAAACAGCTCCTTTTTTATACCCAGTACACAGTGTATTATAATTTTGGTCATATAACGGGGGTTTCTAAAGGTACAAAATAATCCGTCCGTGGACACGATAACTTGAGTAAAATTGAGATATTTGAATGAAATTTGGTACACAGATTGCTTTCCGGCCAAGGTAGGTTGCTATTTGAAATTTGCGAAATCAAACAATAACCACGCCCCTTTTTTTGATATCGCATAATAGGTTAATTCAATAACAAAAGCAGCTACAATGATGAAATTTGCTGGATTCTTTAATTTGGTTGTGCCATTGACGATTTTATAAAATTTTTGAAAAAGGGGCGTGGAACCTCCCACATATGCGTAAAGAAATTTTCAAATTTTGACTGTTAATAACTTCAGAACGGTGAAAGATAGAATTACGAAACTTGGTACGAGGTATAATATAGAAATGTAGAGTACACGGAAAATGATCCAAATCGGTGAACGCCCACGCCCACTTTTGGACCAAAGTTTTTTAAAAGAGATTTAGGAAACGGGAACATGCCATATCTCATTCACTGATGCATATAGAATACTAGAATTTCGTAGTTTCAATTACCTGATTATCTTAATAATGATTTTTTTTAAATTTTGGTCACCGCTCGCATAAAAATTAGCAAAATATCAAATTTCAGCTATTATTAACTTCAGAATCGTGTGAAATGAAACAAGTAAGGACGGCGCTGTCTTCGGCTGTGCCGAAGGCTTTATACCTTTCATGAATACGTGCAAACTTAAATACGCATTGTTTAAAGTTCTCTAAAACTTTGTCAGCAATACATTTAATTTTCTTTAAATTCCAAAACGAGGGATAAATGGATACAATCCTCTTATCTAAACGATCGGTTGTATGGTATATATACTATATAGAGCTCCGATCTTGGTGATTTTCTTACGAAATATTTTAATATCCATAAGAAAATATCTCACCAAGTTTCAAGTTTTAATCTTTAAAAATGAGGGATAAATGGCCATAATCCTCTTATCTGAACGCTCGGTTGTATGGGCTATATACTATATATAGCTCCGATCTTAGCGATTTTTTTACCAAATTTACCTTATCTGTAGGCCAATATCTCACCAAGTTTCAAGTTTTAATCTTCCAAAATGAGGGAAAAATGGCCATAATCCTCTTATCTGAACGATCGGTTGTATGGGATATATGCTATATATAGCTCCGATCTTGGTGATTCTTTTACGAAATATTTTGCTATCCATAAGAAAATATCTCAAAAAGTTTCAAGTTTTAATTTTTAAAAATGAGGGAGAAATGGTCATAATCCTCTTATTTGAACGATCGGTTGACTTGATTATACCGGATCAGACAAATGTCTAATATAATACAAAAATACATCCGTGTGCCAAATTTCATCGAGATATCTCAAAAATTGAGGGACTAGTTTGCGTTCAAACAGACGGACAGACGGACATGGCTGTATCAACTCAGTTCATCGTCCTGATCAATTTGGTATACTTAATGGTGGGTCTATCTCTTATATTTCTAAACGTAACAAACATCGGACCAAAGTTAATATACCATTTCATGTTCATGAAAGGTATAATTACGAAACATGAAGCGAGGTATACTATCTACCCTTTTTAAAATTATATACGAGGTGTATTCAAAAAGTATCGCGAATTTTGTGTTTTTTCAAAAATTATTTATTTATTCATGAATATCTATTTGGTCACCTTCAAAGTAATCCCCATGAGATATTATACACTTGTGCCAACGGTTTTTCCAATCTTCGAAGCACTTCAAAAAATAATTTTTTTGCATCTTGTTCAGCTCCTCCTTCGATGCCGTCTTTATCTCGTCAAGAGAAGCGTAACGTCGTCCTTTCATGGGCCTCTTCAGTTTAGGGAGCAAGAAAAAGTCACAGGGGGCCAGATCTGGGGAATACGGTGGCTGCGGCATCATAAGTGTGTTGTTTTTGGCCAAAAAGTCGCGCACAAGCAACGATGCGTGAGCAGGGGCGTTATCGTGGTGCAAAAGCCAATTTTTGTTCTTCTTTGCACATCTTCTCGGCCTTCTGAGAACATTTTGTACCACCGATAAACGTTACTTCGGTCCAAGGTAGCTTCTCCGTATGCCACAGTCAACATTCGGAATGCATCCGCGCACTTAATTTCGTTTTTCACACAAAATTTGATACAGGTTCTTTGATCCATTTTTTTGAATAGGTAAAAATCGAAGACGATCCAAAACACGTGCAAGCAAAGCAGCTGTCAACAATTAACTGAACATTCAAAATGGCCGAGCTTGTCGGCATAAGTGAGAGACATGAGTACCAACATAACGCCACAAAAAATTCGAAATTCGAATATACGTAACCAGCGAAAATTCAAAATTCGCGATACGTTTTGAACACACCTCGTATAGCCCATGCTGTAACCAGTGAATCCAAGAATCTGCTGCAAAAACTTCATAAAGAGCGGTTGAGTACCTTGGACGCCTATACAAAATTAAAATTTTATATAGCATGCGGGCGTAGCACCCACCACTTTTCCAAAATTATATATCGCCTATATTGTAACCAGTGAACCTGAAAATCTACTTTGAAAATTTCATAAAGACCGGTTCAGTACTTTGGATGCCAGACACAAAGATTGCCCACATGGTAGTAGAAAAAGTTTACCACGACCACTTTTACACAGCTGGGTACTTAATGTTCGGTTCCACCCGAACTTAGACTTACTTGTTTTGATTATTTTTGATTTTATTTTTTCTAATCGTAATCAATTAATTATTGTCTTTTCTTGAAAAACAATTAAAATAATCATTCTCTATCTCTATGGCGCGATATACAACAGGTATATTATCATAAACCTCCTAAGAGATTTTTGCGCCAAGCTTCTCTTCCAATTTGTGGTGTGCCGATTTGAATTTTCCCTACAAATTGGTGGGACCTACAGTTTTTTGCCGACTCCGAACGGCATCTACAAAGGAGACGAATTTTTGCTGAGAAGCCTGTCATGGCAGAAATACACTCGGAGAGTTTGCCAAACCACTGCCGAGGGGCGACCCCGTTTTGAAAAACTTTTTTCAAATCACTTTTGATGTTACCTGTACCAGGGCTCGAACCATGGACCTTCGGTGTGGTAGGCCGGCAACACTACCTTCACACCACGGCGGCCGCCAAAATAATCATTACCAATTAAAAAATTGGTCCAATTAATTAATAACTAATTATCAATCAAATTTAAGAAGTCTGCTTTTCTGAGGGATTTGATCGGGTTTCCCATGTAATGCTAAGGCATGTTGGGGGTCCTATTTATGTTCATTTCCGATTTGTTTCGTGCTGCTTGAGTTTCATTAATATTCTGGCTAGAGCTCTTCGTGGTAATGAGCTCTTCCATATTGGTCTTTTTAAAGCTCCCTATGCCTAAATTACGAGAGCCTTGATTGAGTTCAACAGAATTTCTAAATTAATGGATATGGCGTTTTGTGGTCCAAAGGATCTCTTTTTGAGCATTTTAAATAGTTTTAAAGCAGTTATGAACTATTTTAGTTATAAGACTGCTTACTACTCTCTATATACAGGGTGTTTTTTTTACAGGTTTGTTTTTTGAATAGAGATAAAACTGGCATTTTGTTGTCAAATCTGGCAACTCTAATGTCATTTATGTTCTGTTTGGTTTGCCATTTCATCATGAACAGGTTGACAAAAGAACAACGCTTGCAAATCGTGCAAATTTATTTCGAAAATATTGGTTCAGTTCGCGAAGTTTACCGTGAGCTCCGTCCATTTTATGGTCGACATAATCGTCCATCAGAGCAATTAATTCGGTTAACCATGGATCGTTTTCGCACTACGTTTACTCTATGTGATAATACGCATCCGCAGAGACGTCGAACAGTACGCACCGAAGAAACAATTGCCGCTGTAGAGCAAAGTGTTGAAGAGGACCCGAATGAATCGATTCGCCACCGTGCACAGCAATTGGAGCTTTGTCCATCAACTTTATGGAAGATTTTGCTCAAAGATCTTGGCTTGCGACCTTACAAGATCCAGCTTGTGCAAGAATTAAAGCCGCGAGACCATGCAATGCGTCGTGATTTTGGTGTATGGGCCGAAAATGAGATTGTTCAGTGATGAGGCTCATTTTTGGTTGAATGGCTACGTCAACAAGCAAAATTGCCGCATTTGGAGTGAAGAGAATCCACATGAGACCCTTGAAACGCCATTACATCCACAAAAATTGACTGTTTGGTGTGCTCTATGGGCTGGTGGAGTCATTGGGCCATACTTCTTCCGCAATAATGCTGGAGAGGCAGCTACCGTTAATGGAGACCGGTATAGAGCCATGATAACCGACTATTTTGTTCCCGAATTGGATGGCATGAATGTGGATGAGTTGTGGTTCCAACAAGACGGCGCTACATGCCACACAGCGCACGTCACAATCGATTTATTGAAGGAAACATTCGATGAGCGCATAATTTCGCGGAATGGACCTGTCAATTGGCCACCAAGGTCGTGTGATTTGACACCATTGGATTATTTTCTTTGGGTATATGTGAAGTCGCTCGTCTACACCAACAAACCAGAAACGTTAGGGGAATTGGAAGCCAACATTCGTGGCGTTATTGCCGACATACGGCCCCATATGCTCGAAAAAGTGGTTGAAAATTGGACCTGTAGAATTGGCTTTATTCGAGCCAGCCGCGGCGGCCACATGCCCGAAATCATATTTAAACATTAATGGCATAAAATTATCCTTCCAATAAAGCCAAATTGATGGACCTTAAAACGATTTTCTTGTGTTTTATTTCAATTCGAAGTTCTATACCCCTAAAAAAACACCCTTTATTTACTTGGACGATTCATACTAAATGGCTTAAATAAACAAATAAATAATATTAAAGACTGAAGAACATTATTTGCACACCGATTGGACCGTATCTGTGCATCCATAAACAATCATCAGCAAATTTTTTAACAACCACCTCTTCGAGTTACATGCCTTCGAAAACACAGGTATGTTTGCTTTGCTGGGATGGCCTTTCATATAGATTGAGCAAAGAACACTTAGGGTCTAAAAATTAACCAGCAAATATAAATGAAACGTACCATTTTTTGTGAAAATGCACGAAAGTGGCAACCTCATATGCAAAAGTAAAATAATTCGTTTCGATTGTTATTGGAGACCCGCTGGCGTGGTCTATTGCATGTGCTCGTACCATATCAATCGCTCACTCATTCCAAAGCCATTTCGAAAGCAATCGTTTTGTTGAAGTGTTTTATATATATAAAAGCTAACAAACTGCGAAATTATATTGCCAGAGCCTTTATTATGCTCTGACCCACTCACAAATATGTTTGCGAATTTTATTATAAGCAGCAATTTAACCTCTCAGGCCAATGCTGACCAATCGATACTTTTGATGTTTGGCGATTGTTTGACCTCAAGATATTCAAAGTGAAGGGCAACTGGCGTTTTGCAAGTTGAAGTATATTTCATGTGTAAGAAGATCAACAGCGGAGTGTAGGCATTCAGGTGTCAAGTATATGTAAATAGTATGTACAAATATATAAAAATAATTGTATATACTCGTATACTATAAAGTTGACTATTTTGTGTATATCTGGGCTGAATTGCGATTTTTGCTCTTACTTGCAGTTAATGAATTATTGAAATGACGAAATGACAGCTTAATGTTAATACTCAAACTGAAGTCAAGGAATTCATCCTTTTTATTTTGTTTTGTTTTTTTTCCCACAGGGTGAATAATTGATGTATATTGGAACGATTTTCCGTCATGTCTTGTCAAATTTGGTTTTGAGACAAGCCGGTTTCGGCGTTGGGCCATCATCAGTGTCGATTTTCGTTCTGGAACCAAATTTGACAAGGGATGACGGAAAATCGTTCCAATATACATCAGAATTCATCCTTTACTCGGAGAGCCAAGAGACAGTAAAAGTTATAGCTCGGTAATTATATTTAGCTTAAATAGATCAATGTATAGTTTCTCGGGTTTCATGTAATACAAACCACCCAATTCTCTAACTCCAGCGTACAGCAACCGATCTATATAATCAATATATAACTTCCTTGGAGATGCCATCAAAACAACATATCACTCTCAAGGAAATTTCAATAGAGACTGCTCTACAAGTAAAGGCTGTTTTTTTTAGGGGTATAGAACTTCGAATTGAAATAAAACACAAGAAAATCGTTTTAAGGTCCATCAATTTGGCTTTATTGGAAGGATAATTTTATGCCATTAATGTTTAAATATGATTTCGGGCATGTGGCTGCCGCAGCTGGCTCGAATAAAGCCAATTCTACAGGTCCAATTTTCAACCACTTTTTCGAGCATATGGGGCCGTATGTCGGCAATAACGCCACGAATGTTGGCTTCCAATTCCCCTAACGTTTCTGGTTTGTTGGTGTAGACGAGCGACTTCACATATCCCCAAAGAAAATAATCCAATGGTGTCAAATCACACGACCTTGGTGGCCAATTGACAGGTCCATTCCGCGAAATTATGCGCTCATCGAATGTTTCCTTCAATAAATCGATTGTGACGTGCGCTGTGTGGCATGTAGCGCCGTCTTGTTGGAACCACAACTCATCCACATTCATGCCATCCAATTCGGGAACAAAATAGTCGGTTATCATGGCTCTATACCGGTCTCCATTAACGGTAGCTGCCTCTCCAGCATTATTGCGGAAGAAGTATGGCCCAATGACTCCACCAGCCCATAGAGCACACCAAACAGTCAGTTTTTGTGGATGTAATGGCGTTTCAAGGGTCTCATGTGGATTCTCTTCACTCCAAATGCGGCAATTTTGCTTGTTGACGTAGCCATTCAACCAAAAATGAGCCTCATCACTGAACAATCTCATTTTCGGCCCATACACCAAAATCACGACGCATTGCATGGTCTCGCGGCTTTAATTCTTGCACAAGCTGGATCTTGTAAGGTCGCAAGCCAAGATCTTTGCGCAAAATCTTCCATAAAGTTGATGGACAAAGCTCCAATTGCTGTGCACGGTGGCGAATCGATTCATTCGGGTCCTCTTCAACACTTTGCTCTACAGCGGCAATTGTTTCTTCGGTGCGCACTGTTCGACGTCTCTGCGGATGCGTATTATCACATAGAGTAAACGTAGTGCGAAAACGATCCATGGTTAACCGAATTAATTGCTCTGATGAACGATTATGTCGACCACAAAATGGACGGAGCTCACGGTAAACTTCGCGAACTGAACCATTATTTTCGAAATAAATTTGCACGATTTGCAAGCGTGGTTCTTTTGTCAACCTGTTCATGATGAAATGGCAAACCAAACTGAACATAAATGACATTAGAGTTGCCAGATTTGACCACAAAATGCCAGTTTTATCTCTATTCGAAAAACAAACCTGTAAAAAAAACAGCCTGTAGTTGCGCGCAAGAACCTATGAACAACAAGCTTAATCTGGCTGCGCTCCTCGTTATCAAGCTGCCTTCAGTTGGACTGAAATAGCAAGAAAATTTCTTCTCTTCCATTCTCTATTAAATAAGCTTTTGCCAACTGAATATTACATAAGGAGAGTGTGATATTATTGTCCATCCCTACAGGTTGACCCCGGAACCCAAAGATTGCCTTTGTGTGACAGCCAGTAAATTCCTTAGGTCACGAGGAATACAATTTATGAGGTGGCCTTTACAGCCACAGTGTAGAGAGGTACACATCCCTCAATGGCAGAGATATCTCAAACTTCCAATGACAGCAAACGTTTAAGTCTCTCTGGCTGTGCCAAATAAAAAGTGGTCAATGCTTAAGCTAAACTGTGGACACAATAAGAGTACAGGGCTTGTATGGCTGCAAAATAATATTCGGCAATCTCGTTCCAGAACTTACTGTATGGATGTAGAAAGCAAAGGTTAAACTTACGGATCCCTGGTGTAGTGGAAAACCTTTGAGGTGACCCACATTCGAAGTAAACCTCAAGAAGTTTCTGATGTTTTAGTAACATAGGAGCTTAAATCGTGGCCATGGAGGGAGCGTACATACCAGAACTGCCGTAGTTTATGCAATGCTAATGATGCTCAAAGTTTGTTTTTCTTGGTTGATGGAGTTGGTAAAATAAAAATTGAACAATTTAATTTTTAAGTATGGAGGCACAATGTCCTTTTAAGTAGCAGCTCGAATATTATCAATACTCTCGTTCTATGCGCTGGGAGGCATTGCAGAGAGTGGACTTTAAGCCTGGCTGTTCGACAAATTTCTGGACATGGTGTTGGATAGAATCTCAAGGTGGAAATGAAAAACTGACTTAGCGATAAGAAGCATATATGCTTTATAACATGGGGCGCCGCCTAATGGCTCTTCTGGCTCAGTATGATACACAACAACATTATTTGGCTGTAAACAACAAACCAATTGATTTCGGCAAATAAACATGCAGAATGTATTTCACACGAATAATAGGAAAAATATTACAGCATCCTTTGAATTGCGTTGGCGTCGCCACAGCAAATATATTTACAACGATCTTAATCGAAATTAAAACTAATACATTGATTCCCAAAAGGGAAAATTGGTCAAGTAAAATAGAAGACAAAGTAATTGTTGTTGGAGCAGTCTTCAAATTTTTAATGCTTATTTGTGAATTGATATTAGGAGACTTTTCTAGAAAGTTATGCTTTGGAGAGGTAACTTCGAGCATCTATTTAGTTTAACTATTCTTTTCGGTTGGTTCAATACAAGAAATACATGAATTCTATGCTACCACAATTGAATTGAATTGAATTGAACTCCGAGTATGACAGCCACTCTTGCGTATCTCACTAACAGGTTTCAAATGACTTAAAACTAGTAACTTGTTGCGTTACTGGTTCGTTATTGTTTTACTGGTAAGTAACGAGACAGAATAGTATTGATACATGGCAAAGCGAAAGTGGTAACGAAACTGTAACAAATGATAGTCTTTTGTATCAGAACGAGTAACAATTTCCTGGAAACGATTTCAGTGGAAACTAAACCCTACATAAACTTCCCCAACGATGATCATAACAACAGAACTGTAACCCAAATAAGGGATATAGAAACAAAACTTGTAACGCTACGTGAGTAACGAAATCGTAACGAAAATTTCGCGTATAGAAACAGAATTTATAAATAAGTCTAAGGAACATTTGAGCAGTGGAACATCGTAGGCACTTTATTTTTTATGACAAAACACAAAACTACGTGGAATTTTCCGAGCGAGAGTTTGAAAAATTTATTTGAAATGGATTCTTTAAAGCTAATGGATTCATTTTAGATCAAAAAGCTCTTTAATTTAGAAAAAATCTAAACAAATTGAAAAACTACATTAATGCACAAATTTTTCCCATTTTTTAACAGCAACAATTTTGGTTTTTTCCAAATATATTTACAGTCCTTTTTTTTCAAAACGTCTCAAACAACTTTGAATATATCTCGCAATACTTTACAGGGTTATAAAATCTTATCTACTTAATTATTAACAATGAGCAGAATTTGTGGTAACATAAAAATTGCATTTAATTTTGAATAAAAACTCACTTGAAGAAACCGTTTCTAAAAACTTCACGTAGAACAGAGAAGACGTGTCAAACAATTTAACCCTGAGAACGGTTATCGTGCACAGCTGAAATATATTGGTACAAAATTTAAAAACATCTGTTAAGACGGCAAATAAAAAGTTTAATAAATTAGAAAGGTAACCAAAACGGAAGATTCATTATTTTCTTGAGAATCCATTTAATGCTTGATTACCATTACTTTCAATATTTAATGATTATTTTTCAATTAATTAAACAAATATTCAAAACAATCATGATATTTTAGGATTATTAAAAAAATAAAAACAAAAATTTAAAATAATCAAAGAAAAATTATTTAGATTACTTTCGATCATTTTTTGATTTTTTTCGATTATATTTTGATTTTTTCAGTATTGTTGTAGAAGCACATATGTACGTGGATTTGTGGATTTGTACAAAAGGAGTTTTATGCATCTCCTATACATAGTATGTGCATGTGTATATTTATGTTTTTCTACAACAATACTGAAAACATCAAAAATTATAAAAAAACATATGCAAAAAATTAAAAATAATCAAAGGTAATCAAAACAACTTTTTTTAAAATATTTTTTTATTTATTTAATAATCGTAAAAAATCATGATTTTTTTTGGATTTTTTCTAATCTTAATCTCTTGGAAAACAATTAAAATAATCATTACCAATTAAAAAAGCAATGTAATTAATTGATTACTAATTAATAATCAAATTTAACATGTCTGCTAGTTATGTTTCAATATTCCTATGTTACTCAGAACAATAACAGCAGAAACGTAGTTTCGTTTATATACGAGGTTTCGTTATAAGTCTCTGGTTAAAACCCTCAAACCGCACAATACTTGTATCAGTTCGCTAACAACGCTCATTCTCGTTACAAACAAAAAGATTATTCGCGCACGAATCGCTTCAATGTTACTTAGTTTCAATTTAGCTCAAGAACTGATATGGCACTAAGCCATTTGTGAAAAACAACGTAATTTTAATTAGATACCCATAACCTATGACACGCACACATACATACATTAAACCATGAACAAGCACGAATAATGCATAACTTAGAGTAGCAAAAGCGCGATAATGGGAAAAACTTTTACCTTGAATTTAAAATTATACCGCAATCAAGAAAATACTAATGCGAGATGGAAACAAGGAAGATAAACCAGTGCAAGTTTTCTACGCAAGTAAGGAAGACATAATGCATTGTCGTCGAAGCCAAAAGGATATGCAAAAGTTTGTGATAGTTTTCAGTTTCAATTTAAATTTCACACACAACAAACAATAGAAGACGAATAAAAGTTAGTAACAACAATGAGCGCGTAACTGCACTAACGAAGAAGCGATTGACAGACAATGGGGGCGTACTTAACATACGGATGTAATCGCAGCTTAGCACATACTTCGGAAAGGCAGCGTGAACAGCTAGAACTATTTGAAATGTGCATACAAATGGAAATAAAATATAAACAAGTGTTATGTTTAACCAGACACAGACTCCAATTTGACGCGGTAATGCAATTTTCGTAAGAGAAACTTTTGCAGCTCATTCAACTGAAGCAAGGAATTAAGATGAGCATGAATCAGGAAAGGAATGTTGGAGTATACATTAGATATGTTCGGTATTTTAAAAATTTTAAATTGACGGGTTTACAATTGAACTTGGCTGCAGCGCACCTTTACAATTGTTTTTATCTAATACAACGAGGGTAGGCGGCTCTGGGAGTATTCGACAGAAAGTTTCTTCGGAAGATTTGTTGACCGCTACGCGTTGGCCGCGGTATTCCTATCGGTACCCACCGGTGAAAGCAGAGAAAGAGGCAGACCACCACTCCGATGTGAGTACTGGTGTCCTATTCTCCCTTTTGTTTAATTTCTATATTTCGAGGCTTCCTGTCGCATCAGACGGAGCCTCCATTGTTTCCTACACTGACGATTGCACGGTTATGGCCCTGGGTAAGGGCCCTTCATTGACGAGCTCCGTCCTAAGAATAACTGCTATCTCCGACAGCTTTGCAGCTTCTTCACGGAGCGAAAACTGACCTGGTCCCCGACTTAATCGACTGCGACTGTCTTTAGAAGTGGATTTTGCAGATGGCACAGGAGTTAAACGTCCAAGTAGGCGGAGTAGTTCTACCTACTGTCAACCACGCCACAATCTTGCCTGTGACGTTTGAAAATGGCCTTTCCTTCGCTACTCATTCCACCGCAATAGCCTCAAAGATACAGAGCCGCAATAAGATCCTCAAGTCATTGGCCGGCAGTACTTAGGGAAAAGACAAAGACACGGTGCTTGCTACATTTAAGGCTATGGGCCATCCGTTTATTGATTACGCTGCGAAAATATGGTGGCCCAAGCTTGCTGACACCAAGTGGAGGAACTAGCAAGTCTCCCAAAACAATGCCATCAGGACTGATACGGGATGTATGCTTATGCCATTTGAGTCTCACCTCCATCAAAAGTCTAAAATGAGCACGCGGAACTCTTGAGCAGACAGTTTTTACTGAACTACCACAAACCTAGTCATCCATACCGTCATCTATTGAATGAAGCCCCGCCTTCTAGCAAGCACTATACCCAGGACCACATTAAATTGCCGTTTGATCTGCGTAGCCATAGGGGCTCTAAACGTCAGCCACACCGAGTCGATAGACAGATCTCTCAGATCTCGCTCTGTCTGGGCATTTGTTTTAGTACTGATGTCTTCATTTGGCTGATATCTCTTAGTAAGTAGGTAGAATGGCTGGGACACAGGTCGCCCTTTGACAGGATGCCATAAAAACTCCTCGAACTCCACGATATTTGAGAAAATTCCGTCCTGCATGAGGCTGATAATCTATTTCGGTACTAATTGTATCCTCTGGAAGATGGTTAAGGATACTATCCTTGCTAGAGACCTTACTCCTTACGTCCAAAAGATGTGACGGTTAAATGGATGTCTTATTTTCTTTTAGGATTCCTGTAAAGTTGACCTATCTTTCTCTCTCGCTTTGCCAGCCTATGCAACTTCCCAGTTCTTTACCGAAAACTCTTGGGAGTCAGATGCTATTCAGACTTCCTCTCCTGCTGCATATGCAGAGATTGTTTGATATTGAAAAGTTCAAAAAAGAGTTTTCCTCCGTTCGTTTATCTCACTGCTTCCTCATAACGAGTGTATTGCGTTTGAGTCGCAGCCCCTTTTGCCGGTTTTTTCCTTTGCTAAAGCCTGTATTTTGTAAGGGGTGTGGGCCGATGGTGAACCTCGTGGCTCCTGACCGCTGTTACATCGTTAGTACTTAGATAAGGTATATATCCCTGAAAAGAAAATCCTTATCGCCCCGAAATTTTTTTCAGATTCGGGAAAGGGAAATAATAGTAGGGTCTGCAGAACATGCTGGGTGCTCTTTCAGTTCATCGCGTTGGGTTCTGTGCGAATACAAACTAAATATGGACAAAATTCTTATCTGAGGCCTTAACTCACGACATGGATGAAGGTCATTTAAGTGACTGCCTGTGGTGCACCATGGTAAACAAATCATGTGCTATAGAGTCTTAGAACTTGATATGCATGATCGTTCTCTAAACCAGAAACGGCATTCCAGCATGAACTTGGGCTTAGAAAATGTGATAAATTTTGTCTAGAGCCTGGCTAGATATTCCCTTTTAAATTAATGAGCCTGCCAATTAAAGCATACGTAGCACCTAGTTAGTTTTTTAATACTTTTTAAGATAGGGCTTGACGAGCATCGAACCCGGGCACCTCCACATCACATTCCTTTTTCTCTATCCATTTAGCTACTACAATCAAAGAAACCTCAATCGCAATTGAACCATTAGAATTAAAGGTAGTAATCTTGGAAAAACTAGACAGGCCCTAGAAAAAACGAAGTAGGCTTAACCTGGAAAAACCTAGGCAGGACCCTCCAGAATATACGATAAATTGACAGTAAATTGGGAAACATACGCTTTCCATTTCAGAGTCCTGGCAGGCCCTTGGCAGAGGAATCTCTTGAAGGGAACATCTAGCCAGGGCCTAGGATAAGTATAGATTTTTCTAGATTATTATCTAACGGGTAACGACCACTATGTAAGAACCGAAACGGACTGGGACCAGTTACCTCTACGACACAAGCTATCGTTCTAGGAACGATTTAAAATATGAGGAACACACTCAGCGTTTTGAAATTGCAGTTTTCACGTAAAAATTCAAAATGGGCTTTGAAGTAGGAGCGCCAATATTTGCAACACTTCAAAACACGTCCATATCTATGCCACTCCTGGATTCAGTTCATGCTTTTCAGTCCAAACTATATGCTTTCCAGAAGGTATGCAGGGGATATGCGAATATCACCGGTAATAAAACAACAATTTTTCTGACAAAGACGAGTGGGCCATCGCGCTCTTGTCATAAAATGAAAGTAACGAGTATATTTGTTGGCGTAGAGAGGGGAGCATAAAGTTGGGTGACATTTTTCTAATATGAACGCCGTAATATCGTAACCTACAAGGAACAATATCGTCAACGAGATCGATCCGTGCATATCAGCTCCTCGTATCGTAACAACTAAGTATAATCTTCAAGTCTATTCGAGATTAATAAAATTAAAATTAGTTGCAATACGGCACACTAAACTATTGGGGCTGATGCAGCTGAATTGGAGCTGGTACATATTATATCATGTTGATGACGCAATCTTTGGTGGGCGCACCAAATGCTGGAGCACCTGCTATGCGATTGAAATTTTTTGGATTTCAAGAGATTCTCAGTTATTAAAACGAAATTCCAAATAACCTAAGTATGCTCATAATTGTGAAACTACCCTGTAAAAACCGATGGAGTATTAGAGTACTTCAACACTTACTGTCATTCACATAAAAAGGTGTTCCAGTTTACTTGGCGATGTCCGCTGATTGGATCACCTAATCTATTTCGGAGTACTCCATTTCTTTGCTTTTGAATACTCCATGAGGATTGATTAGGTGATCCAATCAGCGAACATCGCCATGTAAACTGGAATGAAGATAAGTGTTGGAGTACTCTTTGGATGATGGAACGGATTATTTCCGTTTTTTGCAGGGCAGCGGCGACCCGCCATAATAAGAACGTACACAACGAAGACACTTGCAACTAACTGTTCATGTGTATAGACCTTCGTTGCATTTGTTTTCATATTATAACAGTCATATCTATATGTCTGTATGTATAAAGTTTTAGTAATGAATTTGCTTATTTCCTTTCCAACTACTTACTTTGAAGATGTCGTAAGCAATATTTGTATGTACGTACTTAGACCTGCTCAACAATTTCAACTTGAACACGTTTGCAAAGCTCACAAACCCCTGCTATATAAAGCTTAAAATTACGAATTTCAACATACAAAAATATGCATCTATATATTTGTCTATAGCTGTATATGTCCTCTGCAGTGAAGCAACAAACTAATCAGGAAGCATACTAGCATAAAAGCAGACTTTTGCGACTGGTATTGGGATAAGACGAAGAAAACTACATTTTTAGCAGTAAATAAATTCTAAGTTAAACCGTCTGCTAAAATGTTCAAATTCAAAAAAATCTGGGTAAGTCTGTTTATTTTAATTTTGCATTTTGCGACACTAGGACTAGAATCGGCGACCTCGACGATGTGAATCTAATACTTATCCACTGTGTACCCTGCATTTAAATAATTTTCTCTTGCCACGATTGAAACGCAATTTTTTTGGACCATTTTGAACTAGTTTGAGAATGGTATATTTCTATCCGAAATCTGTCGATTAACTTCTTGTAGGACGTCTTGATGTTAGGAATACCACATGTTTATATCGAAGAGGGACATTTGGCTGACCAAATGTAATTCCTAGTTGATTTGACTGCAGGGTAAATATATTATATAATGAGTATGAAAAAGTGTTTATCCCAGTTCGTAGGTACATACAAACTTTTAATGTGTTAAACTACAATTTTATTTGCAATTTAGTTGTAAATTAACACATTTGCAATTACGACCAACTCTTGACATACGCATAGATAGTATGTGATTAACTATTTTCTACTATAATTTTAATCAGTGAGGGCAGATAGAATTGCATAACAAAGCAGACATTTAATTAAAGCTATGATTGTGCAGAATAATCTAAGTATTTAGGTAAAATTTTTTTTTTGTGAAAGAAATGTTATACAGATATTTAGTGAACATTTGTTAACCTATCACAAAGAAGGTCCAAGGTTCGTACCTGACGACAAGTATCAATTTGAAAACCATTTTTCTGAAAAATTCCTAAAAAACCGGTCTACCTTGGGCAAATATAGAGATATTAGGAAGAGAAATGATAAGAGGGTATAAAAAATAAAGATTGCTAGAAGGAAGACAAAAGAAAACAAGGGGAAGTTTATAAGTTAAGGGAAAGAAAGTGGAAGCTGAGTAAGATCTAAATCTAGACAAAGAGGCAAAACAATTTAGAAGATAGAGAAGGTGAGAGAGTAAAAGTGTTCGAATGTAAAAAATACAAAATAAATTGTTGGGCAGGAAAAACTGCTGGAATTGTTAGTAATCTTATAATTATAGTTTTGGGAATGTAACCAAACATTATATACTCTGCTGTGACCTATTGCAATAAAAGTTGGAAAACACTTGGAAATAGAAAGGTCGATTATTTTCACGCGGTTCAAATAGCTCACTACTTCCGGCCGATTGCGTCCAAGTATCGTCTTTGTAGCCATTATCCACCAGTTCGTTGGTTAGCTTAATGTGAGAAAGTTGAGAGGTGGGTTTCATCGAAGGCTGGGGTATTGTTCAGCCAACACAGAGCCGAGTAAAGGCCTCACTTCATTTACCAATAAGAACACAGTCATTTGATGGTGTTATTTCAGTCGGAGTACGAAAGGCGTATTTAGTCGGATACGATGGATAGGGTGTGTCTGTAGTTACGAACAACTTGGTTGGTACGGCGGCTGTGATGGAAAATATTGGTACCCAGTACCGGACGGACTGTTACTTGGTGCCAGTGAATCGGTGATTGGCGACTGGCGAGAGGTTGGTGGATGACGGTGGGCGGTTTATGGGTACGGGGAATCAGTGACTGTTGGTTTATGTCGGTGTATAGGTACCAGTTTACCAATGGCGGGTTTGTGTATCGGTGCTAACTAACCAATGACCGCTAATCGATGACCAATGGTTGGTTGATGCCGGCGTATCGGTGAGCATTTGGTCGATGTCGGTTGATCGGTGCCAGATTACCGATGACCAGTGACCGAATGGTACATTAGGACAAACCGGTGCCTGCACACCGGTGGAGATGTATTTGGTGGTCCCGAAGAAGTCACCACTGGTTTTGGAAACGAAGGCGCGACCGTAAGGTCACTTCTCCAAGACCCGTAGACGTAACCAAAAAGAAGATGTATGGCGGAGGGTTGTGTAGGGAAAGAGTGGAAGTTTCTCACTATATTTTGTGGTACTTGCCGTCTCTCTTACCGAAACCGCAGTTTCGATGACTACTCAAGCGCGAATTATCTTCTTAAGCATAATTAAAGAAAAACTATTTGCGAATTACAGCTACGCATAAGCAGGCGATTGCGCATGAACGAAATAATGTTACGCGCTCACGTGCTTTGTTTACCTTTTGATTTGCCGTGTGCGCTTGTGTTGTAGTAATGAGTAAAGGTGTGAATTTTTGTGATGCTGTTTAAAAGCAGCATTACGAAGGCATAATCTGGTAAGTCAACTGCAACATAAGGACCTGCTAGTGGATGTAAAATATCAGTGTGTGATTGCCATAGCTCCCGCAAAATCGAGGTGTGTTGAATTTGGAGCCCGCCAAGATGTGGAGGTAATGTTGCCGGCCTACCACACCGAAGGTCCAAGGTTCGAGCCCTGGTACTGGTAACATCAAAAGTGGTTTGAAAAAGTTTTTTCAAAACGGGGTCACCGCTCGGCAGTGGTTTGGCGAACTCTCCGAGTGTATTTCTGCCATGGAAGGCTTCTCAGAAAAAAATACATCTCCTTTGTAGATGCCGTTCGAAATCAGAAAAAAATTGTAGGTTCCACCAAATTGTAGGGAAAATTCAAATGGGCACACCACAAATTGGAAGAGAAGCTCGGCGCTAAAATCTCTTAGGAGGCTTATGATGATACGAGTATACCTGTTGTACATCGTGCCATAGTTTTGTTTTTTTACTTTACATAAAAAACATTCCAATGATAACTAATAAAGATTCAGATATGAGAAACCATTTTTCAGATGACGCCCAATGCATTTTTCTGCCCGGCTGCTTGATGTTCTGGTGAAGTCAAACGCTGATATCACTATACAAGAGATGCGACATCTACTGGATTAGTCATGTAGATAACCGCAGATTCGGTGTCATTCATACCTGTGGATGAGCGTCTGCCTCAATCCGCATAGAACCAAGATTTTTCAATATCTCGTTTATCTGAAAAAAAAGGCGTGAGTACCAAGTACTCGTAGAGTTTGATGTGTAAACACGTGTATCTTGTGCATAAATTTAATTTCAAAAACAAAACTTTATTTTATTTTAGTTATTAGCTACTCCTTTCTTGGCCTTCTTTCCCTTCTCTTCTATACTGCTCCTTTATTTTAATATATTTATACCTTTCATGAACATGAAATGGTATATTAGCTTTGGTCCGATGTTTGTAACGTTTAGAAATATAAGAGATAGACCCACCATTAAGTATACCAAATTGATCAGGACGATGAACTGAGTTGATACAGCCATGTCCGTCTGTCCGTCCGTCCGTCTGTTTGAACGCAAACTAGTCCCTCAATTTTTGAGATATCTCGATGAAATTTGGCACACGGATGTATTTTTGTATTATATTAGACATTTGCCGGATCCGGTATAATCGAGTCACTATAGCATACAGGGTGGCTAATAAAAACCGCTACCAAAAAAAAATTAAATAACTTTTTTTCTATTTAATGAATCTGGTTAATTTTTTTTTTATTTTGCAGATTGACTTTTACATTTAACAAAAATGGATAACTGGGACACTGAAACAAGAATTTGGATTGTCCGCCGCTATCACGCACTGGAGTCCGTAGTTTCGGTTCAAACAGAGTATAGGCGCACGTTTGGCGGCAATCCTCCGAGCAGATGTACCATAATAAGACTTGTAAACAATTTTGCCGAGCATGGGACAGTCAACAGAAGACCTTACCATCGAAACCCTTCAGTTCGAACGGAGGAAACAATCGCTGCTGTAGCTGCTGCCATACAAAACAATCCACGTGTTTCGACAAGAAGCTTATCTGCTCAAATGGGTGTAAGCAGACAGTCATTACAGTCAATTATGCACAAAGATTTGGACTTATTCCCATATAAAATTCAAATGGCCAACAAACTGAACGCTGCAGACTTGCCGATTAGCTTGGAATTTTGCCAGAAGATGCTTCAAATGGTGGAAGAGGATGGAAACATGTTGAACTGTCTTTTCATGTCTGACGAGGCCCATTTCGATTTAAACGGCAACATAAACAAACAAAATTGTCGAATATGGAGTGCTTCCAACCCACAGATACTCCATGAGACGGAATTGCATCCACTTCGTGTCACAGTGTGGTGTGCAGTTTCATCACGCTGCATTGTCGGGCCCTACTTCTTCGAAGAAAACGGTCACACCGTTACGGTTACTGGAGACCGTTACTTGAGCATGTTGAGAGAGTTTTTCTATCCAGAATTACGCCGAATGACAATTTCTTTCAACTCTGTGTGGTTTCAGCAAGATGGTGCAGCTCCTCATATAGCCCAACCTGTTATGACAGAATTGCGACGAAAATTTCCCAATAAGCTGATATCCAGAAACTCCACATTCCGTTGGCCACCCAGGTCGCCTGACCTTACTGCACCTGACTTTTTCTTGTGGGGTTATTGCAAACAGGAAGTCTTCAAAGCAAAACCAACAAATTTGAATGAACTAAGGCAATCCATTCGAGAAACAATTGCGGCTATTCCTGTCTCAACTCTCCAAGCAGTAATGAACAACTTTTTGGTAAGATGCCGCACATGCATCGACGAGCAGGGGGGGCATTTAAATTCCATTATTTTTAAAACTAATTAAGCTATATTTAATAAAATTTAGTGAGCTTTAACATGAATAAAAGAAAAATGAATTCCATACGCTGAGAAAAAAATTATTTGAGTTTCTTAATGTAGCAAAATTCATCAGCCACCCTGTATATCTCCCATAGAACCGGTCGTTCAAATAAGAGGATTATGACCATTTCTCCCTCATTTTTAAGGATTAAAACTTGAAACTTGGTGAGATATTTGCTTATAGATAATAAAAGATTTGGTAAAAAAATCACCAAGATCGGAGCTATACATATATAGTATACATATATCACATACAACCGATCGTTCAGATAAGAGGATTATGACCATATCTCCCTCATTTTAAAAGATTAAAACTTGAAATAGTCAGCAAGATCGGAGCTATATATAGTATATATCCCATACAACCGATCGTTCAGATAAGAGGATTATGGCCATTTATCCCTAATTTTGGAAGATTAAAACTTGAAACTTGGTGAGATATTTGCTAATAGATAATAAAAGATTTGGGAAAAAAATCACCAAGATCGGAGCTATATATAGTATATATCCCATACAACCGATCGTTCAGATAAGAGGATTATGGCCATTTCTCCCTCATTTTACAAGATTAAAACTTGAAACTTGGTGAGATATTTGCTTATAGATAATAAAAGATTTGGTAAAAAAATCACCAAGATCGGAGCTATACATATATAGTATACATATATCACATACAACCGATCGTTCAGATAAGAGGATTATGACCATATCTCCCTCATTTTAAAAGATTAAAACTTGAAATAGTCAGCAAGATCGGAGCTATATATAGTATATATCCCATACAACCGATCGTTCAGATAAGAGGATTATGGCCATTTATCCCTAATTTTGGAAGATTAAAACTTGAAACTTGGTGAGATATTTGCTTATAGATAATAAAAGATTTGGTAAAAAAATCACCAAGATCGGAGCTATACATATATAGTATACATATATCACATACAACCGATCGTTCAGATAAGAGGATTATGACCATATCTCCCTCATTTTAAAAGATTAAAACTTGAAATAGTCAGCAAGATCGGAGCTATATATAGTATATATCCCATACAACCGATCGTTCAGATAAGAGGATTATGGCCATTTATCCCTAATTTTGGAAGATTAAAACTTGAAACTTGGTGAGATATTTGCTAATAGATAATAAAAGATTTGGGAAAAAAATCACCAAGATCGGAGCTATATATAGTATATCTCCCATACAACCGATCGTTCAGATAAGAGGATTATGGCCATTTCTCCCTCATTTTACAAGATTAAAACTTGAAACTTGGTGAGATATTTGCTTATAGATAATAAAAGATTTGGTAAAAAAATCACCAAGATCGGAGCTATACATATATAGTATACATATATCACATACAACCGATCGTTCAGATAAGAGGATTATGACCATATCTCCCTCATTTTAAAAGATTAAAACTTGAAATAGTCAGCAAGATCGGAGCTATATATAGTATATATCCCATACAACCGATCGTTCAGATAAGAGGATTATGGCCATTTATCCCTCATTTTGGAAGATTAAAACTTGAAACTTGGTGAGATATTTCCTAACAGATAATAAAAGATTTGGTAAAAAATCACCAAGATCGGAGCTATATATAGTATATCTCCCATAGAACCGATCGTTCAAATAAGAGGGTTATGACCATTTCTCCCTCATTTTTAAGGATTAAAACTTGAAACTTGGTGAGATATTTTCTTATGGATAGCAAAAGATTTCGTAAAAAAGTCAGCAAGATCGGAGCTATATATAGTATGTATCCCATACAACCGATCGTTCAGATAAGAGGATTATGGCCATTTATCCCTTATTTTGGAAGATTAAAACTTGAAACTTGGTAAGATATTTGCTAACAGATAATAAAAAATTTGGTAAAAAAATCGCTAAGATCGGAGCTATATATAGTATATATCCCATACAACTGGTCGTTCACATAAGAGGTTTTGGAACATTTCTCCCTCATTTTCGCAGCTAAAAACGCAAAATATCTTTTAATATATCATAAAAGATTTCCTGAAATTGAAATTACTCGAGTAACGCTCGTTTTGATTACTCATAATTTTGACTAATCAAGTAATCGATTAATTGAGTAAGTTGATTAATCAGGCACAGCCCTAGTAAAAACTTCCCTTAAACAAATAAAGCTTAAGAAAATTAAATGTATTGCTGACAAAGTTTTAGAGAACTTTAGAAAATGCGTATTTAAGTTTGCACGCATTCAGAAAGGTATAAAGCCTAGGGCACAGCCGAAGACAGCGCCTTCCTTACTTGTTTTATTTCATTTTGTTATATTTTATGTTTTTTTTTGTTTATTTTTTTACTTTATTTTATTTTATTTTATCTTATTTTATTGAGTATTGTGAGCTGAAATAAATTTAACATGAATTATTACTTATTTTGTTATTGTAAACACTGCGAATATTTGTAGCAAACGGAGTTGCCTTCGTCTTTTGCCGATTCACAGCATTCATCGCGTTGAGTCACGAATACCGAATAATAACAATCAGAAAACCACTTTCATACACACACACCCACATAAGCAGAGCTTCACACACATATCAACAAAGCAGTCACCCAAGATTTCTATACACAAGGCACAGCCAGAAGCACGATTACAAGTAGCGGCAGAGGCACCCTTACCTGCAGAGGCACGCTTACCGGCAGAGGCACGCTAACAGGCAGCGACGCGTAACTTTTCTCGACAGCTCCTACCGACCCCAAAGATGATTACACATCAAAAAAGTCGGGTGGAAAAGAACGCATGCTGCAAGCACTTGGATATCGAGGTCGTGCTCGGGCACTTCAACGCCAATGTTTGTTCAGCCCCAAAAGTCGGAAAGTTCAGTCTCCACTATGAGACTTCAACAAATCTATCTAGGCAGATCGACTTTGCTGGCGCCCGAAAACCAGGCTTAAACACAAAAAGATGCATCAAGCTATGTGATAGACGGTCGGAATGTTTCTGGCATTTTAGATGTTCTCACGATACGAGGATATGGCATCGACAGGTTCGTACCCGCCCCTGTACGACAAAAAATTGCCCAAGAAAAGTAATTAAGGCAAGAAATCGCCAAATATTTCGCAGTCGTCTCTCACACCTGCTCTTTAAGGAAGCCATTAGGTGATGTTGAAAGGAATGAACGGCATATTTTCAATATTTTCGATAGCTCTATCAATATCACAAATATCAAAAAGTAGAAAATAACATACAGGTTGGGCTTAATTAAAGACCTCACAATTGTTTACCCTAGAAGAGCTGCATCCAATGAAATTTCTAAGTATTTAGTGCAAAAAAGAATGCCGTAGGGTGCAGTGGTAAAATGTAATCAAACGCAATTAAGTTTCCGCTACAAAAAGATGCCATATAAATAAATCCGGGCTTGAGAATGGTTATTTCGTCCATGCGCAGAAACTAGAATAACTGCGCCAATAAAGAGTAAACTAACGGAAGAAATCATATAAGCTCTAGCAAGTACGAAAAGTTTTTGATTAAAAATGAATGTGAACTTCTTCTGTAAAGGCTGTATGATGTAAGCTTTCAAGTCTTGGGAATTCATATTTTCTTACTATATTTAAACTTAACTTTACAACTACTGCAAGCTGCCTTAACAAAATGTTATGAAATTGCATATGACTACTCTTCAATGATCGCCGGTCCGTAGCTAGCTTCACTTACGTACGTGCTTTAACATGATATAAATTGGTGTCCAGCACAGTTTATACTTTTAGTGTTCATTCTAACGAAATAACAATGAAACGGAGGGAGTAAAGCCCAATGGTTTGCTTTCAACAATGCACAGTTTGAACGCAAGTGCACTTCAAAGAAAACAACTTTTTCAAAAAAAAAAAACTAAACGGTTTTGTTTGGCTTAGCTCACATACTAGGGATTGTAATTTTTTCGATTTCTACAATTCTCGAATTTTCGGGATCTGGTTTTTCAAAAAAATTACCAGTCGCGTCTCTCTCTATCTATGGCGCGATATACAACAGGTATATCATCATAAACCTCCTAAGAGATTTTTGCGCCAAGCTTCTCTTCCAATTTGTGGTGTGCCGATTTGAATTTTCCCTACAAATTGGTGGGACCTACAGTTTTTTGCCGACTCCGAACGGCATCTACAAAGGAGACGAATTTTTGCTGAGAAGCCTGTCATGGCAATACACTCGGAGAGTTTGCCAAACCACTGCCGAGGTGCGACCCCGTTTTGAAAAACTTTTTTCAAATCGCTTTTGATGTTACCTGTACCAGGGCTCGAACCATGGACCTTCGGTGTGGTAGGTCGGCAACACTACCTTCACACCACGGCGGCCGCCAAAAGAGTTGCGTCATTTGTGTCAAAAAAATGAAGCAATCGTTTAAGAAATTATCTTTAAACAATTACATTTTTAATGACTTTCTATTGGGAATGAAATTCAACTTATTAACTAGCTGACCCGGCAAACTTCGTTCTGTCCAAAGTAGATTTTTTTTATAGAGTTCATTTCAAAAATTTTCGACTACACCTAGTATGTAAAATGAACAAACCGTAAAAACCAATAACAAAATACATGTAACAAATATTTTTTTCTTGACTATTTATCAATATTAACAATAGGGGGGTAATGCTTTTTGAATTCGTATATCGTCCACCAATCTTTGATATTCTGCCACAAATACCTCTAGAGGCATGAAGTGAGAATAGCTCAGTTTGTACAGCAAATGCCTTGCCCCCTTTTCCGATAACTCCAAGTTGTCTTCCGTGAATATGGTATTGATATAGAATATCTCCATACCAACTTTCAAGTCCCTACCATGAACCCTTTTCAGCCTCAAAAATGAAGTTTGTATGGTAGGTGCCACGCCTCCTTTTCCTGTAACTCCCACTTTCTTCCCGTGGGCATGGTATTCATATTGTTTATTCACATACCACTTTCTAGGTCGATAACATGAAACCTTTTAGAGATATTCAGCCTCAAAAATTAAGTGTGTATGGGAGGTTCCACGCCCTCGTTTCCTTTAACTCCCACTTTCTTCCCGTGATTATGGTATTGATATCGTATGTCCACATACTAATTTCTACGTCCCTGCCATGAACCCTTTTAGAGTTATTCAGCCTCAAAAATGAACTTTGTATGGTAGGTGCCACGGTCCTTTTCCCATAATTCCCGTTTGTTATCTCTTGTGTGTGGTATTGATATCATATATCTCTATAAAAAGTTTTATGTCCCTACAAAGAACCCTTCTAGAGATACTCAGCCTGAAAAGTGAAGTTTGTGTGAGAGGTGCCACGCCCCCTTTTCCTTGATACTGAATATGTCCATACCTATTTTCAGATCCCTACCATGAGCCCTATTGTATTTTCAATTTTCACGGCCCTACCTGAACCCTTTTAGAGATATTCAGCCTCAAGAACCAAGTTTATATGAGAGGTGCCACGAACCGCTTTTCCATAACTCCCATTTGCTTTCGTGAATATGATATTGATATCAAATATCCATACCAATTTTTAGATCCCTACGTGAACAATTTTTTAGATGTTGCGGCTATAAAATCAAGTTTGTATGGGAGGTGTCACGCCTCCTTAATATTTTCGTCTTTTCCCTCATACCCTCAAAAACGAACTATTCAATTTGATTCAGACCGACAAACCGCGATTCATTTATATATATAAAGATAACAAACACATGCAAATATATAGTTAAAGAAATTCATTTCAAAGGATTTGAATTTTTGATGCCAAGTCTGCGAATTATTTAAGGGATGTTTCGTAGAAGATGTTGAATTTAAATTAAAAAAATAAATAAAAAAAACTAAATTAATAAACGGAAAACTATTGATAATGTGCCTAATAGTCCTAAAGTTTCTTGGTAGTTGCTACGAATACTCATGTTGTTTTATAACCCCGAAAACACCTTGATTGTCGGGAAAAATTTTAGCACCTAAAAAGTTGAGGGAAGCCGTAGCCCCAGGATTGACATCTCTATTACTTACATACCTACATATTCATATGCAAAATATGCATGCGAAGTATTTTATTTTGCAGTCAAAAATGTAAAATATTACATAAGGATAAAAGATTTGTTTTTGAAGAAAACAAAAAAAGCGCATACCCAAGGGCTTCAGTAGCTATTTGAAACGGAAAAAGATAAATAAAACACTAAGTGACTACCCACCAAAAAAATGAGCATTTATATGGTGTGTTGTTACAAATTTTTTCCTCAAATTAGATGGGCCTCCATGTTTATTTTTCCAAACAGCATTAACCAATTTAGCTTTTATTAATTTTGTAATCGTTTTAGTTTAGTTTAAAATCGAAATCAGAATAAAATTTATATTTTTTTTTTTGTTTCCATTACATTCGTTTAACAAAGAGTTGCAATTTGATATCTTTTTTTTCTGCTAAAAACCGTGTTTATTAAATTAAAAGTAAATTTTATTTGTACTCTATTATCTACTCCATCTGTTCACTGCGTTAGTGAACTTTAATAAAATTGATGTTACCTTTGCCGGTGAAAATGCAAATTCGAACCACCCTGATGTGGAGGTGCTCGCAGCAGCGCAGGTATAGCAAACGTCCAATGATGGAACAAAATCCAAAATCCTCGATTCACCTGAGTTGTTCGTAAAAATATGCTATCGAATGAAGAGTCGATTCAGTCTTCTATTTTACTTCACTTTAAACTTTATTTTATTGAAAATTAAATAACTACACTTAAATTTGCTTGGAAAAGGTGTTAGGAAGTAGAAGTAGAAAGGAAAAATGACAATTAGAATGGTATGATTTTCAGGTTGCCACATAGTTCGAAATGGATCGTGGTGAAATTAAATTAAAGTGTGACCAGATGATAAATTTTTTTTGTACCAATTAATTACCAATATTTTTAGAAGTATTTTAAGTTATTACATTACCATTGAATTAAATTATGCTATTTCGAACACCATCCAAATCAACTAATTCGAAATACATAGCTCAGCCTTACTACTTATCAGTCATCTAGTTGAATTTCTCTACCCATCGTGACTTGTGGCATTAAAATGCCTAATTTTGCTACTTTATACTTTGTTCTTGAAAAATCCTTGCTCTATTATTTGTGATCTGATAACTAAATATTTTGAAAACTTTTTTGAATTTGTGATCAGATTTAGCTCATACTTGGAAGACACATTTACCATGGGAAAAAATAAATCAGTTAAAAAAAAAAAATACTGGGCGCCGATAAGATACAAAATTTGTAGAAAATTTCTGTTTGCTTTAATATTTGGCTCCTATTTGAAATACATATAGGTAGGTAATTGAGAAGTATAGTCCTCTCTCGACGAACGATAACAACACTTATCATACCCACCCTGCTGTATGGTGCAAAAGCTTGGACACTGAGAACATCTGACGAGACGACTCTGGGAGTAATTGAGAGAAAGGGTCCACTCAATTAGATACTGATTTGCGATCCCGTGATGTTTCCACATGGCGCCAGTTGGATGAGAGAAGAAACGACTGTCGAGCTATGGCAGGCAGCCATTCCTGTCTCGGCAGGAGTTCGCCACCGTCTTGAAGCCGTTTGCCGGAACTTTTCGTAAAATTGACGGGCATTATTCCGGTCAGCCATAATCTCAAGGTTTTCACGCTCACACCTTTATAGCTATAGTGTCTCCACTTCGTCCTTCCATCGGAGTGGTGGTCTCCCTCTTCCTCTGCTACCATCGGTGGTTGCCAATAAGAATACCTTCTAGGCCGTAACATCTGCATACATTCGCACAACATGGCCTAGCCAATTAAGACGTTGGGTTTTAATTTGTAGGGCTATATCGGGGTCTGCATATAGCTCATACAGCTCATCTTTAAACCTTCTTTGCTACTCGTCGTCGCCAACGCGTAAGGGTCCGTAATACTTTCGAAAATCTTTCTCTGGAATACTCCCAGAGACGCCTCATCAAATGTTGTCAGTGCAAGTTTCTGCACCATAAACCAGGACGGGTACGATAAGTGACTTATTTATTTTCGTTCTTCGACAGAGGACTTTACTTCTCAATTGCCAACTCAGTCAGAAGTAGCACTTGTTTGCGTGAGTGATTCTTCGTTGGACTTCTCGGCTGACATTATTGCTGGTTCCCAGGTTAAAACCTCTAATATTTCCTTTGCGATTTCTGTAGTTTCCTCAATACAAGGCTATGAAAGCAATTTCTTTTATATGAAAGAAAACACTTTAGCTCTTCGGAAAAAAAATTGCCTAAAATCAGAAAAATGTGCCACGACTTTAAGATGAACACATTGGTGCATTAAAATTTAGTGAACTATAAAACTGCATACTCCAAAAAATTCTAAAAATTGTGTAAAAAGAATTTGAAATTTTAATAAAATTTCTTTGAGTTTTCGCTAATTGTGTACATTTTTAAGACAATATGTATTGTGTGTCTCTAACTTCAGGTTTCGGAAAAAAAATGTTGATCCCCTCCGCCCCCCGCCCCCCTTTCCCAAATCTTGGCTACGCCACTGGGCCTCACCCATGCTATATCTCTTTCTGCCGATCGCACGGGCTATCTAACGCATCTTGCATCTGGGTACCGCGCGTTTCCCTGAGTTCATTGCTCATTACTAAAAGTTAGCTCAGCCATTTGCCCATTCCGAAGTCCCAGAATTTTAATGCTGCTTATTTTGCAATGTGATTTTTTAATTTTATGTCAAAAGAAAAAGAAAAATAAACGAAAAAATCCTTTTAACCCTAACATACATTTATATAAATAAATAGATTTCGGTGGAATTTCCCATGATGTGCTTAATTGCATATGAATAACTCTCCCATTTATATTCATCTCTTTTTTCTATATTCGGTTCGTTGAAACCACATAAATTACATTACTTTTGTGATATTTTTCTTTCAGATTATCTATAAAGCGCTATTGTTTGGTGTTGAAAGCTGATGCTTTTGTAAAATGCTTTACAGTCATTAAATGGACCACAAAGTGACAGTTTTAAATGCTAATGAGTTTTTAATTACACACACATACTTACATACTTACTTTGATATTTATCTTGAAAATGGTTGATATAAATAGCATTTGAAATTACAATAAATGCATATGAACAAATACATACAGAGAAATTGTATTTATATAGGGTAAATATGGCTAAAACGTATTACGCGGAACAAGTATAAGTAAGTGCTATCTTAACCCCGGTATATACCTCTTCGTGAGTGTGAACTAAGTTTTTGTATCTCATATGTTGCTATTACTTTACTTTTCTCAAAGTTGATATCTCAAATGTTAAAGAATTAAAATACGTTTGAAAATAATCAAAAAAGTTGTTTTTATAATTTTTTTTTATTTTTTAATTTTTTTTTTTTGATTTTTTCTAATCGTAATCAATTAATAATAGCCTTTTATTTATTTTGTACGGCCTGTACATTTGCAAAGTACAATGACCATAAACGAGCTCAAGGCTAATGGTAATAGTGAATACTGAAAAAAATCAAAAAATTTTTTTAAATAAAGATAATTAAAAGTAATCAAAACAACTTTTTTTTTTAATTATTTTTGAGAATTTTGGTTTTTTTTTTAAAAATCGTAAAAAATCATGATTTTTTTTTTTGATTATTTTTTTAATAAATTGGAAAATAATCATTAAAAATTTAAAGTATTCGTAAAACATCATTGAAGGGACTCTCAAGAACATAACTAATCAAACCGGTAATCACTGCGATTAGTAATCAATAACTAACAGGTCTGGTTTGATAATCATGTAAGAGATATAACTAAAAAAAACGGTGTGTGTGCCAAGTACTCGTGGAGTTTGATGTGTAAACATGTGTATCCTGCATAAAATTTAATTCAATCAGAAATCGCACAGTGGATGAAATTCAACTGCAAAACTTTATTTTATTTTAGTTGTTATCTATTCCTTTCTTCAGCTTTTCGTTTCTTTGCTGGACTGCCCCTACACAGGCAGAGGCACAGTCACAGGGCAGGGAAGAGCTGTATAGCGGGCTTTAAGGCGAAGAAAAAGGTACTAGAAGCTGCAATTCTTGAGTCTGAGGAGAAGAGTTGTTGACAAGCATGCATCTACTCTGATGCGAATGTCTCTGGTCTCAGCAAATACTTTAATTAAACCGCTTTTCTTAGTACGCAAATTGTGGTATATACATTGTTCAACTTTCCATAATTTTTTAGACGTCAGTCCATATGACCCATATATCAAATCCTAGTGATCTGGACAAAATGAAGTCACAATAGTAAGATTTAAAAAATACTGTTCCCAAAAAGAACATCGGAATGTCCCAAGTTCGACATACTATTAAATATTAAAAAGGTCTCTAGTAAAGACCAAAGCTAGGTATTTTCAAGGTCAATTATTTTTCAATAAAAAAAAATTTGGATATTAGTAAAAAAGAAAAGGTTGACAAACGTTTTTGAAAACTGATAACATATACTATATTGTTGTGATGACATACTCGTATCTTGTTACACACAAAGCAAGTATCATTGGTCTGAGTGAGATATCCCCGTAGTTATAATTACCAAAAACTATTGAAAATTACCTTTTTCCAGGGATCGTGGGACCTCTTCTGTTACAAAAAATATAATAGCGCGCCGATTCTATGATACCTTATAATATCCGATGTTGTTTTGAAATTATCAAGAAGGGTACTACTTTGACATGCCTTTAGTCAATCCAACAGAAGAAGATAAAAAGATAATTTGCCGGCTAATTTATCGGAATAAACCGTAGTCCAGTTGAAAGCAAGCAAGTTTTAATCGATATTCAGTTATCGATTAATTTATTGAAAAAGATTGACACAGCTCACTATCCTAGAATTGACAAGCGCTGACCTTTAAGTCTAGATAGAATATAGTTAGATTTATAACGCATAAAAAAATATCAAAAAGTAAATGCTCATATGAGACCAGCGACCCCCCAAATTTTCCAAAAGACATATACTTGTCGTCCGTCCAAACTAGTAGCCAACTGCTTGCTAAATTTAATTTTAATCCGTCTAACCTTCTCCTGTGTTTAATGGACAAAGACAAACCTCTGCACATCTTGCTAACCAATCATTCCTATTTATAATATTAATAAGATTTCTCAAATTATTTAATATAAATGTCTGGTATTCCATAATTGCCTGCATGACTCTACTAAATACAATTGCGATGGTAATAAATTTTAAAAATGTGTTTAATTAAACCACATTGTTGTAATTTTCTTTAGAATGTTTTACTTCTCCTGTTCCTTCATTCCAGCTAAATATTTATATTATAAATATCTTAACGTTAACAAAATGCGAAGCATTTGAATTGCTTATAAAATTCATACATACATACATACAAAGGTTAATACTTTCCTTATGGCGTACTTAACATTTTCTCTTATCTTTCATTTTATTTGAATGCAGTTAATGTCTAATGGTGCAAATAGAGCAAGCTTCCGGCGTTAACGGCTTTAGTCTATGACTGCTTCGATGTGTCTGCCCATATTCTCTACTACTCTCGATATGAAGATCTATGTTGCACTTGCCTGTAGTAAAATTGTTGCCGGGATGTACATTTATAATAGCATATATTTACTTGTAGAAGTATAGAATTCAAGTAACACAATATTTGTCACCAAGAAATTTTACTTAGAATCTGGAAATCATTAAGTGCAAAATGGAGCAGCTGTAATTTTCTTAAGAATTATCTAAATAAGATTTATGTGAAAATTGACATTCAGGAAAATGCACTAGAAATTAATTACATGGTAACGTTAAATTCACTAAGGTGAGTGAAAGACAGGGAAACGTAAACTATATTAAGGTTTGACACAGATAACAGCTTTTTTAGATATGACGGGCTTCACCCCTGCTGGTTAGGGGGTTACAATATGCCTGAGATGGTTTGAGATAAGCTAAAAGATTTCACTGGTTATACCAAATCCCTTCCGTGACTATAAACAACATATAAAGGTCTTTATCATAATTCCCTCACTACAGCCACTAAGTGACGCCCGGAACGAGATATCAAGAAAATTCATAAAAATTTTTGCTAAATTCTCTCGCCAGGATAGGGACTTATAACTTTCAAAAAAGTTCAAGACGCAATCAAACTACCATACGAGGCGTACAACAATTCTATGTCAGCTGGCGAACGGGACATTTATTTTTTATTTAAAAAAAAAAAAAAAAAAACAAGTAAGGAAGTCTAAGTTCGGGTGGAGCCGAACATTATATACCTAGTAGCGATCTATTATGGCATACCAATTTACGCAGGTCTATTTGAATACTTTTCACTTCGTATTGTAAAGGCAGCTGATTGTTTTCAATAAAAACACTTCTTTTATGAGTTTTGAGGCGTAAATCAATTTATTTGTATATACATAAATAGCTTTCCTATAAACCACTGCTAACCACATTTTTTCAAAATACCAATCCATGCACATTTTATGTTTGAAAAATTTAAATTCTCATAGATAGGCGGACAGACAGACATACGGACGGAGACGGGTAAACGGATATGGGTAGATCGAATCCTGATTATTTCTTCTCATACCTACAAACAGTTCACGTTTCTTGAAAGGTATGAAAATCAAAAAAGGTATATAACTTCTCTATTGTGTGTTATCCGCTTCGCCTAATTTTCGCAGGAGTGTACTACATACTATTGAGAAGCAGCTGACCAATTTTGACTGAAATATCTTGTTGAAATTTCAAGCAATCGCTTTTAAAAAAAGCAGAATTTTTATGCTGAAAAGTGGGCCTACTTCAACAAAATCCACAAAATTTTTTTTGGCTGAGTTTTGCTTAAAAAGCTTATTATGTGAACAAGATCTTATTGATATAGCTGTCATAGTTATAGAAATATCGCGTTTTACATTTTACAAACAAATTTTTCAGAGCTATGTTAAAAAAATGGGCGCGTCCCTCAACCGATTTCGCTAGTTTCGTTTCGTTTTTGCCGGAGTTATGGTATAAAAAATTTTGTAGAATAATCTACTATAAAAGGGGCGGGGCCACGCACATTTTCGAAAATTTATAGTTTCGAATTTTTTCGTTCACGGACACTTTGAAAGTGAAATAGAAATTATATAAAACTATTTAACGCAAAGTTATTGAGTAATAAATAAAGGGTGTTTTTTTTAGGGGTATAGAACTTCGAATTGAAACAAAACACAAGAAAATCGTTTTAAGGTCCATCAATTTGGCTTTATTGGAAGGATAATTTTATGCCATTAATGTTTAAATATGATTTCGGGCATGTGGCCGCCGCGGCTGGCTCGAATAAAGCCAATTCTACAGGTCCAATTTTCAACCACTTTTTCGAGCATATGGGGCCGTATGTCGGCAATAACGCCACGAATGTTGGCTTCCAATTCCCCTAACGTTTCTGGTTTGTTGGTGTAGACGAGCGACTTCACATATCTCCAAAGAAAATAATCCAATGGTGTCAAATCACACGACCTTGGTGGCCAATTGACAGGTCCATTCCGCGAAATTATGCGCTCATCGAATGTTTCCTTCAATAAATCGATTGTGACGTGCGCTGTGTGGCATGTAGCGCCGTCTTGTTGGAACCACAACTCATCCACATTCATGCCATCCAATTCGGGAACAAAATAGTCGGTTATCATGGCTCTATACCGGTCTCCATTAACGGTAGCTGCCTCTCCAGCATTATTGCGGAAGAAGTATGGCCCAATGACTCCACCAGCCCATAGAGCACACCAAACAGTCAGTTTTTGTGGATGTAATGGCGTTTCAAGGGTCTCATGTGGATTCCCTTCACTCCAAATGCGGCAATTTTGCTTGTTGACGTAGCCATTCAACCAAAAATGAGCCTCATCACTGAAAAAAATTTTGCGATGAAAATCAGAATCGAAATCAATCTCATTTTCGGCCCATACACCAAAATCACGACGCATTGCATGGTCTCGCGGCTTTAATTCTTGCACAAGCTGGATCTTGTAAGGTCGCAAGCCAAGATCTTTGCGCAAAATCTTCCATAAAGTTGATGGACAAAGCTCCAATTGCTGTGCACGGTGGCGAATCGATTCATTCGGGTCCTCTTCAACACTTTGCTCTACAGCGGCAATTGTTTCTTCGGTGCGCACTGTTCGACGTCTCTGCGGATGCGTATTATCACATAGAGTAAACGTAGTGCGAAAACGATCCATGGTTAACCGAATTAATTGCTCTGATGGACGATTATGTCGACCATAAATTGGACGGAGCTCACGGTAAACTTCGCGAACTGAACCATTATTTTCGAAATAAATTTGCACGATTTGCAAGCGTTGTTCTTTTGTCAACCTGTTCATGATGGAATGGCAAACCAAACTGAACATAAATGACATTAGAGTTGCCAGATTTGACCACAAAATGCCAGTTTTATCTCTATTCAAAAAACAAACCTGTAAAAAAAACACCCTGTATATCGATGATCCTTTTTAAAATCTTTCATATAAAAGTAGGTATGTCCCTTAACCGATGTCGCCCATATTTTTCCGGAACATTCCTTGTATTCGTCCAAATCTGTGACCCAAATTTCTTTTCAATATCCTGTACGGTTTTTGATTTATGATTAATATTGTTTCAAAAATTTGACTTAATCAAAAGTGGGCGGTGCCACTCCCATTTAAAAAAAATTTATATTCTGCCTTAATGTTAAAGTAAACCAAAATTTTCTCCTTATAAGTGTATTATGTACTGAATAATAATTTTTTTTATATTTTCGAAAATATTTTGTATATGAAAAGTAGGCGTGGCTATCCTCTGATTTCTGCCATTTTAAATAGTGCTCGGAGATGAGTGCCAAGGAACCTGCGTACCAAATTTCATTACGATATCTCAAAATTTACTCAAGTTATCGTGTTCGTAGACGGACGGACGGATATGGCTTAATCAATTTCTCTTTTGCTCCTGAATATTTTGATAAATATAAGTCAATATCTATCTCGATTCGTTAATGCCTTTACATACTACCGTTAGGTGAGTAATGTTAATATAACTTGTGTGCGTAGCCCTACTAAGTATAAAAAAGAACGAGAGCAGCGCACTATGCTGGTGGCTTAGTGATTCTAATCACGGGTAAATTCCTTCCTACGATTAGGGATAACTTACTATGCTGCACTTTGCAATATACCTCGATGATCTGGAAAAGACGTGCTAGGATTGAATCTCAAAAAAATTAACTAGCCCTACTTAACAGCAGAACTAAAATTCCTTTTTTCAATCTCTCTAATTTTCATGACTATATAGCTCGCAATTCTCTATATCTTTTCAAAATTCTCGACGCCAAACTAAATTGGCGAAGTAATGTTGAGGAGAGATAAAATAATTATCTGGCAGCGTATTACACTTGCAAGAGCGCTTTGGGGAAAGACTAGGGACTGTCGCCGTATAAAATCCATGGTATGTATGACATAGACTTCGAACCAATACTATTGTCTGTGAAGAAATAAGGTAAACACAGTAATTTAGTGAAAGTTGAAAGACAATACACGTAATTTTCACAAATGGAGCTCTCAGACTGACGAACATGTGGAAGTCAGCACACTATGGACACGCAGCGATATGAGAGAATATGGCAAAGGAATTAAACGGTGTCGAATCTGAGTTAACAGCCGATACAGACTATATAACATTAGTTATTAAAGTCCTGGCACAGAAGGTAAATCTCCTTTGAGGGAGGAATGGGACGAGGGTTTGATCATGGGTAGAGCAGTTATAACTCCTACACGGATGGCTAAACAATTTTAAAATGTAAATACTATAAGATCTGTAAGTCATAGGCCGTTATTGCGCTTCACAATTACAGCTGGCTCTTTACTATTTATTGTTCAGTTCCACCTAAACTTAAACTTTCTTACTTGTTTGTATGGTCTTTCTTTCCTATGAGGACACCAAAGACACAATGAAATTCTTGACAATTTTTGTTCAATTGGAAAAATACTTCTGGCTTTTATTGCCACAGCTAGCTTAAGTTTTAGTACCTATCGGCTGACGCTTAATCGAAATTTGCACTAAGCTCCGGCTACGATTTGTGGCAGATTGGAAATTTATTGTACTTTTATTGTCCAAATGCGCTGATAATCGAAAATTTATTTAAAAGGTCAAATCGATTTAGCGAGTGCGCTGGCGTAGTGGGGTCTACTTGGTGCAGGAGATTACTCTGTTGAAGCAAATGTTTTTTCTTTCCTTTAAGTAAAGTTACTTAAACGCGTTAAAATTGAGATTGAATTTGAAAAAATTTCAAACTATTATTTTCTTATTTCTCCCTTTTTTCCTGTTATATGAAAACAGTGAAACGTCCTTCACGTTTTGTCAGCAAGTTTAGTAATTGGTTTCGTATGAAAGTTTTGCATTACTTTTGCGTATCCCATCGACCCTCGTTTTGGGTCAGCGCACACACCAGCACCTGCCCCAGCGAAAAAGTTGAACAACAAAATGGAATATTGTTAAGTGAGTTATGAAAAAGCCGTCATCAAAAATGTTATATATGCTGCAAGCGAATTCAGCAAATGCAATCGCTTGCTCTCAACTGAGAATGCCCACTTATGTGAGCGAAATATTCAGGTCAATGATGTCAGCCAGTATTTTATATATAAAACACGGCATCGAGTCGGTTAACAGTTAACTTATAGTTGAATCCCGATGAGCTGCTCTTTCGAAATTAAATGGAATGTATCGGAAGATTTTCGTGAAAAAAGCTATTCCGATCTTATTACCACTTTAAACAAGCTCGCCTTTTATATTCGCTACCAAATTATCAATTCAGTCTGATGTCGCTTCATTCCTGCTTTGAGTGTCGACCGAACTTTCCCATGAAAGCAGTAACCCTAGAGAGAGAGCGTGGCCAACTGCGACTCATCAATCCCGCAGAGCCTCTGGCAAGAGATCTCAACGCAGAGACTCGAAAGATGTTCGAACAATACAGCCTGACCAAATAGAAACAACACTTGGAGATATGCAACCTCTGAGGCGTTGAGGGCAAACTTTGGTCTATAGTCGAGATCTTATCAAGTTCGGCCAAATCAAGTCGGACCTGAGAAGATGCGCTATCACCTTTTGCTTACAATTTATAATGTTTCCTCCACCTAAGATGGCCAAACGACGTGCCTGCCGCCGAACATACAAATATGGAAACGACAAAGCGTCTCTGAGGTCAAGGATGCCTTTATTAAGGTCAAGCCCTTAAAATCTATCGGCAACAACGTTATTGCCATGCACATGCTGAAATACCTCCATCAAAAGAGTAAAATACTCATTGTTAGAGAGCACGTGAGAATGTTAAGCAGACAGTTTGTACTGAAGATGCGAGTGCCGTTTCAAGGGAAAGTAAATCAACTTCGACTTGGGTATTGTAACAGGTTATACTCTTACTGATATAGGCTCAACCCGAACATACTAAATACATGTGGTACGGCCACTTATGACACCAGAAACACTAAATTCGCTCTGGTCCAACCCTGTTGAAACTACTAGTTACTTTGGACTACCGTTAGAGATGTTGACCAGGAAATTCCTGCTCAATTGCTGCAAGCCGCAGCACCCGAACAGGCACCTGCTTGAGGAAAATCCGTCTCCCAGGAGAATAAGGAGTCATCTCCGTAAGCAATATGATGAGATCCAGCATCACATCTTTTCGCCGTTTGATCCAAAGGTGCATCGACAGGCCCTCAAACTCATCCATACAAAGTCGGTAAACTCCTTTGGTAGCTCTCGTCCAGTGAACGCCGTTATTTAGGCATAAGCTCTACCTGCTGCCGAATAAAAACGCGAACTGCCTAGGGAGACAAGAGTCATGCCGGCCCAACTTCGTTCTGTATACTGTAACAGGTTAAACTCTTACCTATCCAGACTGAACCCCTACATGCCAGATGTCTGCCGGCATGCGGCGTGTCTCCCCATGATACTAACCATCTATTCATCTGCTCAACTGAGCCTACTCTTCTAACAGCAATTTCACTATGGTCCAACCCTGTTGAAGCCGCGAGGTTTTTGGGACTCCCGTTAAAAGAGCTCGATGACAATATTTGTTAATGAAAGTGGCGACTAGGCAGGCAAACTATCGCTACAACAAAAACAACAGCCGTTAGAAGATTTTAGTAGTAACAACAACAACAACACCACTTTCACGAAACGGCTAGTGTTGGCATTAGTCTGTAATCACGGAAGTCCTTCACAGAAGAAAGAAGTTTCGAGCGCAATAGGTTTTCTGTTAAAGGTATCCGTTCGTTTGTAATATATATAAATATTGAACAACGAGCTTAACGCACTTTTAGGCGGCTCATCGAAACCTCGTCTGCTAAAGATGCAAGAAATTTTGCTTTAGTACACTCTCCCTCCTTCAGTCTTCCATACAAATTCCATGTCAAAATGCTTCACTTCAACGAAATTGTGTTTGTAGATACTTTGTGTGGGACATGTAATAGCCTCTTAATTAATTTTCCAAAAAGAAACTTGCTTTTGCTACGGAATATCGTATACTTTTCAAACGTTACCCCAAGCAAAGGCTATTATTATACAAACTATTCCTTAATATGCGAAGCTTTTTGCCACACGTGATATGGAAAAATTTCAATTTTCTAACGAGCACAAATTTACGAACTCATTAAGTAAACAAATGGGAAAGCTTTGCTCATAGTGAAGTGCTGCATTTCCAACTTTTTTGTTTTGTTATTTTGTGGGATTTGCTCTGCAAGTAGCAATCATTAACTTACGGATACGTGCTTTCATTTAAATTAACACCAAGTGGAAAAAACACAACCAGCAATTAATTTATCATTAAAAAGTTTAACTAGCAAGCAATGCGTATCGAGTAACGAGTAACGGTAAAAGCAATTGTATTTTCATTAAACTTATTAACAACAAAAATAAAAAAAATAACATACATGTAAGTTTATGCAAAAACAATGTAAATGCAAAGCAAGCAAGAGCGTCTAAGTTCAGGTGTGACTAAGCGTTATATACCCAGCTGTGAGTTTAGAGCAACACAATTTTAGTAAAATTTTTCCTTATCAGTTAATTCACTAAATATTATTATACGGCAGGTAGACGAGGTTTTTGAGCGATTGACTTAAATTTTGGTAGCTTAAAGGCATCAACCACTGGAAATGGGTTCACGAAATGTGCTCAAGGCCAAGAATAATAACTTTTTCTTTTTTTTTATGAAATTAAAATTTTGTTGTTTAATTTTTTAATAAATATTTTTTAATTAATTATTAAAAGTTTTTATTACAATAGAATAGGAAATTTTTTGGAGACCACCGCCATAGCTTTTCTTATAGATACATTTCGGAATGAATAATTACCCTCCATCAATCAGTAGAGAAAAATAGGAATTGCTAGATAAAACATTGGCGGTGCCACAGCTACTCAAAAAAAATTTTAATATTTTGAAATTTGGTTTACTCAGGTAATTTTTTTTTTTGCAAAACTTCTATGATGCAAATATTTTGATATTCGATATATTCCTTTTTTTCTTTCTTTTTCTATGTATAATACATACATATATTGTATACAAATATATGCATACAAAAATTAAATGTTTGTGTGAAAATACTGCTTAGATAATTATAATTAGTTATATAATTAATATTGAATTAGTATAATTATAATTAATTTTAAATTTAAATTTTTATAAAAACTTAAAGATAAAAAAAAAATAAAGAGAAAGAAATTGTGTGAATGCATCTTTGTATTATAAATATTGGTCGATACTAACAACCCAGCTTTGGAGTAAGAGCAAAATTACATCCCGTTTAAAAGTATTAATGTTGTGACTTGTTTTAACATATTCTGGTAATTTATTGACCAATCAAAACCATCGAAAGAAGGTGGTTCTAATATCGTTATCCGCTGGAGACTATATACTGAATAATCGGTCACATTTATAAAAAAAAAGTAATTGTTTTTTCTAAAATATTCAGAAACTTGACATAAATTTCTATTAAGAAAGTTTCAAAATTTGAGAAAAAGGTTTTTCAACTTGAACTAAAAGCAATTGCTCCGGTTTTATTAATATGACGTAATGTATTGTATTGAGCTGAAGGTTATGCTTTATAAGTTTGTTTTTGATTTTGGAAACTGTTAATTGTGTTTGTTAAATACATATTTGTGTAATGTTAAGCCTGTTCTGTTGTTGTTGTTGTTGTAACGACAAAAAGACTCCCCGAAGGTTTTGGGGAGTGCTGTTGAACTGACAGTCCTTGGCCGGATATGAATCCGGTACGCTCCGGTACTCCCTTGCGGTACTGGCCTACTGTCTTGGTAGCGATTTGATAAGACCAGTGGAACCTTCTAGATCATGTCATCCGTAAGGAAGTAGAGATGGGTAATAAGAGGTGAGAGGCGTCATATCTGTAGATCAACCATCGAGTTGTACGTCATTACCTTAGTGCATATTAGTCGCTTCTTACGACCGGTATGCCTACCTCGGGCATATTCTAAACCGCTAACCCGCAGGGACGAACTACATTTACTAAATTGCCTCGTTTCCCTCCCCACTTGGCGCCTCTCCTATAGGTACCCTTATATATACCTTTTTCATTCTACTTTTGCTTTCCCCACCCCCATATACTGTTATTCTTCTTTACCTTCTTCATTTTCCTCTAACACCACCTCCATGTATCAAATTTCTATTCCTACTCTTCCCTTCTTCTCCCATTTCCTCTGCGGGTACTGATATGTACATAGTACCGAAGATATATCGATATACCTCATGCAAGTTTATGCATCATTATATATAAATATACCGAGTCACATGCTATTGAAAGATCGATTGCCAATGATGCTACATGTCTAAGTTTTTATAGATAAAGTCAGTACACTTTATACATGCGGGCAACCTATGCGAGTTTTCACAAAATCAAATCGGTTGATTTTGAAGTAGCAAAAAATGTCAACCTATTTAGCAAAATACTTTAAAAAATCTAAATAAGTGGGGATAGAACTAGAGAGGAATTAAGTCAGTGTAGGTGAAAGTGAGAGGTGGGTAGGAAGACGCATATATTTTCCAGGACGTCTGTCAGCTGTGTTAGTTTCAGATACAAAAACAGCTGGGTATAAAAATGGCTACACCAACAACAACGGCTGTGTAATAAGCTTTTTACTGCATTGCTTGTTGCTTGCTGCTTCAGGAACATTGCAACTTTTATGCGCTTAAATTGGAAATGTAACTTAATTAATTTGACATGCAAATACGTGAAATGCTGAGCAGAAACGATTTAAAACATTGTTGTTGTTTTATGTTTAAACTCTTTTTGGTATATATGTATGTGTGCGTACGCATTCACTTCTTGTATTTGTTGTTGTTTTTTTTTAAATATTTTTTGGATGCCTTTTTGTTTGTCAACGATTTCGCCTTCCTCGAATGATGTTAAGCATTGACGCAACAACAGCAGAAATTATTTGATCGGATTAAATGCAGCAGTGGCAGTGATGCCACTTTACTTGTAAGCAATTTTTCGACTGCCATAAGTATGCACTTGTGTATGTGTGAGTGCATTAACAATCAACGAAACAGGAGTAAATTTGCTCAATTTATGCTCCAAGGGCAATGCTGCAGCAACGACAGCACACTTCTCTACCTTATACACAATGTCAAGCTTACCCTGTGGGGAAAATATCTAGTTCGAACTGGTGCGCATCTAGTGCGCTTCGAACCACAAGTAGTTCGCCTTCAATCTCTTTCACATGTAATCAACAGGCGAATTTAACATGGCGATGTCCTAGGCGGTGGAAATTGTCTCCCGCTGCATTACCTTTTCCACTGTTCCGCAATAATTAAAAATTCGACAGTTGCGATGTAGCTCGTTTTTTGCTAATATTGCTATACTTCTGAACTATTTCCAAATTCTGCAGTTTGGATGAAGTTAGTTTAGAATTAAAAAAAAAATATTTGGAGAAGCCTTCCATGGTAGAACTACACTCGGAGACTTTTTGCCAAATGACTGCCTACGGTCGCGACCCCCGTTTTGAAAAACTTTTTTAAACCACTTTTGATGTTACACTACCGCCCCACCATTGCGGTTAGTTTATACACGGCTAATAATTTGAGCCTACATTTTAAACCATTCTATCATAATGTATACATAAGTAACCTTTTCTCACACTATTGATGCGTGCGCCCTAGCTGAGTGAGTTGAGCACTCGACTCGGATGCGGGACGCGTCGCTTCGAAACCTACCAACTGGTGCATTTTTTTTTTAATTATAATTTCAAATTTTAACTTTTCTTTAAAGAACGTTACAATAACAAAACATTTTTCCAAATACGAATCTAAATTTTATTAAATTTTAATGATTACACAACTGCCGGTTTCGGACTAGTGAAAATCTAGTTACTGTCGCACTAGTTCTTATTAGCCACTTTATCTTTAGTTCTGAACTAGAAATTATTCTCACTAGTTACTGACTTCCGCACAGGGTACATACAGACGATAGGCTGTAAATACCTATGCACTTACAACAATATATACACACACATAACTGCATAGAAGATATAAAATTATAGCGCTTTGGACGTTAGTTGAATGGCTGGTCTATTGCTACTCGAAAAATGTTAACTAATTGAATTGCGCTGCAAGTCTCTGTTACAAATAACAAGGTTAGGAGGCATGACAAAATGGCAAAATGATAGAGCGGCAACCATTGAAAATTTACTATGGAAAATTGCAGATTTTTGTTATACCCTGATGTGCTTGGTTTCATGAATGAGTAAATTTCTGGCTACCATAGCAAGCTTGAATTCTCGTCAACACAAAAAAAAATCGATATATATATATACAAATTCTACAGAAAAATGACACGGAAGATGGCACAAAGTCAAAAGTGTCCAAGCCAAAATAACCAAAGATGAAAGAAAATTAGTCCCATAAAAAGCAACTTTCTACAATATCGGAAAATAAAAAAAAAGGATCTATAGAAAGTTATTTCAAATGGTAATTTTTTCGAAAAATTTTATATGATTTGTTTGTAAATATGTTGTAAAAATGTTTATATGATTTGTAGTCATAAATCACAAAATTTGTTTTGGTTTCAACAATTCTTATTTAAAACCTAGAATAACAGCCTTAAAACTACTCTAGCCATTCTGGTATGTATAAGAGGATGCCGAATTATGTTTGTGGTGTTTTGTAGCAGTCCTACGTCTTGCCTAATCGGCACGTTACGCATAGAAATTGTCACCAATAGTTACTGACGGAAGTCCATGAAAACTAGCAGTTTTAATAGGCTCAGTCCAAATTGAGTTTGCTTTTCTAAGAGACTGCTCCATTGACCAGTTAAAAAGGTTAATTGTTGGGCGTGCTATTCTAATAAATTTTTGTTTATACACTTGAGAACTCCGATCCTCTTTGTTGGAGGAGATAATTAGTTAAAAAAAAAAAAATTATAAAAAACAAGAAAAAAAAACAAGACTCAAAAATTAAGTTATCTATGGGAAAACTTCTGGTCCGCAGTTTCTTTGATAATTTACATAACATTACCCAAGTATCACTGGAGTTTAATGGGCTGCACTATGCTAATGTTTACGTAAAGGGCGCACAGAATATCATTATTTCGACATTATGATAACACTGCGTTACAAAAACGAGTTTTAGTTCTGTCCTATGAACCAAATATACTTTTTCGGAAAGGGGATAAAAAATAAAAATACACTTGTATCGGCGATTTTCATGTACACTTCAGAATTTTTTTTTATGTATAATTATATAATTTTTTTTATTGTGTCTGTACTTATCTGTATATTAACAATAATATTACACATTGTTTTAAAAATAGCAATGGAGTATACACTATACATTTAAACCAAGGCTGCCCATCATATTTACTCTTGTTCATATTTCCTATTTTTGCCGAATATTTCGAGTGGCGAAAATATTTATTTTTTATTTTCCACAGAAAACGCCACAACTACGCTAGTTTACGGCAGTTGTTATAATTTATTAAATGCAACAACTTTTTTAGCTCCCTAAGGGCAGTTATAAAGCAGCAGCAATGAATGCAATAGTGTACCAAAAAAGGGAGTTTTACATTTGCTTTGGCTCGTCGCACTTTTAACTCAATTATATACAGTTCATAACTTTTGTTCTCCCTCTTTTGACTCGTCTTTAGAATATGTTGGTCACTTCTATAGCTGTAATTATGGGGTATTATAAATCCATAATATTTTGCTCTTTTTCAGCAATTTTCGAATGCATAATAATAAAACAACAAAAAACAATTTTTTGCTAAATAAAATTTAATTTAAATGAATGCCTCCAAGGTCTAATTAATGTGAACAATTTGAATATTTATGAATTTGAAAAATATTAAACACTACTTGTAAAGGAGGTTTCACTTCAAATGCGGCAACCCTAAATGGCGGGAATTGGGTGGCTAACAGCAAATAATTTAGAGCAGAAAAAAAAACACATTAAAAATAGTGATTAAAATTTATTACATTTGTTATTTCCTTTTAACATAGAACAAAGTTCCGACAAAAGAAAAAATTAAAAAGTTTTTTTTCCAAAAGTTATGCACATTCGAAGTTTCACTTTGCTTCATTTTTCCTGTTTTGTCAAATTAATTTTTTCAATATTTTGGGAATTACTGTTGTTAAAAAAATAAACTTTGAGGCATGAAAAAAATATATTTTGGGAAAAAAGTTTAAGTATGACAGTAAATTTTGTAATATATTTATTTTTGTATTATACCTCTGATATATTTAACGATATCCGCAAATTTTAAGATGGGTGTTTTTTGTTTATTTTAAAATTATGAATTTTGGAAATTTTTCCAAGAACTTTTTTTTTTTAATTTTTTTATCTTTCTTGTCGAGCTCAATTAAGGAAACACAAAATTATTAAATATTGTTCACTGAGATGATGAAATAAAATTTTTTTGCGATTTTAAAATTTTTTTATACCTTTAAGTACCCTTTTGAAAGCGTAAACCACAGTAGTTTCCGAGATATTGAAAAATAAACTTAAAAAAAACAAAATAACGGGAAAAAAGTGAAATTTGGAAATTGCATAACTTTTGAAAATAGCTTATAGGTCACTAAAAAACTAAAATTAGACATTGATATTAATAATCGCTACAGAAAGCTTGACTTACTAGTTTGACTCCATCTTCTGAAACCTTCGATGAAAATTAGACAGGGTTCTATTTTTAAGAAAAGCAAGAAAATTAATTTCTGCAAAATGACGAAAAAATTAGAAAAAAATCAAAACCGTTTGGAACAGGTTCCGCCTTTTGAAATTGTTTTGGTTTCGTTGTTTTTTTTTTCAGATAAAAACAACGGTTACGGTTTCGATTTCACTTTCGAAAAATGAATCGGTTTTAACCGGTAACGGTTTCGGTTTTAGTTCTGGTTTAAAACAAACATTTCCTAATAACTTCTAATAAGGGATTTTCAAGGCTAATGAAATGCACTTTATTAATCGAGTAATCAGCAGCTATCGCATATACATCAGCTTTCGGAGCGGTTTGCTGGGAAGTATTGGAGCACGATAAGAAGAGAGTTCGGCAAGCGCTTCTATTTGACCTCGACATGAACAAACACAAAGCTGAAAGTGGTAATATATACGAGGGCTTATATCTTTTCCGATCCGTTAATGTTGCTACAAACAAATGTTAGGTGAACAAAATTTTGACGGCATCTCAGCCTTAATGCTTGTTTAAGCAAATCTTCAGTTGGGCGCATTTATTTGTTTGTTCTAAAAAAGAAATAATTTAAGAAATCACAGCATTTTCCTGTGCGCAACATTAACAAGAAATTGTGTATGCCGCACTTTCATTGAAGTCGTTACTCAGCCACATAATTCAAAGTGTAAGCAAATGAGCGCTAAACAAATTTTATTAAAAAAGTTTTTAAATATACGAGTATGTACTAAGGTACCTACTAAGTATGTATATACAGGGTGGCGCAAAAGTAATCCTCCTATCAGAAAATGCTATAAATTTTGCGATTGGCCCCTAAAGTCAGTTATGTTTTGACATTTGTGTAGTAAACACATGCGAAATACACGTTAATAAACAATGTTACGCTACACTGCTCCAGAGGAATATTGCTGACTATTTATTTGACCAATAATCGGTCGGGGCCAAACGGTTACTGTGAATGGTGAGCGCTACAGAGCAATGATCAACGAGTTCTTTTTGCCGCAACTTGATGAATTGGGATTGGAAAACATGTAGTTCCAACAAGACGGTGCAACAGCACACACTGCACGTGCCACAACCGATATGCTGAACATCGGAAGCTTACTTTTGCGCCACCTTGTATGTATAAGAGTAGACTTAAATAATTTTCAAAATTGTGGAAGCATAAGTGCGTAGTTGCGAATTGCACAGGTAGCCAAATATTTTTCATGCTGGTTATCCTCTATAAAAGTGGGAAAGGTTAGCGGCAACAAAATAAGTTAAGGCAGCACCAAGTGATACAAAGTGTAGCCTAAAGGAGAGCATAATGATTTTAGCGTTTCAATTTCCTACCATCGTGTTAGTTTTTCCTTCGTTTGTTACTACAAGTTGTAGCCGGTAGGTGTTTCAATAGTTGCAGCAAGTGTTGATTTTTATAGATTTGTGCTCAGTCGAATATTCGGGTTCGGCAAACAGTTTTGTGATAATTCAGTACTATCCTTAAAATATTAACATCGATAATTTGCTAATCAAATTTCCTTGACCGCTCGTTAGACAAATCCATAAAAGTTCAATTGAGATATATTGCGCAACAGGTTGTGTGCAAATACTTTTTTTGTTCATCTTTGCTTATATAATAAACCGGTTTTTAAGTATTATTTATTCCAAAGCAGTTTTCTCATCAACCACAATTAGTTTGATATTGACTATATCGTTTGGACACACGAAACTTTGCTCATAAAGAGGATAGTCGACTTCGGCTTTGGCTGGGACACGACAATACTTAGGCCCAGATTTCCTATTCAACAAAATAAAAAAAAAAAGCCGAACGCATAGTGATTTACACAGACATATAAAACTGCAGCATTCTAAATATCTGCAACACCAATATTGACTCAGGCTACTAACGTATCATGGCAAACAAGATACATACGTTTGCTGAAATTTGTTAGCCTGGGATTTCAAAAAACAATTTGCTTGACAACTTGCTCACTTAGGAGACTGCTGATAGATTTCACACTACATTCACTTAGCTGAAAGAAAGGTTGAACAAAATTATGTAACCAAGTAGTAGCAGAATATTTTTTTTGTTTTAGACTAGTAAAGTCACTCAAAAAGATTTTAATTCCAGCTCACCCAAGAATAATAATAATAATAATAATTCCCAAACGGATTATCCACCATAGCCCGACCGGCGCGAGGGGCGCATCCGCATAACGCTCAAATTATACGTTCGTGCCGAGTCGTTGAATAGCTTTGGTTTGTTAATCGTCGAGATCTAAAACTGCTCAGCTACAGAGAAAACCTCATCAGCTAAGTAAAGTAGATATAATATAGATTATACATTAAGAAATAATTAGTTAAGAGAATAAAATTATTGTTAGAAGTTAATATTGAAGTCAAAGGATAAGAAACAATTAGTAGCAATGTATTTAGGATAGAAAGAATTGATTTTTTTATGCTGAAAAGCGAGTTCGAAATATCAAATCTACCAGAAAGACAGTATATACCATCCCAACCACACAAACCTTTCCAAACTGAAGGTATGGTACCATGCACGATCTTCAATTAGCTTATTTAAGTGCGTTATTTTAAAAATTTCCCATCAACAGGGTATCGAACCTGAAGGCTTACATATTTGTACTTACTACAAAAACTCAACATTAAGCGATAAATGATTTTGTGTGAAAACTTATTTTTTCGTAAAATTTTTCTAAAATAACACGATATAAAAAGCAACCTATGTTGGATATGTTTTCTCTTAAATGCAATAAGACTGCCATCGACTTCGCACATCTTCCCGCACACTTGCTCTCTACGAGCGCAGGCCAACCCAGCTCAAAGCATGAGGCGTGAGAGCATATCTGCGAAGCACTCCGCACCGTCGTTGAAGAAATAATTGGATACCGGCGAACGCAAAGAAACACCTGGCATGATGTTAAGTGTCGGAATGCAATAGCAAGAAAGAACACTGCCTACACTGCCACGCTAACAGCGAAGGCAATAAGAAGCACATCCGGATAGTACCGCGAGATTAAGAGCTAAGCAAAGTGGCTTTTCCGGACAAAAAAAGGAAAAAAGCTAGATAACAGTAATTGCACACGATATTTTTCTCAAAGAGTTCAATGCGAACGGCGACCTGGTTACCGATGTTCTAAAAGTACTGATATTAGGGAGTGAGTACTTCTCTGAGCTAGTAAACAGAGGAATTGAAAAAAAAAACAAAGAAAAAGTTCAACACGGCTCCACAATCGAATATTTTTGAAATTTATGTTCCCAAACCCAACTATGACTAATGCGAATAGCAATAGCCCGAATGAAGAATAATAAAGGATCGATCGCTGATGGATTGCTTGTAGAGCTATTTAATGAATGTGTGCCTGAAGATTACAATTTGAATGGTCTCTGTCTAATCCACAACCATCGCTTAGTCAGCCTTTTAAGTATCGCATATAAGATCCTATCAAGCATATTGTGTGAAAGACTTAAGTCTGACGTGAAGCTACTGATTAGACTTTATCAGTATGGCTTCAGGCTAAGTAAATCTACCATCTACCAAAATTTTAAACTATGTCTAATCTTTTGAGAACCCTTAAGAAAGTATTTGACGTACATCAACTTTTCCTTTGATTTTGAATCCGCGTTCGATGGCACGGAAATGAACTTCCTATATGCTGCTATGTCTGAATTTGGTTTCTCCGCATGGCTATGGCATTGAGCAACATCACCAGCTCAGCAGAATTTAGACCCGTATGCTAAGGACATTGACATTATCGGTCCTAACAACCACGCCGTAACTTCTGCTACTACAAACTACATAGGGAAATAAGCGGAAAAAGTTTTTTTTTGGTTGTGAACGAGGATAAAACGGTGCACATGCTGCCATTAAGCAAAGAGTCAGCGTAATTAAAAAAAAAAAAAAATCACCACTGTTGCTAGCCATAACTACTAATTACGAAATAATTTAAGGCTTTGTTTACCTGGGATCCAGCGTTAACACCAACAATAATGTTAGACTGCAAATCCATTGAAAATTCATTATTGCAAACAAATTCTACTTCGGACTCGGTTAGCTATCGAGAATTAAGGTCCACGAATGATGGGAACAAATCGCAAATGGAAATGAGTATTATGAGTATGTGTGCTCTGCCTGGAAACAAAACAACGTCGATTACAACTTGGCAGCGTGCAACAGAGCCTTATGCTAAGTGAAAAATTGTAGCAAATGGAGGCCATAGTAATTGGGTAATGGTAATCGTTTGGAATTACTTTAACTCTGAGCAATTTCGGGAAAAGCCTGGAACTGTGTGCATTGATACTTAGTTCTTTCTTTGTAATGGCGAAGTCTACAAATAGTTTAATGCCAATAAAAACTGCATTAATACTTGCTAATTTTCCACTGAAATATTAAAGAAGCGCTTCCTTACCCACAGATAATCCCCGACGACGCAGTTTTTACAACAAACTGAAAAACAAATTTCTTTACTGGAGAGTTTAAATTGCTTCTGCTAAGATCGGAACCAACAAGCGTTGCCTTCAGCAGCAAAACACAGCATCATTTCAGCTCCGATCGAATATTTTGCGTTTCATAAATATTTGTATAAAAACTATAAATGCACCTTAGCAATTTGCATACCTTCAATGCCAATAGCCTACAGCTTTTCATATAAATATTTTCCTGTCCAAAAATTGTGCGAATGTAACAAGCGAAATGGAAATAAAAATGCTGCAAGTAAACGAAAACTTTTTTAATTTCTTTGAACGAACACAAAGTAATATATGCAAAGCTATGGCGTGAAGAATTTTTGCTGCAAGTGTTGTCCAACAACAGCAACAAAATGCAAGTGAAAAATAAGAAAGGTAACAAGAAATTTGCAAATAAAAATTGTTTAAATTGATTTTGTTTTAAAAGTGTTGAAATTCAACAAAGCACAATAAAATGAATTCTTGTAGTCGCCATGTGACTGTATAAGCGAGAAGGGAACAGACAAAATCGTTTATTGTATTGCAATGGAGTACGAGTAGATATTGTTGCTTGTTTTTTATTTTATAAACGTACATATTTCTTCAAATTAAAAATTTAGTAAATAACTCTTTATAAGAAAAAAATAGGTGTTTTACTCTAGTAGAACAAAGTGCCAAAAAGTGAAGAAAGGCGAAGTCTGTTCGGCATCCTATTTGCTGTTAAGAGTAGCGGTAACTCTTAAGGACTCTACCAGGTTTAATTCTTCATAAATGTATTTAGAACATGTAACGAGGTCAGCTGTGCGCTTTCTTAATCAATTTTTTTTCCTTCTGAAAATATTGCTATATTTGTCTTTAAATGTCAAATGGTCACATAGTGAATAAAATTAGGATAAGAGCTTTTTTGCCAAAAATACAAAGATCTGCCAAAAAAAAAATTTTTTTTTAATATTTCAGTTGAAGCAAGGAAGCTGTCTTCGGCTGTGAATACGCATTACGGTTTTAAGTGTCCAATCCCTACTTACAATAAGTACAAACTCTGCAAAATTTGATGGTCTTCCCCTGTTAATTTAAAGATACATATCCCAAACATAATTTATCGGAAAAATGTGTTGTGTGGGGCTATACGATATATTGGTACAATCTTGATGATATTCACTACACACACTACGCTAATAAATTGCAAGAGTTTGGCCCAAGACCCGTTTATCGGAGCAATCGATTGTATGCAAGAGTGTATTGGTACGCTCTTGTTGGTTGCCACAAATGGTTAATATATTATAAAATGACGGCCACATACAAAATTTCATCGAGATATCTCCAAAACTGAGGGACTAGTTTGCGTTCAAACAGACAGACGGGCAGACTGGCATGGCTAAATCGACTAAGCTCATCGCCCTGATCATTTCGGTATACCTATTGGTGGGTCTATCTCTTCTTCTTTTCATACTTACACACATCGGACCAACGTTATAACACCATTTCATGTTCATGAAAGGTATTAAATATTAACTTTGGAAATTTCAAAGGGGGTACCTAGGGTATAAAAAAAGAAATTGAAAAAAAAAAATTTCAAATCTCTAATCGAAAAATTTTTAGTTTGCCATTAAATTTGGATTAACATTTTTTTTTATTGTACTTCTGATGATAGAGTGTTTTTTGTAGTATACCATTTTTTTTTAATTTCTAGTCGAGTTCAATTAGGTAAATACAAAATTATATCATATATATATCTCAAAGTATGATGGTTTTATGAAACATTAGAATATTTCTTCAAAATTTTATATCAAACGCGCCGTTGTCATAAGAAATATTTGCAATATTCGTTAAAGCCAACGGTAACTAAAACAAAACCCAAACTTTGACTTTCCACATTTAAGCCTTTCTTTTTCACTGGTCACACCGTGTCATCTGCCTATGATTTTCTACTTTCATGCAATTGGAATGCGAGTATTTATATATTTTAATTTGGGGATTCATATCTTTAGCGGCATAAGAATTCTTAACATTTACAGTAGCTCGTTTCTGTAACTTTTCGTTATAATAACGAGTGATTATGTATGGCATGGCTTGTAACGATTTCATTATGAAAAGCGTTTCTGTATGAAAACAATTCACCTTGCGATATGTTCGTGGTGTGTTATGTAAAAATGAGAAAATGATAGGCAAAACGGCCTAGGTGAACAATAAAATATTTGACGCACAGCGCACCATGGTTTCAATAGTCTAGTAGGTAAGATATTGCTCTAACTAGCGGGAGAATCGAGTTCGAATCGTGGCAAAATTTTTATTTTTTTCAACTTTTTTTTATTTTTGTTTTTATTTTTTTATAACAATTCATTTTTAATAAATATTAATAACATAAAAAATTTGCACATAATGCAATTAGTTTGGATTCTACACTTGTTATCACTGCCATTATAGGCATCGTTACTTTTATCGAAATCCATAACGAAAATACATTTTTACCACACTTATAGAAACACTACTCAGCGATAACTACATAACAGGGTTGCACTTTGCTTTAAAATTCTTATCGAAAGGTTACAGAAACTGCCTACAGATCTCTAATACTTGCAACCTCAAAAAATGTATGCGAAATCTGTGAATGCAGTTTAAAATAGGTAAGATAGACAAATCCCGCCATACTACAGCCACCGCTACCTTTTAGCCCTCATTGCAACACGATACAATACGAGTATGCGCCTGTCACAAAGCCGTACCCTCTTACTTTTACTAAGCTGTAACACAAGAAGAGGTTCACACAGCTTCCAACAGTGTGAGCGGATATAATTTCATGAATATTCATGCTGTCATTTATATTAAAAAGATAATGAATTAAAGTTTTTTAAAAGCTTTGCAGCTGCTCTTTTCGCGTAGTTAGTAAGTGTAACGAATATCTTTTGAAATCCAGTTGCAGAGTATTTTAACAAAAGTGCACAAATGCAGGCGTAGGTAGAAGGGACTGTCGGAATGTGCTGAAGGGTACGGGTAAGGCAAGCGATAACTCACCCTCAGGCGAAATGCATGTTTAAGTAAGAAAATTTTGGCTGAAAAAGTCCAATAGTATTGCAGTGCTTTAAAAGTGTAAAATGTGTTTCGTAACGCTTTTTATACCCAGTTGTGTTGGGTAAGTAAGGTATGAAAATTTGGTGTTGTTTGGTAGTCAGATAATATAATTTGCTAATAAGTGAAACGTACAGTACACTCTAAACGAAAAATTTCGCAATTGACAAGCTTCTCACAACATTTGTCCCTAGGCCTTGTGGAAGGCGTTTTAAGATATGGTACAGTCCTTCGAGTGTAAGAGGTAAAACTGTTTTATGATCTTCCTTTCTTAGTTCCAGACAAACAAAAATCACCTACTCCATCTTTAAATAATTTTTGCACCTTAGTCCTTAATGTATGGTTCATTAGTTTTCCCCACACCCCCTATCCGATCCTATTCAAGCCTAGCTTGTCTAGCTTTCTCATTAGAAACTTTCAGTATATGGTATAAAAATAAGGTCTTTATCTGAAATAATCATATTGGTAGTACCTTGCCCTAAAAATGCATCTTGTTTGCAATTTCCTTTTGTATCCCTACGACATGGGACCCAGATGAGGTGTACTTTATTCTGTTGATCCATCTGCTATTAGATTCGTAGATAACGCCTTGTTAAAGTTTTCTAATACAATACGTCCTATTGTAAAAGAATAAAATAATGTTTTCTCGAGTTCAATAATCTATCCATAACCTAACCCAGATACTTGGCTATATTCGCTGTTTAAGTAAAGTAGTTTCTGGAGTATTGTGCTGGATTCTGATAACAATTAGTTTTACTTTGTTTGGGTTGACACTGAGACTACCAGTGCAATAGCTGGATCCTTTCTCAGGTGCCCTCTCAATCAAATTACTCAACGTCTATGACTACCAGAAATGGAGCAGAAAAGGTGAAAGCACCTGCATTTGAGATGATACATTAATCGATGTTTATCCTCATAGGTGGTTCTCCTCATCAAAATTTCTCAGCTATAACTGCTGCCAAATGGAAACAATAAGATAGAGCACTGTTTGTGTAGCCATGATTTGTGATAATATTAACTAGAGATCGCCCAGTGGTTGACATTCAACCACAAAACTTTATTTTATTTTAAACATAGAAATACTTCTTTCATTCACCGTCTTTATATTCCTTTCTCTGCTGTAAATTTCCTTTAATATATTTTCAGTTTCTTTGATTTCTTCTTCTCTTTAGAGTATCTGCTTGTAATTTATGTAACAGTTTCCTGATTGATTGTTTCAGGATCTCGCTTATTGATTTCCTTGCTTTCCTTTTCTTCCTTTCCTTTCCTTTCTTTTCCTTTCCTCTCCTTTCCTTTCCTTTCCTTTCTTTTCCTTTCCTTTTCTTTCCTTTGCCTTCCTTTCCTTTCCTTTCTTTAAGCTTCCTTTTTTTTCTTTTCTATCCTTTAATCTCCTTGCTTTCCTTTCTTTTCCTTCTTTTACTTTCTTTTCTTTTATTTGATTTCCTTTCCTTTAATTTCTTTTCCTGTTATTTCGGCTTATTTTTTATTTGTTTTACTTAATTTTGTTTTATTTTATTTTGTTAATATTTTTTTTATTTCATCTTATTTTATTTTATATTATTTTGTTTTATTTTATTTTGTTAATATTTTTTTTATTTCATCTTATTTTATTTTATATTATTTTGTTTTATTTTATTTTATTTCATCTTATTTTATTTTATATTATTTTGTTTTATTTTATTTTAGTTTAGTTTATTTTATTTTATTTTATTTTATTTTAATTTATTTTAATTTATTTTATTTTTTTTAATTTTATTTTATTTTATTTTATTTTATTTTATTTTATTTTATTTTATTCTATTTTAATTTATCTATTTCATTTAGTTTATTTTATTTTATTTTTTTTTTTTTATTTTATTTTATTTCATTTTATTTTATTTTATTTCATTTTATTTTATTTTATTTTATTTTACTTTATTTTATTTTATTTAATTTAATTTAATTTTATTTTATTGTATTTTATTTTATTTTATTCTATTTTAATTTATCTATTTCATTTAGCTTATTTTATTTTATTTTATTTAAATTCAGGTAAACCTAACCACAAAAAATACAAAAACAAAACTAACTCCGGTGTTGAATACTCTTTGTGAGTAAGCAATTTTGTCTTGTAAACACCGTTTGTATCACCAATGTATTTGCTGATGTTTTACAATGCTTGTCCAGACCTATCGATACATACATAATTGTTTACATTTTTAATGTATAGTTTGGCGGGAAAGCGGGACAACCGTTCTTAACTTGCGCATTGATATTATAGATAACTTGCAAAGTCTACAATTGGTTATATACTATTCAGTTTTACCCGAGTATTATTTTTGTTTCGTTTGAGCTCTTCGCTATGCTGATAACAACAATGTTATCTTTGCTATATTTATACAGCACCCACATTTGTTTAGGCACCCTTACCCTGCAGTCAATTCGACTAGTAGTATACCATCCTAAAACTAGAATGAATGATTGAAGTCTAGTACTATTCAGGCAGTATCTGCTTTGATATGAGCCAAAATCATTGCAGTTATATATATCTACATCTTATAGACTTTGTCAAAATAAAAGTTCTCTTTAGGGAAATTATATTGATACATTTTTCAGACAGGTAAAAAAAAAATTCGGAACTTAATACTACTTTTTGGCTTCCATCATTGTTTTTTAGACCTTTTAGAACTGACCTCATTTTTGAAGTAAAACTCTAAGGAAATAATTGTTATCACACATCATCTAGAACAATATTGCTACCAAAAATATACGAAGTGCGCAATACATTTTAGCTTATTCGTGTTTAATAGCTGCTTATGCTGCGAAAACTTATTTTAAAACTGGCTAATGGATCGTGCCCTAACCTGAAAAAGCGAAAACAATTCAATGCCGCGTTTTTCGGGAAAACATTTCACTCCCTTTAGGAAAACCGCACCACTATTAAATACTGGATTATCCGGAAATTTAGTTTTCTGACAGCGTTTTTTTTTGGCTTTCCAATAAAGTTACTACAAAGTAACACATTCAGACTAGTTCAACCTTAGTCAAAAACTTGTTGTGAACTAATTTTTTTGCATTTTGTCATAGTCCTGCGTATTCAAAGGTAGAGTAATTAGATATAAACACGTCGACACAGAAGAGCTTACATAAAATGTAGTCAGCTAATTGGCATATGAAATTTGAAACTCAAAATATTTTAATAAGCATTCCTATTTTTTCGAAGTTAAATATGCTTATGGGTGTTTAATTAGTAAAATATTTCACTTTCATTGAATTATGTTTAAAAAAAACAGCACAGGTTCATAGGGTATCTATTATGCAAGCTCGTCATCTTACGCCAATTTTTATACACACACACACACTAATGTAATTGCATTAATAAATCATTATTATGCGAGTACTCACATTTAGAATGTAAGCACCATTGTGGCTTCTTTATCTAAGCTTTCAACATACCTACAAATATATAAAGCTACACGCATACCCTGTAGGGAAAATATGAGCTTAGATGTATTGGAATAAATGGTACGATTTCGATAGGTCTTAACCAATTCCAATCCCCAGCGATGCAATCTACATATATACAGGTCCCATATAGGTAGGCTTTCATTGACTTCAAAACTAGGAATGTAACCTGGCTTTAGTTCCAATTCTAGATACACCCGAACTTCCATGCGATATTACTCTGTTTTAAATAGGATTTATAATAGAAGTCGATCAGGAGAAAGAGTCAAAGTGAAACGGTAGTAAAATGGTTTGCATTTAAAATTTTTTAAAGTTCTTAGATAAATAAAATTTCCGCCCATCAAATAAGTTTTTCTACTGAAAAATCGATTAGTGTAAATTAAACTGTACCCGTATTCGAAAAAGCATTTGCTTCCTGAGGCATACGAGATTTAAACGCTGAGTAAAGATATTTTTAACATTATTTAAATATTATTATATTATTACATTCGGTTTCGATTCCGATAAAAAAACGGGACCACAGTTCTGGTTCTGGTAAACTCATCCATGACCAAAACTAGAACTAAACCATAGTCCAAACCAAAACCGGTGCCATAAACAAAAAAACAAAAAAAGGAAACCCGCATCGATTTTATACCGGATTCAAATCGGAAAATGGAGCCGTAATTTAAATTGAAAGATCCGCTAAAATAGCTAGGCGACATTGAAACTGCGGAGCAAAACTAGAATCCAGAACTGAAACCGGAAACAGAGCAAAAACCGGTAACCAGTACTTAAATTGAAACCGGAGCATTACTGAAGTTAATACCGGAGCCAGGACCGAAGTGGAAAACGCAGTCCGGAGTTGATCATTTGCAGACGTATTCAAAATTAGATTCAAATTCTGCATTGCATCAAAATTCTAACCAAAGTTCGGAAAGTTGGAATCGATTTTGAGGTCATATTTGAAATCGGGAGAGTATACAAACCGAAACCAGAAATGAAACCGGAACCAAATTCATAGTCTAAATTAAAAGTGGAGTGGCAGCTTAACAGGACTCATACCTAATGGAACGTCAAGATATACTGTGGCACCGTTATTAAATTTCAACCGCTGGGTACAGGTCAACTCTAGTATATTGCACTTTATTTTCATTTATTTTAAATTTAAAAATACCTTGGAATTGTATTGCCGATTTGCGACTGGTGAAAATGTTATTGGGAAAACTAGTTTCTAGATGGTTCTATAGCTTCGGCTCTGCGACAGAAGTTGCAGTCACTAAAACATTAATTTTCCTACAGGGTATTTATAATCTACCATCACGTTGCTGCCAGTACATGGTTACATCCCTGAATGGCGCATTAGTGACGGACGCTTTTGCTGTCAAATCCGTTGGCATTCATTGTCATACTGTTTTTTAGCACCATAAATTAGCAGCTCGAAGCGTTTGCATTTCCTGGTTGGCCATAAAAAATGCATTCTGTCGAAAGAGTGAATGACAATCGGGTTGGCGGAAAGTACAACAAAAAAGAAAAAAAAAACAAAAACCGAAACCAAAAACAATTAAGGAAGTCTAAGTTCGGGTGGAACCGAACATTATATACCTGGTAGTGATCTATTATGGCATACCAATATACGCAGACCTATTTTAACACATTTCAGTTCGTATTATAAACCCAGCTAATTGTTTTAACTAAAAACATTTCTGTCCTTGAGCGTAAACTTTGAGGGGTAAATTATTTTAATAAAAAAAAAAAATAGTTATGTATGGCGCGATATGCAACATGTATATCATCATAAAGCTCCTGAGAGATTTTTGCGACGAGCTTCTTGTTCCAATTTGAATTTTTTCCTACAAATTGGCGGGACCTACAGATTTTTGATGACTTCGAACGGCATCTGCACAGGAGATGTATTTTTGCTGAGAAGCCTTCCATGGCAGAAAGACACTCGGAGAGTTTGAGCAACTACTGACGAGGGGCGACCCCGTTTTGAAAAACTCTTCAAACCACTTTTGATGTTCGAACCTCGGACTCGAACCTTGGTCTTTCGGTGTGGTAGGCCGGAAACACTGCCGCCACACCACGGCGGCCGCCAATAATTTATTTGTATATAAATAGCTCTCTGGCAACAACTGCTAACGTAATTTTTTTTAAATACCAATACATGCACATTTTATGTTTCAACAAATTTGCGTTCAAATAGACAGACGGACAGACAGACAGATGGACGGAGAGACTGACATTGCTAAATCGACTCAGCTCATCGTCCTTATTATTTCAGTTTATTGATGGGCCCATCTCTTCTTCTTCTCATACTTACAAACATTACATGTTTATTAAAGGCATGAGAATCAAAAAAGGTATATAACTTCGCTATTGCAGTGGGTATTAACAACTTGCCGGATATTTTGCTTGGGTGTTATCCGATTTGCGTAATTTTTGGCAGGAGTATACTACATACAATTGAGAAGCAACTGGCCAATTCTGATTTCTATATCCTGTTGAAATTACAAGAAAACAGCAGAATTTTTTTGCTGAAAAGTGGGCGGCGCCACGCCTACTTCTCCAACATTCACAAAATTTGTTTGCGGTTGAGTTTTTCTTAACAAGCTTACTATGTGTGCAAGATCTTACTGATATAGCTTGCATGGTTATACAACTATCGAGTTTTACATTTTACAAACAAACTTTTCAGAAATATGTAAAAAACTGGGCGTGGCCGTTAATCGATTTCGCCCATTTTTACAAGAAACAGTAAAATTTTACTACTAAATTTTTTCGCCAAATATCGTTTCGATAAATCAATTTTTGCCGGAGTTATGGCATAAAAAGTTTTGTGGAATAATCCACTATAAAAGGCGCGGTGCCACGCCTATTTTCAAAAATTAATTTTTTCGACTTCGCCGGTGCCCGAAACATGGTCATATCCAGCACTAGGTTTATGCACAAGAAGATCCATCAGGCTACATGGCTGTCCCCCGATCGAAAAACATGCAACCAGATCGACCACGTTGTGATAGACGGACGGCATGCTTCCAGCGTTTTAGATGTTCGCACAATACGAGGACCTAACATCGACTCTGATCACTACCTAGTAGCAGCCAAGATTCGTACCCGCCTCTGTACGACAAAACAGGTGCAACAAAAAACGCAGGGAAAGCTGGACGTCGAAAAGCTGCAATCGCAACAGACCGCCAATTATTTCGCAGATCGCCTCTCACACCTGCTCTCCGAGAGCACAATTCAACCTAGTGGAATGCATGAGCAGTGGGATCATATCTCAGGAGCACTCCGTACCGCAGCCGAAGAAGTAATTGGATTCCGGCGAACGCGAAGAAACAACTGGTATGATGATGAAGAGTGCCGCTCTGCAACGAAAAGAAAGGACGAAGCCTGCAAGGCAACGCTGAGATCGAATGCAACGAGGAGTGTGTGTGAACACTACCGCGAGTTGAAGAGGGAAGCGAGGCTGCTTTTCCGGGCGAAAAAAAGAGAGGCAGAAAAGCGTGAAATAAAGGAGCTTGAGATGCTGGCCAACGGGAATAATGCCCGAAAATTCTATCAAAAAATTTGGCGAATGACAGAAGGTTTTAAACCCGGGGCAAACTCCTGTAAGAATGAGAACGGAGACCTGGTGGCCGATGTTCAGAGAGCACTCAGAATATGGAGGGATCACTTCTCTGCCCTTTTAAATGGAGAAACTGAGCAAGAAACCAGAGAAGATGCCGAACCCGAGCCCACAATCGAAGATGATGGAATTGACGTTCCACAACCCGACTATAATGAGGTGCGAATAGCAATATCCCGATTGAAAAACAATAAAGCAGCTGGCGCTGATGGTTTGCCTGCTGAGCTATTCAAACATGGAGGCGAGGAGCTGGTAAGGCGCATACATCAGCTTCTATGCAGAATATGGTCGGATGAATGCATGCCTGAAGATTGGAATCTAAGTGTTCTCTGTCCAATCCACAAGAAGGGCGATCCTGCAAACTGCGCCAACTATCGCGGAATCAGCCTTTTGAATATCGCATATAAGGTCCTATCAAGCGTATTGTGCGAAAGACTGAAGCCTGATGTGAACAGACTGATTGGACCTTACCAGTGTGGCTTCAGACCTGGTAAATCTACCATCGACCAGATTTTTACAATACGCCAAATCTTGGAAAAAACCCGTGAAAAGAGAATCGACACACATCATCTCTTTGTTGATTTTAAAGCCGCTTTCGATAGCACGAAAAGGAGCTGCCTATATGCCGCTATGTCTGAATTTGGTTTCCCCGCAAAACTTATACGGCTATGCAAAATGACCTTGAGCAACACCGCCAGCTCGGTCAGAATTGGGAAGTACCTCTCCGAGCCGTTCGAAACTAAACGAGGTTTCAGAAAGGGTGACCCCCTATCGTGCGATTTCTTTAATTTAATGCTGGAGAAAATAATACAAGCTGCAGAACTTAACCGCGCTGGAACAATATTTTATAAAAGCGTGCAACTGTTGGCATATGCTGACGATATTGATATCATTGGCCTTAACAAATGCGCCGTAACTTCTGCTTACTCCAAATTAGAAAAAGAAGCGGAGAAAATGGGATTGGTGGTGAACGAGGGCAAAACGAAGTACCTTCTGTCATCATGCAAAGAGTCAGCGCATTCGCGCCTTGGCAACCAAGCCACTGTTGGCAGCAATAATTTCGAAATAGTAAAGGACTTCGTTTACCTGGGAACCAGCATTAATACCAACAATAATGTTAGCCTAGAAATCCGACGAAGAATCACTCTTGCAAACAAATGCTACTTCGGACTGAGTAGGCAATTGAAAAGTAAAGTCCTCTCTCGACGAACGAAAATAACACTCTATAAGTCACTCATCGCACCCGTCCTGCTATATGGTGCAGAAGCGTGGACACTAACAACATCTGATGAGGCGGCTCTGGGAGTATTCGAGAGAAAGGTTCTTCGAAAGATTTGTGGACCTCTACGCGTTGGCGACGGCGAGTACCGAAGAAGATTTAATGATGAGCTGTATGAACTTTACGCAGACGCCGACATAGTTCAGGGAATTAAAACACAGCGGCTTCGCTGGCTAGGCCACGTAGTGCGAATGAGCGAAGATGCTCCAACCCAGAAAGTATTCTTATCGGCACCCGCCGGTGGAAGCAGAGGAAGAGGGAGACTACCACTCCGATGGAAGGACCAAGTTTCCAATTGGCGCCAGTTGGCGCAACGAAGAAACGACTGGCGAGCTATGTTGGACGGTCAAAATCGCCCAGGCGGTTAGATGACCATTTAAAGAAGAAGAAGAAGAATTTTTTAGACTTTTTTGTTCACGTACAAATAATATAAACGTATAAATGATATAAAGCTTTTGTATGCAAAGTTATTGCCTATTAAAGATATCTATGATGCTTTTCAAAATCTTTCGTATAAAAGTGGGCATGGTTCTTAACCGATTTCGCCCATTTTTTCCTGGACATACCTTGAACTAATATTAATATTTGTGCTAAATTTCATTTCCACATATTGAACGGTTTTTGATTTATAATTAACATTATTTCTAATTTTAACTTAATCAAAAGTGGGCAGTGCCACTCCCATTTTCAAACATTTCTTGAAAAATTATTTTTTTTGCTATAACATTAATGTACACACCAAATTGTATCTTTATAAGTGCATTATGTACTGAATATTCCCTTTTTTTGTATTTTCGAAAATATTCTATATATAAAAAGTGGTCGTGGCTATTATCCGATTTCGCCCATTTTAAATAACACTAGGAGATGAGTGTTGAGGAACCTGCATACCAAATTTCATTAAGATATCTCAAAATTTAGTCAAGATCTCGTGTTAAGAGACGGACGGACGGGCATGACTTAATCAATTTCTTTTTTCGTCGCGAACATTTTGATATATACGAGGTGTGTTCAAAACGTATCGCGAATTTTGAATTTTCGCTGGTTACGTATATTCGAATTTCGAATTTTTTGTGGCGTTATGTTGGTACTCATGTCTCTCACTTATGCCGACAAGCTCGGCCATTTTGAATGTTCAGTTAATTGTTGACAGCTGCTTTGCTTGCACGTGTTTTGGATCGTCTCCGATTTTTACCTATTCAAAAAAATGGATCAAAGAACCTGTATCAAATTTTGTGTGAAAACCGAAATTAAGTGCGCGGATGCATTCCGAATGTTGACTGTGGCATACGGAGAAGCTACCTTGGACCGAAGCAACGTTTATCGGTGGTACAAAATGTTCTCAGAAGGCCGAGAAGATGTGCAAAGACGAACAAAAATTGGCTTTTGCACCACGATAACGCCCCTGCTCACGCGTCGTTGCTTGTGCGCGACTTTTTGGCCAAAAACAACACACTAATGATGCCGCAGCCACCGTATTCCCCAGATCTGGCCCCCTGTGACTTTTTCTTGTTCCCTTAACTGAAGAGGCCCATGAAAGGACGACGTTACGCTTCTCTTGACGAGATAAAGACGGCATCGAAGGAGGAGCTGAACAAGATACAAAAAAATGATTTTTTGAAGTGCTTCGAAGATTGGAAAAACCGTTGGCACAAGTGTATAATATCTCATGGGGATTACTTTGAAGGGGACAAAATAGATATTCATGAATAAATAAATAGATTTTGAAAAAACACAAAATTCGCGATACTTTTTGAACACACCTCGTACAAGTCAATATCTATCTCGATACGTTTATGCCGTTACACACCACCTTTACGTGACTAAATTTATTATACCTTGTGTGCGTAGCACTACTAGGTATAAAAAAGAAGAAAATCCGGGGAAAAATATTCAACGAAAAAGATGTCACAATGCACAAGGCGAAAAACGAAAATGACTCACAGCAATAATGCGACGCGCGCTCTATATACTAAAAGCTATTGGATTATAAGGTGGCAACACTGTAAAATGATGAGGTTGTGTCAGTGCTTTCATTGTCATGTCATTCTAGCTATAATTCAAGTATGAGCAGGAAAAAACAAAATTTACCACCAAAGGACGGGGCGCATTTTTCACCCAACACCACAGCTACCGTTGCTGCAGCATGCGTTAATGTGTTTAGGTGTCAGTTTCTATGCCGGTGTGCGTGTGTGTATGCAGCATGACCTAATGTTAGCTCGTGCGCCTGTTCGACAAGTCTCCTATGCATGCTGCAGTGTGCCGTGTGATGAATGATAAAATGCAAATAAGCGCCATGAAAAACTGCACTGCTCCAAATTCTTTTAGTAACTCGGCATTGTTGTTGTTGGTAGTGTTTCTGCGGTTATCGTTGTAGCGTTGTTCTTTTAGATCTAGTGTATGTGCACTTTGACATACATTCATACATAGATATGCACATACTGACATATAATAGCGATGTCATCATGTGCTGCAGAGCTACGACCGCTTAAGCAAATTTGGAAATGCTCATTTAAGTAATGGACGTTTCGGGCTTTAAAATGGCGGTACTTTGCTTTGGTTTTGCGCTAAACCACCTTGATAATTTTAGCCGATATAGTCACGTCCTAATTTGTTGTTATTACAGCAGCTTTTGTCCTTCTCAAGATTTACGCTCAATTAAAAATTGTTGCTGTTGATATTTTTTAGCTATAAAAACACTCTCCGAAACTACTCTCTTGCGGTACATGTCTGACTATCGCGGGTGCGATTTGGTACAACAAGTGGAAAATTCAAGGTCATCTCACCTACTCCTTTCGTAATGAAGGAGAAGATGGGCAATGAGAAGTGAGAGGCATCATATCCGTTGATCAACCATCAAGTTGCTCGTCATTACAATTTTTGGATTTTAGTCGCCTCATACGACAGGCTTACCTGCCTCGGTCATATTCTAACCCACTCAACTGCAGGGGTCCTTAAGAATCGTCACCACCTCGAACTAGTCTGATAAGACATGCCGTTTCAATGTCATATGAAACATAGTCAACGTTGGACACCCAGTGTCACACACGGTGGGGCTTAGGATTCCGGATTCTTTTGTTAAAGCTTCTTAAATGCCTGAAAACTCCAAATCCCGGGTTTAAGGACCCCGTTACCGAAGTGGACAACATTTTTCCAGAACTCAGTACAGTAGGCTCAGACACTGACAGCTTTTGGTGCTAACCCGACTATAGCGGCCATATAGGGCTCTGTAGGCCTGCAACACAATGCTAGGTAAGCAGTACAGTTTGAGTCTAGAACTCACATGCTGAACGTACCAAGCAGTTATTCGACCGATCTTAGTCTGCGGGACAATACTGTGGTGGAAGGCAGTTGAGGTGAACTCCACGAAAAAGATGACAGGCAAAGCTCAGCTGGAAGTGCTATTAAGAGGACGATCATGCCTCAAAGAGGCAAGATGTTTTTATAAAGGAAGCATTATTCTACGTTGCGCTTAAGCTTCGGGAGCCACAGCTGAATTTACCGACTTTTCTAACAAAGCCAAAACGAAATATTGGAAAGTGGGGGAATTTGTTTGCAGCTCTTCAGGCCGTAATGCTTTCTATGCGTCTCCCAAACTCATCAAAGGTTATTTCAATCCGAGACCTACGGTACCCAGTAGGCTTACACTGCATTAGTGAATGCGGAAACCGCCGGTAATTTAATAGCAATCTACCTTGTTATTCAGGTAAGCCTCCTTCTCTAGAGTCAGTAATGATAAAATGGACATACCGTTGCTCTTATACGGGTGCCATGGCATCGCAACATACAGGGAAACGACGTGGCCCTTGATCTGGCTTAGCTCTTGGGTTGTCAGAGGCGAAGGAGGTACTTGCACCCGGGACTTATAAGGTGACGTATCTCTGGGAAAGTGCTTAGCGAGTATAATAATTTGTGGGATCGTTTGCAGTTCTTCTGAGTGTCAAAGAGCCTCTTACTATTAAACACGATCTTTGACCCTTCTCAGGGTGATTAAAAAAGATTTTTAAAAATGAATTGTGGAGCTCACTTAGCATTGCACAATACGTCGTGCCAAAGCTGCAAACTTCCGGGGACAGATGAAGGAAATTTCTAAGAAAGCCCTGAGTCTCGGAGCTTAATTGTATTAAGCCGAGTGCGCTGTTATGAGTTTTGAGGGGTAAATTAATTTATTTTTATATAAATGGCTTCCCTACCAACCATTGCTAAGCACATTTTTTCAAAATAACAATAAATGCACATTTTATGTTTGAAAAATTTGGGTTCAAATAGACAGACAGACAAATGGACGGCGAGACGGGCATGGCTAAATCGACTCAGCTCATGGTCCTAATCATTTCAGTTTACTTATTGATGGGCCCATCTCTTCATCTTTTCATACTTACAAACATTTCATGTTTATTGAAGGCATGATTTGCCTAATATTTCATACCAATGAGAAAAGCTGACAAAATTTTCATTGAAATATCTAGTTGAAATTACAAGCTATTTCCTTTGAAAATAGCAAAACTTTTCAGCATCGCCACGCTTACTTCCCCAAAATCCACAAAATGTTTTTGGTCCAGTTTTGCTTAAAAAGCTTATTATGTGTGCAAGATCTTATTGATATAGTTTTCAAAATTATAGAAATATCGCGTTTTACATTTTACAAAAATATTTTTCAGAACTATGTATATAAACTGAGCGTTTTCACAACAAACAGTTTACCTTTACATATTCAATATTTTCGCCAAATATTGTTTAGATAAATTATAAAAATACATTTTTGCCGGACTTATGGCACACGAAGTTTTGTGGAATAGTCCACTATAAAAGGGGCGGGGCCACGCCCATTTCCAAAAATTTATATTTTTCGACTTTCTTCGTTTCAGGACACTTTGAAAGTGAAATGGAAATTATATAAAGCTATTTTACGCAAAGCTATTGCCTATTAAATATATCTACGATCCTTCTCAAAATCTTTTGTATAAAAGTGGGCGTGGACCTTAACCGATTTCACTCATTTTTTTTCGGTACATTCCGTGTACTAATATAAATATGTGTGCTAAATTTCGTTTCGATATCTATAACGGTGTTTGATGTATGATTAATATTGTTTCTAAACTTGACTTAATCAAAAGTGGGCGGTGGCACACGCATTTTAAAAAATTTCCTGAAAAATGTATTTTCTACCTTAACGTTAATACACACACTAAATGTTATCCTTATAGGGGTATTATGTAATGAATAATCACTTTTTTTGGATAAAAAGTGGGCGTTTCTATTATCCGATTTCCCCCAATAGCGCTCGGAGATGAGTGCCAAGGAACCTGCATACCAAATTTCATTGAGATATCTCAAAATTTACTCAAGTTATCGTGTTAACAGACGGACGGACGGACGGACATTGCTTAATCAATTTCTATTTTCTTCCTGAACATTTTGATATACATAAGTCAGTATCTATCTCGATCCGCTTATGTCGTTACATACTACGTTTAGGCGAATGAAGTTAATATACCTTGTGGGTGTAGCACTACTGTAGCCTACCCCATTACATGCGACTCAATCAAAAACAGTTGATATCATTCAATAATCAAATCCATTCGCCATCACGTGTCTTCTTGGCATGCCACACCTTTACGCTATCTGCAAAAGAATGTATTTAATTTATTTTGACCAAGTAATAAAAACTAATCCTTGCTTTCTTATGAAAAATGCAACACTCGCCTTCAAAAGTACTATTCAAACGCAGACCAACCGACAGAAGAAAACTTCTGTTGAATCTTTATGTGCCACGTTGCTACTAGAACAATGCCCAAAGCCAGATTCAATGGTCAATCGTGCCGTAAACTTATGCGTTCCGCAACCCATGCGCTGAGTGGAAAAGTATTTGCAACAAACTGTTAACTGTTTGAGAAAGAGAATTGCATCAATGTGCTGAATCACAAAGTGTCAACAACGTTTAGCACGCGAGTTGAGTGAAAATTTTCCAAAAATCTTGCTGCCGGCGTACTAGAAACGCCTCTCACAGCTGTGAGCACACTTTTCAAAGTAACTGTGCAAATAAGTTACACATATGTACGTAAGTATTAGTATTAGGGTGTGCCTTATTTAAACATATTTATTCTACACAGAAATACTACCCTGAGCTTGCTTCTTTATGTTATAAAAACCTGTGGTCCAACAATTTTCCCAGTAAATACTAGTGGAATTTTTGATAAATAAAGCTTTGATGGCGTTAAGACAGAGCTTGTACTTCAATTGGCTATTCTACATTTTCGCTAAAAATCGATACTATCAATACTTTTTGTACCTACTCTAAACGTCATCTGTTAATTATTACAGTTGAATTTTTGCTAAGCAAATTTGAAAAAAAAAAAAATTTCGCAATATTTGAGATATAAAAAGGAAAGAAAATTTGATAGACAGTATATTAAATTAAGTCCTTAACTCATATCTTTATTATTCGAAGTAACATAATACCTCCATTTTAACCTCAAAGATATTTATTGACTTTTGTTAGCAAATTAAGTACTTACTGCAGTTAACCCTTTAACCGAAAATAGTGCCTAAGGACATGCATGACAGAAATCAAATTTTGCATTTTATGAAGAAAATTAATTTATCTTACTCGAACATGTTCCTTGTGATATTTTGTTTTCAAATTAAAACACAATACAGTGTACCATTTGTCTGCTTTAATCAGTTTAGTGCGAAGAGGCGTATCTTATATGAAGGGGTCAGAAGCAAAAGGATCAAAGTGACATATTTTTAAAATTTTAGTTATACCTGTATTTGTATAGTTAAATATAGTGCTTCTTTGTTGACAAAGAAATCCAAGTCATTTTGAACCTTTTATTGACATCTATTGGCCGGCCAATGCACCCCCCACCCAGGAGTCGAATTACGTTTTACGTTCCGTGATCGAAAGCGAATTTTTAAATCACAATAGCTCGAAGTCCATAATTCGGAATGACGGCATACGTGAGCAATTGGCTTGAAGTACCGGTCGGTTAAATTATGCATTATTACTCTTTTAAAAATTTGAGCCCTCCAAACGTTTTTCTGACTTAAAATATAGATTACGATCACGGAACTTATGTTGTAACACCGCCCCAGAATTAACATAGCATTTACAACAAGTAATCAACTTTAAACTTCAATATCTCGAATCGATGTCGGACCCAGTTAGATCCTTTTGCTTTTAACCCGTTCATATATTATTACTGCTTGATCGCTTCTCATTTTCTGCTCGCATTCGGAATCAATGTTATTAAGTAAGGTAGCGTCTTAAAGGTAGAGACTTGCACTGCATGCAAAACCATGTAGTATTTGGCGTAAAGCTTTTGGTTAATCGTATTTTATAAAAATTTATTTGGTAAAAATACGGGATTGTGAACTCACAAAAATAATACCACGCCATTCTGAGCGTAAAAAGCGAGTTTGGCGCCTAAAAGTATGCAATTAAAAACTCTAGCGCCAACTGCCGTTTTATTTAGAACAACAATTGGAATCAGCTGCACTATATATGTTACCAGACCTATACAATTTTCTAAATTAAGAGGCAGGAGAAAGATATGGTATTGGGACGGTTATGGTATGGTATTTTCATTTATATGTGAGTTACCATTGTATATAGAAAAAACAGATACGGTAGATAATGTTATGGCACGTAATAGATGCTCATCTCTAATCTATTTTCTGTATATATGCTTAAGGGGTCCATCTAGCATACTGTATTACAAGATGAACTTATTTCTATACTCTCTCTCTATGGCGCGATATACAACAGGTATATCATCATAAACCTCCTAAGAGATTTTTGCGCCAAGCTTCTCTTCCAATTTGTGGTGTGCCGATTTGAATTTTCCCTACAAATTGGTGGGACCTACAGTTTTTTGCCGACTCCGAACGGCATCTACAAAGGAGACGAATTTTTGCTGAGAAGCCTGTCATGGCAGAAATACACTCGGAGAGTTTGCCAAACCACTGCCGAGGGGCGACCCCGTTTTGAAAAACTTTTTTCAAATCACTTTTGATGTTACCTGTACCAGGGCTCGAACCATGGACCTTCGGTGTGGTAGGCCGGCAACACTACCTTCACACCACGGCGGCGGTATTTCTATACTATTTGAGATAAAATCTGGCACCCACACTTAACCCTTTAACCGACAAGGGTGCCTCAAGACATGCATCATAGAAATCAAATTTTCAATACCATTTGCCTTATTTGATTTAGTTTTGCACAAATTGTATAAAAGAAATTATTATTTTCAACACAAAATTTTCTTGCTTTTCCTGAACTTCATAACTTTTTCTCGTAAAGTTATGTTCATAAAATTGAAGATTTTATATTTAAAATGTTAAAACGAGTGTAATTTTTTGTCATGTAATGTTCCTCTGCACACCATAGTCGTTGGGCCCGAACATTTAACGGTTAAAATTTTTTTTAAAAGAGCTGTCTCTATAGTGAGTTGTATATGGCTCCAGAAAAAAGTTGGTTTAAAAATGGTGGCAATATCGTAAAAAGTCCTAAACTCAACGTATAGGAGAAGTATTTAACATCACGAAAAATTGCATACAAAATATAATAAATTTTCTTTTTCATTAAATTTATAGCAACAAATAAGGCACACTCTAATTCAAAGTCATATTATGTGTGTGCAATTGTATGAGGCATGAGTGCAGATATACCTCAGCTGAGTAAGCGAATCGATGCAGCAAACAGTTTCTAAAACAAATGCATCTATTGAAGTGTTTAAAGATTGAACGAAATTAATTTTTATACCCAATGTTTGTTACTATAACTGGTTTTGATTTTGGCAAGGTTTAATCGTGAGCAAAAATCAAAATTTATTTCCACAATTGTTACCTTTTTCCGAGTTGACAAATTAAATCTCCATTCGGACTGTTTTCATTAACTTATCCTCGGATTTGAGTATAGTAATCTGTGGTACAAACTTCCAGCATAACAAGGTCCGTCAAGATACATTGTTGTCTCCTGCAATAAAAACGTAAATGCAAATACATCACGCCGTGAAAAAAATAAATAAATGACACTATATATACCTCGGAGAAATTAAGGGCAAGATTCTTATCAATTTGCGGTATGCTGCTTCTAATTTTTCCTTGACTGGACTTTCCTTTTTTTGCCGATTTCGAGCGGCATCTGCAAAGCGACCTCATTTTGAAAAAACTATTTCAAACCACTTTTGATATTACCTGTACCAGGGCTCGAATCTCCTACACACTACCGCCACATCACGGCGTCCGCCAAAAAACTGCATTGACTTGATACTGAGTTTGGGTAATCGATTTCCAGGCAGGAACTCGGTAGAGTACCCGTTTTGAGCTTTGGCTTCTAGTTACAATAGCCGTCATAACACAAATTATCATAGGTATTTGGAGGTGTATTCAAGAACGACGTCTATTCTGACAGCAATTAAGGCTAGCCTCTATACAACTTATACTGGGTACAATTAACGAAAATAATAATGTGATAGCATCGCATAAAAATGCTTTGTACACACTTTTCCACCTCACTTACAGTCAAAGACAATATGCACTCAAATAAAACTTAATAGATGAACTTAAAGCGAAGAAAATAAAATTCTAGAAACTATTGAAAATCTTTGCAAAGAAATATATAGAAATGATAATAAAAGCGACAAAACAAAAAACTACTAAGAAAAGTAAAAAATTATCTAACCAAACTTTGCCCTTTGTACCAGAGAGTTGGAGCTGGCCGGCTGTCGATTGCTTTACAGAAGATAAACGTTGCCAAGTCTTAGTTAAGTTATTCTATATAGAGTAAATTGCTGAAAATTGAGTAACAAGAACAAATAATAAAACAAAATGAGAAAAGGTGAAAAAAAAGATGTCGAACAAAACCATTCTATTATGGTTAGTACAAATTTCTACAAATTATCGGCTGCACCGCATGCCAGCACAATTTTGCACTATGGGCAAAACGGCGCAAAAATTTTTTCAATTTAATATTAATACTGAAATATTGTTAACCTTACATAATCAACATAAAATTGCAACAGATAAATTTCTTTGCATTATATATATCGCCGATAATTGCACAAAAGTCATCACTAGTGCAAATGTAGACAAAACATTAGTTTTTAGTATTTTTGGTCTGTCTGCCTTTATGTTTGTTTGATCATCACTAACAATATTCTGCATAAAATGGAGTTAAATATCCACAAATCTATTGGTAGCATCTTTACTTAAGGTTGTGACACTGTTGCAGTGATGAATATATTTTTTCCGCTGCTTACAGTGGTGGCAAATAAATTAGGCTTACAAAGTTTTCATACATAAAGCGAAAGTGCAACAGCCCGATTTCTCTATATAGCAGGTATAATGTTGAAATTCACATGAACGATATTTATTAGAGCAACAGACGCTAATTAAGACATTCTTAGAAATCATATATGTTTGTCTATATGTATGTTTCGACCAGATCTGTTAAATAAAATAAAATTACCAAGGACCAACACCTACATCACTCTGGTCCAACCCTGTGGAAACTGCGCGTTTCCTTAGACTTCCGTTAGAAGAGCCTGATGACAATTTAGAGTGATCGAGCCCATTGGGCAGGGCGAAGCACTGTTAACAACAACAACAACGCTAAATAAGCCATTCTTAGAAATTATATCTGTTTGTCTATATGTATGTTTCGACCAGATCTGTTAAATAAAATCAAATTACCGGTATTATTAGGTACTTTCTTGAGCATCCCTTTAATGATTGATTACCAATTTCAATTTTTAATGATTATTTTCCAATTATTTGAAAAAATAATCAAAAGAATCATGGAAAGAGGTTTTTTTGCTTACTTTTGATTATTTCAAATTTAAAAACATTTTTTTTTGGTAATTTTTTTTATTTTTTTCAGTATAGTTGTAGAAGTAAATAAATAAACACATCAACATTACTGAAAAAAATCAAAAATAATCAAAAGAATTTTTTTTTTGATTATTTTTGATAATTTTTGATTTTTAAATTTTTTTTAAATTTTTTCTAATCCTAATCAAAGGCAATTATTAGCCTTTTCTTGAAAACCGTTTAAATAATCATTACCAATTAAAAAAGACGTCTAAATAATTGATTACCAATTACTACTCAAATGGAACAGGTTTGGTTTCGACGCAGAACACCAAAAATCTACTGTGGAATTGAATAGTTCTTACACCGATGCCTTTCTGGATTTATTTTTTGTAATAATGAACACATTTTACCCTAGCTTATGTATATACCGCTGTAGTGTGGAGGTATTGTTGATCGCCTACCACACCAAAGGTCGAGGGTTCGAATTCTGGGACAGGTAACATCAAAGGTGATTTGAAAAGGATGGTTTGGCAAACTCTCCCAGTGTATTTCTGCCATGGAAGTTTTCTCAGCCAAAATTGCAGATGCTGTTTAGAATCCGCAGAAAACTTTAGAGCCCGCCAATTTGTAGAAAAAACTAGAAGCAGCACACCACAAATTGGTAGTGAAGCTCGGTCTTAAACTCCTTGGTGGTATATCGCGTCAAACATTCATTTATTTTTTTATAAACGGATTTCTTATAATTTTTTTTTTTGTATTCGGTGCTATTATCTCACAACTTCCAGGTGGTTGCTTTAAAGTATATTCGCTGCAGCCACTGAACATCACTTTGGTAGAAAGTTAAAGTGAAAACCCGATAAGCTAGCAATTCCTGTTCGACATACTAGAGTCTGACCACCATTATTTGCTGCTATTAAGGCTAATCTGTATTGGATGAAGAGCTCCGATTCTCAATTACGTATTCCCAAAGAGACAGCTATGCGGTGACCTATATGAAATCACATTCTAATCAAAAAGCAAAGAGTACCCAACCTGAAGTACCCTTACTTTTGATGATGACTAATTGGTAAGAATTTTAAGGCCTTTTAAAGATGGGACGCACGCATTGTTAAAGGGTTTTTATAGCGGAGTTAATAAAGAAGGTCTCAAAAAGTCAAACGCAAAGCCGGAAAGAGCTCATATAAAAATGAAACAGGTTACCTACTGGCTGATGCTCAGCGCACTCATATGCACTATGAAGAGCTCGTGAACACTTCCTGTGAAATTGCTCAAAATCGAAAACGATGAAAATAATGTGCAAATTAAGACTATGACTAGATCCAACTAATAATTTTCCGACTAAAAACCAAAAGTCGCGATCTCAGAAGGCTTCTCTTCTGGTCTTTCCAGCATGAATTGGATCACTTGACTTTTTTCAATTTATTTAAACAGGAAAGATAAAAGGCGCCTTAGATACTACGAAAGTGGAAACAACAAATGGTCCTAACTATAGCCTACAACATAGCGTATATAAATTAGATAGGAAGAGTTGATTATACGTTGAGCTGTCTTTATTGGCAACACTGTGATTATAGCTGTTTGAAACTAAAAGATATTTGATATGTATTGACAATAGCCTGGGCCCTTACTCTGTAGTTATATTCGAAATGTTGTTCTACTCGAAAGCAAAAAGCGATTCTTATACACATAGGCACTCTGTAGTTTGTTAGAATTTCCTTTAGGAAATATTCCATAATAGTAGGCATCACTGTTTCACAAATTTCAAGCGCAAAGCAAAATACAAAAATACATTGCATAAATCTTAAGTGCAGTATTAGGCAACGCAGCGTTACATGTCGCAGTAGCGCAGGTGATAACAATCTCGACGAAGGTTCGAACGTAAGTGCTTTCACACCTAATTTTTATTTTTTTTATTTATTTTTATTAAATAAAGTTTAATTTTTTTAATATATAATACTAAAAATTTTTTTTCTGGAATTTCTCCAATTTTTTACCTAGAACTCTTCAATTTTTTTCTGTCAACAGCAATGGCTAAGCTCTTTCTGTGATAAAAATGATTTCTTGATGAAAAAAAAAGACTAATTGTTTTATTACAATCATAAGAAAATACATTTTTATGGATTTTCGTTTGCTAAATTGTTGTCGAATAGAATTTTCTAACTTTCGACCATTTTTGCATATGCTTTCGAAATAGTGAGCACCAAATTCTTTACAGAGTGCGAATCACTCGAAATCGAACAAATTTTCTTTCGAATAGAACTACAGAGTAAGGACCCTGGTATCTATAGAGTTCGATAGAAGCCATATTTGATATATTTATTGATCCAGACTGATTGACAACGGCGAGTGTCGAAAAAGAGTCCTTGACTGTGCCTGTACGAATGTAGAAATGTCGAAATATTTTATAATAGCACAACTTCGTTAGAGCTGCACCACCGTGCACCAAACTCCCGATACCGCATAGCCATAGGGCTGAAGCATACGAAACACTCTAAGCTTATGTATTAAGTAGACTTGGTTGCGGTTGGTGATGCTGCCAACGTGGCGATAAGGTGCTAAAATATTATTTGCTCTAAGTGTCAAAGGTGTGCGTGGTGTATATAAATTTTTTGAAGAAAGGTAAAAGCTTACAACTTTACAATCCAAGACATAATCGAAGGCAATTTATAAGCGGCTATTAGTCCACATACACACACACACACACACACACGCACACACACACACACACACTTTCTTTTTTTGAAGCTTTGTATGTGATTTAATAAACGAACTGAAGAAATGCAAGTGCTTTAAGCGCTGTAAAATAAAAGATAAAATTTTAGTATCTTTAACGGTTCCAGTTATTTTTGTGTTGCTTTCTTTTTCATATAAATGAGTGTTTGTATGTATGATCTTGTATGTTGGTGCTTGTGTGTGTGTGTGTGTGGAGAGCATAATAAATTTTTAATAAACCTTCGACGTTCAAGCAAATTTTCAAGTATCCATTTTAGTGCTGCACTCAAAGCGGTGGCTAAATATGGTCGCCGCGGAAGTGGTAGGCAACTCTGTTGACACTTGCAATGATAGCATAGAATCGTAAATCAGTTTTGTTGCAGCGTCTGTGTTGGCTGTTGATGGCAGTTGAGAAATTGAATTCGTTGCAAAAGTATGCAATGCAACTTAAGTGCTGCAAAGCATTTCTTATGTAGGGCTATGTATATACAAATGTACATTCATGCTACATAGAAATGCGGTCACATATTCTGTCACATTGCTCACAACAAAACATTTTGTAAGACATTATAAGGCATAGGGATGGCGGCTTCATACTATTATACCTTTCATGAACATGAAATGGTATTATAACTTTGGTCCGATGTTTGTAAGTATGAGAAGAAGAAGAGATAGACCCATCAATAAGTATACTGATTTAGCCATATCTGTCCGTCCGTCCGTCTGTCTGTTTCAACGCAAGCTAGTCCCTCAGTTTTAGAGATATATCGATGAAATTTGGTAAGAGGCAGCTATTTTGTAAAGCACTAATCATTTGTCGGAACCAGCATGATCATATCAATACAACGCATAGCTCCCATACAATCGATTGTTCCGAAAAACGGGTTTTGGGCTATAACTGTTGCAATTAAAAAGCTATTCATGCAAAATTTTGCAGTTTTAGTAGATATTATACATGTAATGTGTGAAGGGAAAATCAACCAGATTGGACCAACATAACATATAGCTCCCATATAATCGATAGTTTCGATAAATGGGTTTTGGGATATAAATTTTGCAATTAAAAAGCTAGGAACGTAAGATTTTCCAGGTTTTGTACATTGTAGATATGTAATGTGTGAAGTGAAAATCACCCAGATTGGACTAACATAACATATGGCTCCCATATAATCGATAGTTTCGATAAATGGGTTTTGGGATATAAATTTTGCAATTAAAAAGCTAGGAACGTAAGATTTTCTAGGTTTTGTACATTGTAGATATGTAATGTGTGTAGTGAAAATCACCCAGATTGGGCCAACATAACATATAGCTCCCATGTAATCGATAGTTTCGATAAATGGGTTTTGGGATATAAATTCTGCAATTAAAAAGCTAGGAACGTAAGATTTTCTATGTTTTGTACATTATAGATATGTAATGTGTGTAGTGAAAATCACCCAGATTGGACCAACAGACCATATAGCTCCCATATAATCGATAGTGTCGATAAATACGTTTTGGGATATAAATTTTGCAATTAAAAAGCTAGGAACGTAAGATTTTCTATGTTTTGTACATTGTAGATATGTAATGTGTGTAGTGAAAATAACCCAGATCGGACAAACATTACATAAAGCTCCCATACAATTGATTTTTTCGATAAATGGGGTTTGGGCTATGTATACTCAAATTAACAGTTTTGCAGAGTTTGTACTAATTGAGAGTAAGGATCGGACACTTAAAACCATGATGCGTATTCATGAAAGGTATAAAGTCTTCGGCACAGTTGAAGACAGCACTACTTTTCTTACTTGTTTTCACATAAAACTAACAGCTCGGACTATAACAAAATTCAACTCAATGATTATTTTTATCATTGTGACAACAGATATGTATGTTTAGGTATGCTTGGGAAAATTCGAAAGCTTTTTTCATATCAACTGTCACTATTTTTGTCATGATGTACCGCGTATGTAACAATGCTTCACGATATATGTTCACGAAAGAGGCACGATTTATTCGAGTCACTGGACGCGTTAGAAGGTTCTCTGGATGACTTTTTTGTTGAGTACCCTGATGGTTGTTTCATCTAACTACTGCTCTTACTCTTTTTCATATACAGATTATTTCCTTCACTTTTATTATCTGCATCGGCGTGATCAGGGGGTTGCTTAGTGGATGGGCAGAGAAAGCGATGTCTAGCGTAAGCCTCTTAAAACAGACTAGAACTAAAATCGGAAGTTTTCATTCACCTCCCTTTGAAGCCCATAAGTTGCACCGCTCCGAAATGAGTCTTTATAGAACATAAGCCGAACAGACAAGTTAATATGGAGCGCAGAGTCAATTGGGCATATGGCTGCAGTTATAGCTCTGTACGCCTGCCCAAAGAATGCTAGGTAAAAAGTGGGATCCGAGCCCAGAAGGCATAGCATAGGTGTGCAAAGCAGTTAGTCGCCCAATTATAGCCTACGGAGCAATAGTGTTGGGGAGCACAGGGCGGTGTGGTACATGGTGAATATGCTAGGGAACGTTGGACGAGCTGCCTGTGGTGAGATTAAATCATGGTCTACGTAGACTCTATTGATCAAAAAAGCAGCAGTTGAGAGCGCACTAAGAAGCCAAGAGCTCCAAGGCTCCTAAAAAACCCACACACGAGTATTTTACTAAACGTTAACATTATTAAAATAAAAAGGATCTACATCTGTCCCAGGATGAATTGAATTGATGCGGAATTCACTCACGGATCCTAAGTGGCCTGTGAAAAACTGTGAAACTGTGAAACTGCTACAACCGGTCGGTAATGTTATAGAGTTTTCACAAAAAGATATATCTGTTGATTTAGCTAGGACCAATTATAAAAGGATATATATTCTTGCCCTCCCATCATAATTACCTTCCCCTTCTTAACCCTAGAAAGCTAACCTTCGCTCCCTGTAAAACCTAACCATTCGGCGATTCGCCGAACATTCTTTAAAACACTTATTTCTAATAAAGTTATTTAATTTTTGGTTTGATTTATTGTACGCATATGTGTACCAGTTTTTAACCGTCGAAATGAAACATTTTTTTATTATTTTGGAACAATTCAGATATATTTTATATCTTTCAGTTTTTCTCCGGATTACCTTTTTTTTCCATCCCCTTCTGCTTTCCATCCAACCTCCCTCTACTTATTTCTCTATATTTTCCTTTCTATTCCAATTACCTTCGCCTTTTTTTTCTTTTTCTCTTTCCCTTTACCGTTTCTTTTTTCATTTCTATACCTTAAATGCCTTTTTAACAAACGAAATCAGCCTTTTTGAATGCATATTTTTTTGGCGGGTAAACTTACCCACACACTCGTAAAGAAATATATGCAATGTGTTTTTGTGGCAGACTCAATTGAGTGCTTAGAGTTGAGTTTTAGTTAGTTCTTATGGATATTTAAGTTTGCTTGTGGCAATTCAATGCTGCGTTAGTTAAGTCAACAAGACTTCTTAGTTGATGTAAGTAAACATTGACAGTTAAATGATAAATTCCAACTCGCTTTAATCTACCACAATTCGTTTTGTTCTTTGAGACTAAAACAAAGGAATTTCTGCTTAGGCTTGCATCTTTCAATGGCTTAGTAAATAAAAATAATCTTAAAACAGCGCGGTTTTTACACTGAAAATCTGAACAGATCTGTCTGAAGCAAGTGGTTAAGCTAATTTACTCAGAAAACAGTTTTATGTGGTACGCCAAACAACCTTGATCTGTAGTTGTACTAGAACAACCAACGACAAGATCTTGTATCTATGGGATCCGATGTGATAGCCTATCCCCTGAAACTCAGACAACCTTCGGATTCTGAATGTACAGTTTTTACTGTTTGCTGTCGCGACACACTCTAAGGTTAGCACGGTGGATATAATGCTTTATAGCCCAGGTTGAGCATTTACAGCATTCTTCAGGTGATGACGCTAATAAGTTACCAAGTTATTGATGTCGAATGATCAAGTAATTCGATGGGTTGTTAATGCTTTCATTATAGCGATGAGTGGAGTGCTTACACCGCCACAATATTCTGGACGGTCCCTTCTACGAGAGCCGTATATAGTATTCAAGTCAAGCTTTCCAGCGTCGTCAAGGTTTATTGGAAAGAAGCTCAATCACCTCCCATACTAAGCGAATTTTCCATGGTTTAGATCTCTGGAAGTATTCTTACTGCACTGTACTGAAATGCGCTAAGAAGTTATATGAGGTTAGTGCCCAACAGCTTCAAAAAACGGGAGATAAATCAGAAG